>JAQHUG010000339.1:1956326-1975561 GCA_028555095.1 Dicrostonyx torquatus | reverse complement strand
ATCTATCCAAAACATTCTGGCTTTCATGGTTTCTATTTAGAAGTCAGGTGTGATTCTGGTGGGTTTACCTTTATATGTTATTTGCCCTTTTTCTTTTGCAGCTCTTCATATTCTTCCTTTATTCTGTATGTTTTGTGTTTTGATTATTATATGGCGAGGGGATTTTTTTTTGATCTAGTCTATTTGGTGTTCTGTATGCTTCTTTGTTAGGAATATCCTTCTTTAGATTGGGAAAGTTTTTTCCATAATTTTGTTGAATATATTTTCTGGGCCTTTGAGCTGTAATTCTTCTCCATCTTCTACACCTATTTTTCTTAGGTTTGGTCTTTTCACGGTGTCCCAGATTTCCTGGATGTATTGTGTTAAGAATTTGTTGGATTTGTTGTTTCCTTTAATTAATGAGTTTATTTCCTCTATAGTATCTTCAGTGTCTGAGATTCTTTCTTCTATCTCTTGTATTTTGTTGGTTATTCTTGTCTCTGTCGTTCCTGTTCGTTTACCCAGATTTTCCTTATCCATCCTTTCCTCGGTTTGTGTTTTCTTCATTACCTCCATTTCATTTTTCAAGTCTTGAACTGTTTCAATTACCTGTTTGATTGCTTTTTCTTGGTTTTCTTGGGTATCTTTGAGAGCTTTATTCATTTCCTCTAACTTTTTGTTTGACTTCTCTTCCAATTCTTTAAAGGCGTTTTTCACCTCCTGTTTAAGGGCCTCTATTATCTTCATAATGTCATGTTTAACGTCTGTTTGTTCTACTTCTTCTGGAATATGGTGTTCAAGTCTTCTTGTTGCGTGCTCACTGGATTCTGGCATCTTCCTGATGCTTTTAATGCTATTGGAGGAGTTCTTGCATTGGAGTCTGCCCATCTAGTCCTTCAACTACAGCCAGGAGAGCCTTGGTTCCTGATCCAATCTTTGCTCAGTGCATCAACAGGGAATCCCCTCTGGATTCTAGACCTCAGCACTGGAACAGGGACTCCTGGTGTTCTGCGGAGCAGATCCCGCAGAGGAAAGGGCAAACTTGTGGGTGGGGACAGGGACATGTAGAATCGAGAAGCACCTGCAGCAGGGGCCTGTTGTTGCCCGCACTGCATCCCAGGTACCTTCTGCAAAAGCTCATACACACTCACCCCTCTGGATCCTTGACTTCAGCACCGGAACAGGGACACCTGGTCTTATTTTACTTTTACTTCTTTCTTCTTTTTTTTTTTTTTAACATTTTTTCTTACATTTTGTTATTCTTTTGATTGTCCTTTGAGATTGAGATTTCTGAAAGCTGTTCTCAATTTGGAGCTTTCATTCTCAGTCAGGAGTAATTTTAGCAAATAGTAATCCCTGCATTCTGTTATATTCTCTAAGATACAAAAACACTATTTTTATATTTGAAAATCAATATATATTCGATTAGTTTTAAGTAACAGAATTAAAGTTGTTCCCCTTGCCTCTCTGACTTTTAGCTGGATTTTTAATCCAGCTATAAGTATAATATACAATATTAGAATGCACAAAAATTAAGAAAGTGACAGAAACAGCATTTCAAAGAAAAGATAATGTACCTACAAGAAGATTATATGTTTAAAACATGAAAATGTGATTTTTCAAGGATCAAATCAGAATTATAAATGAGCATATGTGTATGTGGCAGTGGTGGTATTATGTGGAACTGAGGTAGAAATAGTCATATCATTGGGGTATCACATTTAGTCTTCATAACCCTGTCTCCTTCTCAGTGAGGTAAGACACAGCCCCATATAATAGGTACTAACAATGTGAGCTTATTTATGATTAAAGTCAAATTAATGTATTTTCTTCCAAAGTTAGGGTTTATTTCCTAAGTCACACTAGTCATTGTCAAATCATGACTAGTTATAGCTAATGTAGTGTGTAGAGAAATTTTACATTGGAGAAAATTATTTTGAAAGGTTTTCATTGTGTTGCATATCTGTAACCTATAATTCTCAGAAATCTGAAGCAGAAAGATTCCTTTAATTTGGAGGTCAGTTTGAGCTGCATAGCAAGTGCAAAGTCAACCAAAGCTACACAGAAATATACTGTCTCCAAAAAGAAATAGAAAATATGAGGAAAAATAATTGAACTCAGTGAAATTTTTATGTGCAAAAAAGAGGATACAGATTGACAGGAAATATTGGAGGTTATGGCAGAGTTAATAGTGAGAGAATTGAAAGACTGATATGACATAAGTATATGTTCTTTATCTATGTGTCTCTCTGTGTGTGAGTGTATTTGTGCATAAATATGATTGACAAAGAATAACTTCTTAAAAGGGTTAATGGGAAATTTGAGCATTGTTCTTAGTTTTTGTCAACTTGACACAATGTAGGGTCATATGGCTTGAAAGAACTTCAAATGAAAAATGTCTTCATCAGAATTGTCTATAGACAATCATTGTCATATTTTTGATTAGTTATTAATATTGAAAAACAACCTTCTATGGGCAGTACCACCCCTTAGCTGTTTGCCCTAGGTTAAGAAAACAGGCAGAGTAAGCCTTAAAAAACAAGACCATGAGCAACATTTCCTCCATGGTCTTAAGCTTCAGTTTTTGTCTTCACATTCTCACCCTTCTTAAGTTCATGCTCTGTTTTCCCTAAATGATGGTTGTGATTTGAACATATAAGTCAAGCAAAGACTTTACTACCCAACTTAGTCTTCGTCATTATCTTTCCCATAACAATAAAATCAAAGTGAGACAAGTGTCATTGTAGACAATGAGTTGTGAGGAGTAGAGTATAGTGGATTGAATGAGAATGATTCTCCTAGTTTCTGGTGTTTGAATAGTTGGTATTGCTTATTAGTTGATGCAGTCTTCTTGAGTAAGTACATCCCTGTGAACAGGTTTTTAAGGTTAAAGGCCTCATGGCATTTCGATTTTTCTCTTCTGCATCATAGCTCAGGATGTGAATCTCAGCTTTCTGCTCCTGCTGCTATGTTTGCCTTCTGATTGCTGCCACACATCCCCATCATGGTGGACTCCTATTTCTGTGGAACCACAAATCAAAACATGCTTGGCTTCTTTAATTTCATGGTTTTGTCTTACTGTAACATGAAAATAATTAATATAGTGATACAAGTGTCTTTTCTATCATGGCAAAAGTCCTTAACCTTTCTTTCTCTACTCTTGTTTCCCAGAGACCAAAAGGAAAAATATATTCTATGTAATGGAATTATATTATAATTATATTGTATTCTAAACAAATTCTATGTTAAAAGTGATGGAATTTCTCACAATCTAGGTTTATGAGCCTTAAAATTATTTAGCATATTCACAGTCACTGAAGTGACGTGTAGACTTAGCAAAACTTTTGTAATTTATCTTGCTGTGATTTGGGATCATTTACCCTGTAAATTAAACTATTTATTCATGATTAAGACAAGGGTTATAAAAGAGGTTTAATAGATAAAAGTAGCAACAGCCTTGACAAAAATCATTCCAAAAGTAGGTATTAGTATAGTGCAATTCTGAAAATGTTGAGTCAGAATGTGTTCTCATATTTAATCTACTTGAAGAGTATACATTTATAATAAAAAGCTTATAGGAACAGGAGGAAATATCAAAGAAAGAGAACAAATATGAGAGCAAATTAAGGTGGAGAATGAAATAAAGGGCTCATTTCTAATTATCTGGGTTTACTTCTGACTCCCTGTGGTGCCAACCAGTCTCCACGTTTGCGAGGCAGTTTTGCCTCTCTGTGCTCCCGGAAGACTTGCCCCTGATAAAACCAGTTAGCAGCTAAGTCCAATAGCACAATATGCCTTTATAATTCTATAATCCCATGGTCCCAGCTTCAATGAAGCCTGTCTCCGCCCTGTTTTCTCTGTAATTGTAATTGCCTTAGGCATTCTATTAACTTATTGTCTGCTATCATTTCAATTCCTTGGAGTCCTACTCACAATGCCAATCTATTCTGTCAGGCTTCATAATTCATATTTTGAACATAACTGTAGCATTTGCTGCACTATAAAATGTATAAAACATAAACCTCTATTGTATTAAACCTGAATTTTTTGTCTGTGACCATTTACTTAATCCTAATCTATAGAAAGCATGACATGTATATTGTAGAGCTCAAGAACATTAATAAAATAAACATTTGATCTTTCCTCAATCACAAGCTATTTCTGAATTCATAATTACACATATGAGTAATAAGTATTATAACCAATAACCTATATTAATATAATAATATATATTATTAATATAATAAGTATTATAACCTCATTACTAAAGATGTGGCCATAATATTATTAACTGTACCAGTACAATTTTTCTTGCATTATATTTTCTTAAAATATGGTGTTATATGCCAGTTCATTAATATTTTTAGTCTAAAGAATATCTGAATATTCTGTTTTTGTTTATATTTCGTTATCTATGAAGATCAACAGCAGTACTATTGTTTTGTTTAGTTGAAAATAAATTGGATTTTTCACATTCTTCAGTACAGTGAAACAAGCACTAGCCACATTAATTTGAAATAATACAATATAATATGACAGCAGTGGTCAAGAGAGAAAAAGAAATTTTTTTAAATATATACTTAAATAAACTGAACAAAAACACAATTGAAATTCTATAACATGTTTTAGTGTACTGAAATAAAATCATTTATATATATATATATATATATATATATATATATACTAGATGTTTATTATTAGATTTTAATAACCAGAAAACATTAAGAATATTGTGAGGATAAATTAATATAATGCACATATATGTCTGATTCTACAATATAAGAATGTATAAACAGACACGAGAGAATGTCTACAGAGAAATAAAAGACACTACAAAAGATTTCCAGGAGTTTCAAACTGTTTCATTCCACAATATCAAAATGTATAAACATATACAGGAGAGAGACAGAGAGAGAGAAAGAGAGAGAGAGAATGTCTACAGAGGAATAAAAGGAACACTACAATAGAATTCCAGGAGTTTCAAATAGCCCTAACAGAAGCAGAAGCTATTAATTCCATAGTAAGACTGTAGTAACACAAAAACAGTTTTTCTTTCATGGCAGAGCCAGCCAAGGTACAATTGGTATTAAGATGAGATTCACAGTCAAGTGAAGCAGCAGTGGTGAACTGTTGGTTGTGGGGTTGGTAAAAGTAAAAGTCTAGACAAGATCCAATTGGACAAGTAAATAGAAAAATTGTGAGAGGAAAGTTACAAACTAGAAAACTAAAAAAAAAAAAAAAGGCATAGTAATGGATGAGTTCAAGATGTGTTTCATTGATATACATCTACTTGGTATACTTCTTATTTTGAACTTAAAAAATGTAAGAAGCTGTTAATGGAGAAAGAACTATCTGATTTGCATTTATTCACTTAGATATTTGTTCATTTATTTATGTTTGACACAGGATCTCATTCTGTAGCCCTGGCTAGATTGAAATTTGCTATATATATATATATATATATATATCAGGTTGGTCTTAAACTAACAGAAATTTATAGAACTAAAGTTGTACACCACCACACCTGGCCTGACCTGAATTTATTTACATAAAAAAGCCATGCACATTCATGCAAAAGGTGGATTTATTTTACCTAAATTAGAAAATAAACATCATTGCTGAAATGAACTTAAATAAATAAAAATTTTCATGAGGTTATTCCATTATAAAGGTAACCTTGTGCCCATAAGTTTAATAAAAGTATTATACTTTTCTCTATTAATCTCTGTCTTGCTAATTTTGTCCTGTGATGAAAACTAAGATCATAATTAAGAACTAAAATTGTTATTCTCCCTTACAGTTACAACTTGTATAAAGCCACCATTCACAAGCTACCCATGATGCAATGCCATCCTGGAGATATTTATAATACCATTAACATAAAACTAAAATAATGAAAGATAATATCAACAAATGCATAATTTGATTGAAAACATTTTTCGATGATATTAGCTATAAGATCATAAGAAAGAGTATATGCTGCTAAATTATCTCAACATTGAGCTCTCCATATGAGTATCTATTATCTCATTTTTCTACAATTAGCTATAAGTTACTATGATTTTGGTTGCCCAATTAAGTCTTGTCAGATGAGTTCTTACTATGAACATGATATGAGTTCTGTTTATGAATTATTTATTAACCCTTCATACAGTACCTAGTAGTGATGTGAATTTTTTTGTTGAAAAAATGATTTGGGATAGAAGAAAAATGATCTAGATATTCAATGAAAAGATTATCTTGGCCTTCAAGTAACCAAACAAAGAAAGAAGACCAAAATTATTAGGACAAGAAACAAAAGGGGGAAACACTCTTTACAAAAGACACAAAAGAAATTCAAAACATTATACATGAATACTGTACCAATGTAGTGGTTCACAACCATCTTTATCTCTAGTTGTGGGGGATCTGAAACCCTCTTCTGAACTCCAAGCATGAATATGATGTATACATACATACATGCAGAGAAAAACCTTATGTACATTAAATAAACAAGAATTGTGATGATAAAAATTAAACTGTACTGCATTAAGTCAGAAAAACCTAAAAGAAATGGACAAATGTCTAGATTCATCCAAACCACAGATGTTAAGCCAAGAAAACATCAACAACTAAAACAGGCACATAAAAAAGAATTAATTAAGACAATAACTAATAGCCTCCCAAGTAAACATAGTCCAGATTCATGTATATTCACAAAAAAATTATGGTGCTCAAATGAAATCTACAAGCAATACTCTTTAAAAATGATTTTGTAAATAATTAAAACAAAATTGAACTTTCAAATTCATTATATAAAACGAGAATTGCTCCGATACCAGGAGAGGACACTACAGTAAAAGAAAACAACAGGCCAAAAATTCAATGAACAGAAATAGAGAATGACCAATGAAATACTGGCTAACTGAATGTAGGCATATTTCACTAATTCCTTTCACCACAAACATGTTTGCTTAATCCAGGATATGCAGGGAGTATTCACCATACACAAGTCAATAGATGGATTTCAATCTTGAATGGATTTAAGAACAAAGCTAACATGATCATCTTAGCAAATGAAGAAAAGATCTTTGGCAAAATTCTAGCATCCCTTCATGATAAATGTCTTAGAGCAAGAACTGGAAGATACATGACTCAGAATAATAAAGTTTTTGTAGCACACACCCAAAACCAACATCAACATCAATGGCAAAAAAAAAAAAATCCAAGCCATCTTATTAAAATCAGTAAAAAGAAAATACTATCTCCAATGTCCCCATTTGTTTTAAATGAGGTACTTGGAATACTAGTTAGATCACTAAAACAAGAGAAAAAATTCATAAAAATAAGAAAATCATAAGTTAAATTGTCCTTATTAGCAGATACGATTTTATAAATAAGACCACATCAAAATTTTATAAATAAAACAAACATCAAGCATCTAGAAATTTCCAACATTTTCAGCAGTAAAAAGATACAAAGTTAACCTACAAAAGTCAGTCATATTTTTGTATACCAATAAAAATACACTGAAAATCAATCATTGAAACAATACCATTCATAGTAGATTCAAAATTATATATGAATAAATTTAACCAAAAATTTGAAATACTTCTACAATAATAACTTTAAAATGTCTTAGAAAGGAAATTTCAGAAGACACTAGAAGATGAAAAGATGGCCCATACTAATGAATTATTTAAATAAGTATTATGAAAACCACACTACTACCAAAGCAGTTCACATATTCAATAGAGTACAATCAAATTCCCAAAACATTCTTTACGTAAATAGAAAAATAAAGCCTAAAGATTCTAGATAGCCATAGTAACAGTGAGTAAAAAATAATAATGATGAAGGAATTGCCATAATGGATTTCAAGCTATATAACAAGGCTCTAATAAAAATAAAATATCATGATACTTGCACAGAAACAGACATGGATACTAAAGGAAAAAAACAGAAGACCCAAATAGGAATGCTTGCAAATGCAGCCATCTGATATTTGATAAAGGTATCAAAATAGAAGATGGAGAAAAGACAGTCTTCAAAAGAGGATTCTGGGAAAAATAAATGTCCACACAAAGAAGAAATTATCATGTGTTTCACTATAAACCTAGTCAAGTGCCTATGGTGGGAAATGTCATAGATCCTATAGGAGAATCTATTACTTACATTTCTTTAAACTGATACAGTTTATCAGCACATTCAAAATACTTATCCTTATGCCCAACAATAAGTATAGCTCTCATCGTTCATCAAAGAAGCACTTTTCTACAGCAGATGCTGACAAATACAGAGATCCACAACTAGCAAAGAAAAGTAACCATGGAATACTTAGTCCCAAGTACTAGACTGACAAAGAAAAGTAACCATGGAATACTTAGTCCCAAGTACTAGACTTACAAAGGAAGCCCTACACCTAAGGCTTAAGAAATATGGAAGTCTGATCAGAAAGATTTTTTAAGACCTAGATGACAAGGATGCTGTAGGTATTTTCTATTAGATGAGCCTTTCCACCAATGTAAATAATTCCAATCAGACCAAATTAAACACAATTAAAAGATGCCCATGTTTAATATAAGGCCTTACTCAGTGGGACCTGCAAATATTAAGTATTTTCTCTTAGATGAGCCTCTCTGCCAATGTAAATAATCCCAATCAGACAAAATCAGACTGAATTACAGATGTCCATGTTCAATAGATGGCCTTACTCCCCGATTGCCCTGGGAAAACACGTGAGACGTGGAGACCATGTGTTAATTCTCTGAGCGGCATTTTAAATAGCCTATGGGACTGGTCCTGACCTTCTCTGGGGAGATGTAACATTTGGCGGGCTTTATCGGATGTGGAGTTTGGATTGAGACAAGTCCCAGGATCTCAGTTGAAGCCCCCCATCAAACAGATGCCAGCAGCAAGATAAATGTCTTCAAGACATAAGAGAGACGCTGTACTCATAAAGCTCAACAACATGGTTACCCAAACAAGATAGGCATTTTCACAATAACAGTCAACATTCTAATATAAACAGAGGGAAACTTCACAAAGCCTTATTCCTGAATGAAGAGCCATGGACAATCAATGGCTAAGAAGAGAAAGATCAGTTATCTCCCTGGATGAGTCTTTGATAAGATATCCAATCCTAAATCATAACCCCTAAACACATGTAGGGGTGTGTGTGTGTGTGTGTGTGTGTGTGTGTGTGTGTGTGTATGTATGTCTATGTGTGTGTGTGTCTGTGTGTAAATGTGACAATAAAAGTCAAAGAATAGGTCATGAATCTGAGATGAAGGTGGAAAAATATGACATAAACTTAAGAATGGAGAGGGTAAAGTAGAAATGATGTTAATACAATACTTATGCATGAAAATCTTTTTAAAAATTAAAAATTTAAATTTAAACATTTTGTTCCTCTTTAATTTTGTAATGCCTTCCATGTTCTACAGCATTTCCCAGGAAATCATAAAAAATTCTGTTATAAAGTTGATAACAAAAACCAAGTTTATTTTGAAAAAAGTAAAGGAACATTAAGAATCAGATGGGCTGTGGTGGTACATGCCATTAATTCCAGCATTTGGGAGGCAGAGACAGGTGGATCTCTGTGAGTTTGAGGCCATCATGGTCTACAAGAGCTAGTTCCAGGACAGGCTCCAAAGCTACAGAGAAACCCTGTCTCAAAAAGAAAAATAATCATCATTTGTTCTCAGTAATTCTCAGGATTTTGTTGACTATTTCCTATTTAAAAGAGAAAATGTTCAATTATTTCTCATATGTGTGTGTGATAAAATGTAGATTAACAGTCATTTCCTTGGTAAACTGATAAATTAAAGATCATTTTCCTTCTTAGTTATATAATTATTATATGTACAATCTATTTCTTAAGCAAACCATTTAGGATACTTTGTAATATTTCAATGTTTAGAACTTACAATTAGAAAATCTTATATTTAATATGTTCAAAGTAGTTCTTTGTTTTGGAGCATTCCAAAACACATACACACATTCAAGTTTGATAATAACAATATATTTTATAAATTAGTCCCCTGTATTTCAAGCAGATCAACTAGGAAGCACAGGGAAAGATAAAAAACCTAAAGGCCTAACCTTTTGAGAGTCTCCAGAAACCCTTAACACTGGGGTTCATTTTGGTTAAACTCTGATTTAGGTTAACTTGGAAGATTTTAAAAGAAGTTCCAGATAATGATAATTGTAGTGGTCAAGCAAGTGCACATGCTCATTTTTGACCATTAACCTTGGTTGTCAACTTGACTGATTCCAGAATCAACTAAAACACAGTAGCTTTGATGCTAATGTGAGGAATTTTCTTTCCCAGAACATTTTAAGCAGAAATAACCACCCTTAATAAAGACAGGATCTTCTAATGGCAGCCCAAACATGGGACATGGGAGAAGGAAACTGTTCTTTGTCAAATTGTCCTCATGCTTCAAGGTATCCTAAAGATGACAGCTCTCCAGGAATCTTTCATGCCTTCTGAGCCACATCGGACTTCTAAGACATTCATCCAACCTTATGTACTAGCCAATAGATGCCTAAGTCTCTCTAGTGTGAGATAGATATTGTTGGACTATCTGAAGAAAGTCCTAATAGAAAAGGTGGCACTAAGGGATATATGCTTGTTGCTATGAAGAAAATATCCATGTATTTTGCAGGACTGTACAGATCTTTAACTTTGGACTAGAAATGCAGTGTAATGCTATAAGCAAATGTTAATTGGTTACTCAAATAAGAGCGTGAAAGACAATGGTGATTAAAGTAATGTGAACTGTCAAGGTCCAACTCCGACTCTTAAAGGATCAGAGGGCAGCAAAAAAATCTATTAGCTGAGACTAGAGGCCGTTCATGCATTATTTTGGCAATAATTTATCTTTTTTCAGCTCATGTCATGAGAGTATCTGTGAGAATAAATTTAAAAACAATGGACTAATTCCTTTGGCAGAAGAAACATCTAGAGAGCATAACACTGAGTCTATGGTGGGCTTATTGTTGTTTACTCTTATACATGTCTACAATGAAAAAGAGTAAATGAAGCAGAAAGAAATTAAAAATGTAGAGTTTAAAGAGAAAAGTGTCATCAGAAAGCTTAATATTATAGCCAAGGAACATGATTGTTGAAGAGATTAATGCTATTAAGTAGAGTATTTTTAATAGTAAATAGTTAAGAAAGTATTCTTTCTTAAACTTAGTAAAAATCTGATAACAGTATGAGTTCAGAGGTCTTGATCCCAGTTAAATCTCTGACGTATTGTCTAACCTCTAACAGGTCTTTTTGCATAATTCAGGACATCAATAAATGTGAGATAATTCTGCACTGCATTTGGTGTTGGTATAATCCATAAAATAAGTTTTCTGATTAATATAAAATAATATGTTAATATTTTACCATTAGCACTGCTTATTATGGTATATGTGAGTTCTGCTTGCAATTGATAGAATGTGCTGTTTTCTGAACTACATTACAAATTGAAATTATGTATCTCTGTGCTTAATCTTAAATAATGAACTGTAAAATATTTGATGTGCCACTATGAAAAATTAAAATGCTGTCACATTAACTATGGCAATTATTTTACTACTTTAAATTTAACATGTCTTTTTTTCTTTTTTGAGTGCTTTTTACTTTTTATTTATGGTGATTAGTATTACATAAAAATAGTTGCATAATAACATAGAACTATTTTATATTAAAATATATCATTGCTATTCCATTCTTCAAGCAGAATACATTTTTTTCTCAATAAAGAAAATGCAGAGATCATCATAAGTTGTAGCAGTTAAGAGTGAGAACTGATCTTGTTGAGGACATCAGTTCAGTTCTTGTCACACGTGTCCAAAGATGTATAACTAACCTCTTGCAACTCCATCTCCAGGAATCCAATGTGTCTAGCCAGCAGGGGCACCTGTACTCATGTCTACATAAACCAGAACAGATATATACACACATATTTTATAATAAAGTAAATCTTCAAGACATTATTTTAGAACTGAATACATACATTCTTCAGGGTTCTGAGCATAATATCTTCTACATATTTAAATCTTAAGCACCTTAAAGCATCTCTGCGACCTCATCATAAGAAACTCGAGGTTCTGAATTCAGAAAGATACTTGTGGTATCATAGACTTAATGTATGAAATGCTTTAAAAACCACTTTTGTCCCCAACACACTGTCTTTTTCTGCAGACATATGAATCAAGGAATAGAAAAACTGAATAAAAAAGTAAGCCAGACACTGAGACAGAGATGGTTTCAAGGGCTATTATATTGGAGTTGGGGAATTTTTTGGTACGTAATAGAGATGACTTTCCAGGAGCTCTCTGCCTTTTCATCCCATTCTTTCCAACAAAGCTGAGACATTTTGTGTTCTATTTAGTAAGCTCCTTGCTTTTTGTTTAATTATATAAATGTCTTAAATAAAGCTTGATTTAAGAAATCATTTTATGTGATTTAAGAAATCATTTATGTCATTTTATGTATTCGCATACAGCAGTCACAGATGATAATGCTACCCAAATGAGAAGCGATTATATGTTTACCCAACAGAGAGGGAACCTTTAGTGAGAAAATTGAACTGATACTGGGGTTCATCACTTTACATCCCTGGACCTATTTCCTTGGAAATAGATGGTGTAGATTTTTTTCTGCTAATAAATTCTTTATACATGCTTCTCATATAAATGTAACATGAATTAGTTTTTGATAATACAACTAGTTTAAAAGATAGAGATGAAGGGGTATTGATTATTGCCCTTCCACTTGATAGTTTTGATGAAATGTAGAGAAAGATCAATGAATTGGGTATTTGCAACAAGAAAGTATGGTAAAATTGAATTAAAAGTAAAATTAATGACCTGAAGCCACTGGAAAACTGCATAATCTAGAAAATATAGTAGACAATATTTTGTTTTCCAGAATTATTTTGTTTAAATCAAAGCTTTTAGATAAAGTGTTATGGATTTGATTCTGTTTTAAATAAACTGAAATATTTGTTGTTATTAAAGATTATTATCATATTCACAGGTATTATCTTCAAGTTAGTAATGGAATTTGTTATTTTTATAGCAGTTTCCAGAAATAAAGTTTGCATGTGGATTACATTGATTGTTTTGTTTAAAACAGCATTCCTAGGGATATCTACCTATGATAATTAGTGTAGTTTATGTAGTAAAATGGCTAATTTCTAATTTTATTTTATAATAGTTTACTGAAATATGAAGTATTTCATTGCTATTACTAAAACATAAGTACTAAGAAAAGATATTCTTTCATGCATTACACTTAATTATGGCATGTAAACATTTCATATTTGATTATGTATTTCTTTTAATGGCATATCTCCAAACCTTGGTGTTCTCTGAAGTATTTCTCCCTAATGTTTGTGCATAGAAAGTATTAAATTAATCTAAAATAATATATAAATATTCATGTACAATATTCTATCATCCTCTAATATTAAACTGTGACCTTTAAACAAGAATAAGAATTGGGTATTTGCTTTCATGTATACCAGGATGCCTATTGCTCATTTTTCTGTTCTTCCTTCATTGCGTCTGCTCTCTACATTCTTTCTTACTGTATAATTTTAGGTTGTGCTCGAATTAGAAGTCAGAAAGACATCAGCAACTTCCTCTGGGCAATTTTGTGTCCTAACACCTCTCAGTGGCCTTCCATGCTAATTAAACTACATGAACATGAAAGAGTAAAGAACAATGATACTTAACTGAAATAAAAAGCAATTAAGTGGAAACAATTGAAGATGATTGCATGTTAATAGGAAGTCTTAATCAATGTGTATGCCTATGAGACCAACGGAAAGACTTTCAAAGAATGAACATTTACTAGTCAAGTAAAATACAAACTTCCTTGTTTCCTAAGATGTGCAAATGTTTATAGAAGTCTGTAACTTAATTGTCTCATGAACAGGAAACACAACTGACTCTCTGCTTCTATAGTCTTTGAAGTTTTATTAAAATGTCAATTAATCATCCTTGAAACAAATTATATTAAGAAGAACTGCTTTCTAATTCTTGGAAGCATGTTAGTAGTTTGTGTTATGAGTTCAATGATAAAATAATATGAATACATTAGATTAAGGTTAGGAAATAGAGAGAAAAGTATGCATCTTTTCTTTTGGTGTGGGAGGTCCTTCTCTCTATGTGTTGTTTTTATTGGTTAATGAATAAAGAAACTACCTTGGCCTGTTGATAGAGCAGAACGTAGGTAGGCATAGGAAACTGGACTGAATGCTAGGAGAAGGAAGGTGGAGAGAGAGATGCCATGGAGCCACCAGAGTCAGACATGCCATATCTTTGTCAGTAAGCCACTGCAATGTGACTATATACTGATTAATAGAAATGAGTTAAATTAATATGTAAGAGTTAGCCAATAAGAATCTAGAGCTAATTGGCCAAGCAATGTTTTAATTAATATAGTTTCTATATAATTATTTTGGGGCTGAGCAGCCAGAAAAGAACAACCAGCCCCCTGCAACAAATTGGCACCAACATGAAAAGCTAAAATCTACTTAGAAATCTGAGAGACCTTAATTCTAGACACAAAAATACAGACTTTATCCCACTTCTTGCTGTTTGCTGGTGGCATGCCATAGCTCCCTTAAAAGAGGTTTTCCATATTCAGCTGAAACCATTTTAAAATGCAGGCTTTCTGGGCCATGCTGCCAGTATGCACTCTAGGAGACCAAACATCTGTATGGGGTTTGTGAGCAGACTGATGCACCTTGCTTAATGGCAGCATGGAATGGCTGTGTTCCTGGATGTGGGGCAGTGTGTGTGGCTCTCAAAAGCAGAGAACGGCTCTGCCATGTTGGAATGGGCACATAGAACAGGCAGTACCATATGTAACATAGTAATGTCACAGCTTAGATTCTTAAGCACTTAGCAGAATGCTTCTGGTCAGAAAATAATTACAGATATGCATAAAAGACAAATCCAGATGAGTCATACTGTTTGATAAATGTACGTAGGCTTGGAACAGAAAAGAAAAAGAGTATAGAGAGTTATAAAATAAAGTTAATGCTTTTTTTAAAAAAAAGGTAAAGTCTTTAAAGAGACAGAGTTCAAAAGAAGTAAAGAAAAATAAGCCACGTAAAGATGGAAAATTCACAGAGTCTGGATTATATACATTGTGTTATCTTTGAATTATTTGACTGTGAGGGAGCATAGTACAGAGAGCCATTTTATTGTATGGGCTGCTAAGTTAAACTAACATAAAGGTATCTTGATTCCAAAATTTCAGTCTAAAAATATGTTGCTTTGGAAATGAGATTTTTCTTTTGTTTTCACAGAAGATGTGAACCTGTGGATTGCTTTCAGACCAGTATGATTTGATGGAACAAGACCCCCTGAAAGGTTGTTGTGAACACCCCCACAAAGAAAATACTTCACCCAATAAACAGCAGAAAGCAGTTTGGAAAAAAATAACTACACCCATATTGCCAAATATTGTCTATAAATGTTTGTTTACATTTAAAAGGGGATATGCTATAGAGATTTGCATTGGTATGTATCTTGGTTTATTGATACAAATTTAAGGTTAATCTTGCTATATGTATATTTCTACTCTTGATTAAGATATTATGATTGTGTAGTTCATTTAAAAATGTAATGTATAATTAAGAAATATAGATAATCATCTGTAATAGTCAAGCTTGTAGTCATGCTAGTTTGATTTTCTAGGTATATAGAGTTACACTTCCATTAGATAGGTATTCTTCAAATATTTCAGAGAACTTTATAATATGGCATTTAAAATATTTAAGGAGTTAAGATTTTTTATGACAGTGAGACACATCTGCTCATGACAGCACTTCAAGAGGAACATAGACATTGAAAAGGCTCTTTATGGAGTTGATTAGCAATCTGGGCAATAAACTGCTCTTACCTGAACTGATTAACTGGACATGCAGGACCCACAAATGACTGCTGAAGTTGCCTAAAGTTGAGACTGTCCTCTGGGGTTCCAGCTTCATGAAAGAGTCTTCTAGACATTTTGCAGGACACAAAAGAAAGTGACTGACAAACTGCCAATACTGGAGGTACTGTCTTTGAAATTTCCTCTTTGTGGATAAGTCTGCTGGATATTATTGGCCCGTAGGCTGAAGATGGATTCCCCAACAGTATGCAAAAACTTTGGGTGACTGTCCAGACAGCAAGATCTCTGTCATTCTCAAATTTTGGAAGTTATTTACAATGCCCTTTCTGTTTACTTAGGTAATATTATATTCTTCTGAAGACTTCGATGGAGTTGACAAATTTATAGTTATAGTTATTCTTAGTTATGATAAAAGATAAAGTAGATATAGATATTGTAGCTGTAATTCTTACTTGATAGCTGTCTTATTATATGGAATTTATTATGTTAAAGCCTTCCTTTTTTTTAGATAAAAAAGGGAAATGGCATGGTAGGTCCTTCTGTCTATTTGTTGCTTTTATTGGTCAATGAATAAAGAAACTGTCTTGGCCTGTTTATAGGGCAGAACTTACATAGGTGGCGAAAACTGGACTGAACACTGGGAGAGAAGGAAGGCAGAGAGAGAGAGATATGCCATGGAGCCACCAGAGTCAGACATGCTAAATCTTTGCCAGTAAGTCACTGCCACATAGTGACATACAAATTAATAGAAATAGGTTAAATTAATATAAGAGTTAGCTAATAAGAAACTAGAGCTAATAGGTCAAGCAGTGTTTTAATTAATATAGTTTCTGTGTGGTTATTTTGGTTCTGGGAATCTGGGACAAACAGGCAGCCTTCTCCTACATCCATTTGTTTATATAAAGTAGGCATGATTTTCACATTTTGACAGAGTTGTTTAAAAAAAATAACTAAAAGAAAATAAAGCTATAGGAACTTTTCTAACTCCTTATCTGACAGACTGAAAAAAATATTCGCTCATCTCAAATACATAAAAGCATTTGGCATCAAGTAAGATTGTCTAAATGATGAAGTTGGCATTTAATTTGAATGACATAGTAATTATAATCATCCTTTCTTTTCTTATTGTGTATTGAAGAACATTTATCACAATGTCTTGTCATGTACTCCTAATTCTCAGTTTTATGCAAGAAAATCTGAATGAGGACTAAAGAGATCACCTTAACTTCTTCCTGGCTGAAAGTGTTATGCCTCTTATTCTAAAGTCATGATAATTTTTTTTACTGACAAGCACTATTTATTTTCATGAAACTGTTACATTGGTTTCCATCTTTGGAAAAAAATGTAGAAAACATACATTGGTAAGGGAATATAGAATTTTTATGCTTGGCAAAGACAAAGAAAGACTCATTGTTTTGTACTGCACAGAATTTTATGGAAAAGTGAATAAAATTGAAGAAATACACATGTTCAGGTAAAATAAAACTTCAGAATCTGGTGGAATCTCTTTTTGCCAAGTAAATGTGTTCTTTGGTACCCTGGCTTCAGACTTCCCATTACCCAACATGGAATTTCTGTGAAAACTTTAGTTCTTTCAGTCATGTTGTTTTTTCCCTTTATACTGTAAAGAATATGCAGAGATTCTTATATTGACCAATTAAAGTTACATTTAAGATTATTTGATTTTTCTATATTAGCTTTTCTAGAGAAACATGTAAACCTTAGGATTTTGGACAAAACCCTCTATTTATTAATATTTAATTAAAACAAACTTGTTGGTAGAAAAAAGTAGGCAGATAGTCAATCTCATCTAGACATACTGGATATTCTAGAAGATCTATCATGGCTACATATATAAAACCTCTTCAGTATTCCTATAATCTTTAAAATAATGAAATATATTTCCTATGGCAGCATTAAAAATAGATAGATGTTAAATTTCCAGAGTCTTGATTCATTATTCTCATTTTGTGATAATTCCACATTATTAGTACATGTCTGCTATATGAAATCCTTCAGTCGGTAGCAGTTAATTTACCAGCCCACTTAGGTGTGGCCTTTTATACTATAAATCCTGATGTAAAGCATGCACTCCCTCTCTCTTCTGGCTGCTGGATTTGGTTGCTATTCCCTGTTGGAACAGAGGACTGTGATCTGTGAGTCCACCCCTAAATAAATAACACTTTATTCTGCTCAATTCTGAGCTACTATGGGATTTGTTTTTAGGATTTGTCTTCATCTGACACCCCATGTGGATACCAACTCCACACCTACTGGGTGAACCGGTCTATAAGACCCAAAAGGTCCATGGCCCAGAAGGTCTCTCAACCCACCTGCCTGGCTTGCTTTCACCTACTAAGAGTATTTTTTGTAAAACCCAGCCAGAGTGGAGCTAAGCGAGGCAACTTGGATATTTTCCCAGGCTCGTGCACATTCTCTCCTTTAATACTGCATTCCCTGCCACATAACGACTTGTACAGCTCAGTTTGTGTTCCCTGCTTGTGCAAAAAGATACTTGGTTCTTTAACAGTAAGATTAGCACCAATGAATAAATAGATCCTGCATCCAATAAACATCAAGACATTTGACCATACTGAATCTTGCATAGGAGAAGCAATTTACAAAGGTATGAGGAGACAACAAAATGCCAAATGTTTTAACTGTGGTAGAATAGGATACATTCTAAAATAAAAGGTATCAACCTTCTGGATTACGTAAGAGGTGTGGCAAAGGCTGATATTGGACCAATGAATGCAGATCAACAAAAGACAGACAAGGTAACCCAAATACCATTGCAAAACTCCTTGGAGGGCCTCTTGCAGATCCCCAAGTCAAAAGTGGTCCAATCATTCCCAGCCACTGTGCAAGACATGTCTCACCAGAAAAAAAATCAAGTAATTGCTATTTAAAAAATTGAAAAAAAAACATTTTATTCTGGATAATGAAAGATAAATCAAAAATTCCAATGGGAAATAGGAAACATATATTCTGACAGATTTCTATAAAATATCAAAGGCCAAAGCTAAGAGTGCATATAAATGGCATTCTAATTGTAAGTTTGATAGACATCAATACAGATGTATTATTACTCTAGAATCTTGGCATCCATATTAGACTCTTCAAGAGGCAGATGTTCAATTCCTAGGAATCAGAACCCTATTTCAAGTGAAACAAAGCATGAAATGGGTTTATTGCATAGGGCCAGAAGGACATAGAGGAAGAATGAGGCCATATTTGGCAAATATCATAGTGAATTTATGGGACCATGATGTATTGAAACAATGGAATTTCCAGATTAACATTCCTGGTGTCCCAGAAACTCATATTTCTGGCAAAGATATTATAAGGTCCTGTACTCAAAGGGCAC
>JAQHUG010000339.1:1695740-1723185 GCA_028555095.1 Dicrostonyx torquatus | reverse complement strand
GACTTTGGGGACCCGCTGTCGGGGACCCCAACAATTAATTAAAACAGACAACAATTTTCATGTTGGAGCATGAAGTGCAGAGTAACCTAAATCTATATTCCATGACAAGTTATGTTTTTTCTCTTGCAACATCTCAATTATTTTTCTCCCTATTTATAAGAGAGAGATGATGATGAGACTTCAGAGACAGCTTGAATAAAATGGGTATCTGGAAAAAACAAACAAAAAACAGAATATGTTAGTATTGCAACTAGGAGTCAGTGTTACTGGAAACCTAAGGAACTACCCAGGCTAATAAAATCATGAATCTTTGAGTAGAAACAACCACTACTGCTTTATGTAAGCAGCACAATCTTCAATTATACTCTAAATCTTTTTTTCTGATACACAGAGGTAAGTGTAGTCCTCCTTGCTTATTTGCGACAAATGGGGATCATACAGAAAACCACAACAAACCAAATGAAGAGTTGTAGAGCCCAGATACAATGAATGCATATACAATACAACTCCCAGATCTAAACTTCAGGAATCATTTGGAAGAGGTGGAGAAGGATTGTAAGAACCTGAAGATAAGGAGGGTTGCTGTTAGACTGTATTTTCTAGAATGTCAGAATCCACATCCATAATGTTCCAAATATGAACTGAACAAGGACATCAGTAGATTGTAGAATGGATAATAAAGATGGAGGGGGAACTTCCAGAAGGCATGAGGGCTTATAAAAAAAACAAAACAAAACTACAAATAGTATAGGAACTCTGAGAGCAAGAGAAATAGTCTTCTCCAGGAAAGAACACATGAACTGGTTGCTCAATATGAAGTAGCCAGTCCTGAAAACATACATACAAAGAGTATTCTACTAAAACTGAGCAGGCTATATTTATATTTACATATGTGTATGGATATACAGACACACATACAAACATATATAGAGATATAGAAATATTGCTATGTATGTGGTTATACACCTGTGTAGATATACATATGTGTGTATGTGAAAATAAATGCCATAAATTTGAAATGCATTTGAAAAAGAACAAAAAAGAGTCAATAAGATGATGTAATTGTGGGGGCCAGCCATGATAAGCTAAGTCTGGGCAGGCCAACGAAAGGAAGTTTTTTACTTCCAACCATTATCACCTGGGACTATGGCCATGAATTTAAATAGAGTCTGAAGTCTCAATAGTTTACCCTGAGAGGCAATGCCTGGCTTCAGGAGGAACCACAGGCCAAGATTATCTGACCCCCACCCAAGAGCCCTTCCCCCAACTCCCTCGGCTTTTCTTTCATGACTGCAGGTAGTTTCCTGCAGCTAGGCTCCCCAAAAACCCAAACCCATCTACTGGAACCCCAAAGCTACTAGCCACACCCGCATAAGAGCTTTGAGAGCTTGCTATAACACTGAGGGGATTGCTATAATACTGAGGGGATTAAGAGCTTGCTATAACACTGAGAGAATTAAGAGAGAGTACTAAGAGAGCACAACAAAAGAGAAGACCAAGAGAGCAGGCATATAGAGACCTCAGAGGCTTTCTGAGACAGATATTGACAGTATAGAGCAGACCAAGAAAAACACTCAGACAGCCACTGCAAAGATTGGACCAAGAAGCAAGAAACACTGCCAGCCTCTTTTGAAAGAAGAGATGGGTAGGCACCAATGCACGATTTCCTCCAACAACCTAAAAAGCAACATGGTAATACCAGAACCCAGCAATCACACAACAGGAAGACTTGTTCATCCTAACTCCGAAAAAAATAGAAGAAAAGAACTTTAAACGTAACTTCATGAAAATGATGGAGACTTTTAACAAGGAAATGAAAAACTCCCTTAAAGTAATGGAGAAAAAAAATAGAAGATAATTATTAAATTTCTCAAAGAAACCAAAGAAAAAACAATCAAAGAGGTGAAGAAAACAGTTCAAGACTTGAAGACTGAAATAGAGGTAATAATGAAAACACAAACTAAGAGAGTTCTGGATATGAAAAATCTGGGTAAATGAACAGGAACTACAGAGACAAGTATAACCAACAGAGTACAAGAGATAGAAGAAAGAATCTCAGACCCTGAAGATACTATAGAGGAAATAGACTCCTAGGTCAAAGAAAACATTAAATCCAACAATTTCTTAACACAAAACATCCATAAATCTGGGACACCATGAAAAGACCAAACCTAAGAAAAATAGGGGTGGAAAAGGGAAAAGAAGGATATCCCTACGAAGGTGAAATATGCTTACAGAACACCAAATAGGATCCCCTCACCAATCAAAACGCAAAACATACAGAATAAAGAAAGAATATTAAAAGTTGCAAAGGAAAAAGGTCAAGTAAAGGTAAAGCTATCAGAATTGTACCCGACTTCTCAATGGAAACCATGAAAGCAAGAAGGTCCAATGTAGCAGTTCAGGATAAATGAAAGAATGAGAGTCAATCTTAGAAACTGTAAGCCCATAAAAAAAATAGGTTGTAAGTTTTTGGCTTGTGTTTATTTTTCTCTAGCAAGTAAAAGTAGAACTCAGTGGAAATAGAAAATATACAGGAAGAAAGCTTTTCCTAAGGGAGCTTGTGTCTCTAAAGTACCAAAGTAATTACTACACCTGACAAATTCCTGTTCTTTATTGTAACTCAGTTTTAATAAAAGAAGATTCAACACTGGTTTATATTTTCAGGCATTGTCTTTAATTTCATCAAGTCACAAGATCCAATATGAAGACTAACCACATACTCACTGAAACTGTTTTTTCTCTCAAAGTTCATTTGCAAAGGCAGTCACCAGGGCTTTAATCATCACCTACAAACTTTCATTTCTAATACACTATGATTGATAATGACTCTCCCAGGTATACCTTTGAGACAGGCAGGTTCTTCATCACCTCAGATCCAGGAAGAGATAAAGAAAGTATCTTTTAGTTAAGAACAGGAAGACTGTTTTGGGTCCACATGCTGTAAAGGTAACCCTTTGTTGTAGTAGCATCATTCAGAAGTAAAATTCTCCCTCCTACCCACCAGTTCGTACGTCCCTGCTCTGGAAATGACAAGCACCCTTGGCATTTCAGAAACTCTAATAAGTGGGAGTAATAAAATGCCGACTCTTTTTGAGAACTCAGAACTCTTTCAGTAAACTCAGTATAATGCAGGTAACAGTACTCCAAGTCTTAAGCACTGAGGTACTATCTAGTTTAGGGTTCTATTAATGTGTTAAAACACCATAACCAAAAACAACTCCTGCAGGGGAGGGGGAAGGTTATTTCAGTTGTGTCACAGTCCATCACTGCAAAAAGTAAGAGCAGAAAGTGAAGCTGAGGTCGTGGAAGAGCTCTGACACTGCCTAAGGGCTTGCTAGTCAGCATGCTTTCTTATAAAACGTAGGGACACCTGTCAAGGAATGGCACTGACCACAGTGAGTTGTGTCCTCCAACATCAATAATTAAAAATGACAACATCCTCACAGATTTGCCTGCAGACCAATTTTAGGGAGTCATTTTCTCAGCTAGGATTCCAGCTTCTCAAATGACTCTAGTTTGTGTGAAGTTGACAAATAAGTACCAAGCACTGGCAATAATGCTACTTTAAAGCTTATTTACCATGACTTCTCTCTAAAACATTCTAGATAGCACATGAATCTAAAAGTTCAGTCTAATTTGTGGGTAAAACATAGCAGTGCTTCTGTTGCAGAAGTAGAAATCTGCAATCGAAATACATTTGAAACCTTACCAAAGTGACTTGGTGCAATAAAAATACTCAAAATGACTTAATTCTAACATTCTTGGGCTTGTTAGAACTGCACTGACAAGACTCTTATTTCAAATAGTTACCTGAAGAACTAAGACCTTAAACTTTCTAAACTAGGAACCTGGAAAGATTCTAGGCAATGCCTCAGAGCTTTACTCACAAATCACTGAATCCAAAATGCTGAACTTCAAGGGAAGAATGACTTTACCAAGATGTGAAACGTTAACAATGCCAGTAAATAAGTAAATAACCAGATGAATAAATAAATCAAACAAATAAATAAAATCTACATATTCCAAAGACAAAATAATAGGTGTTTTCATAGAATACCAAAAGACAGGGGTGGGAATCAGTCACATCCTCTTAAAAAAAATGTCTGTGCCAACAATGGGAGTCAAAGCAAAGGGTGACAACGAAAGGAGATTTAGCAGAAAAAGAACCGTAAGTTCTGTAGGATGGGGAGGAAAAACAAATACTATTTTCCTCATCAAAAATCCAAGGAACTTGTCAGATTCCTATGTGTAATGGAGGCTTTTGATTAAAAAGCAGAATAAGCTGCACTTCCCAGGGACTCTTCCTAACCTTGGTGTGAACCTAGCTTTCCTCTTTCCTGTAGACTCTCTCATACATCCCTTCCAGCCCATTTTTATTCTTTTATGTCAGTCCCCAATACCTAGAAATACTTTTACCTGGGACCCCAATGGCCACACATGGTAGAAACAGAACTTTACTATACAGCTATCTATTTATTTCTACTTGTACAGGTATGTAAATTCTCCTCATTGCTTCATTCCTATTTCATCATGAGAAGATGTGATCATTTGGCACATCAATTCTTCCAAAATAATTTATTTGTATGGAAAACTTCCAACACCATCAATTTGAAAGAAACACAGTAGACAAAAAATCCCAGCTAACTATGTGTAAGAGAGAACTGATGCTTACATTCAAAGTCGACATTTTCTTAATTACAGTATCATGTTTCATAGAGTTAAGACTTTATGAGTTGTTGGCTAGAATATAGAAGTCTTTTTATTTAAAATAGCAATTTCCCTTAAATAATAGAAAAATCAACAGAAGAGCAAACCATCTCCATCATTATAGGTCTCAGGATTCTGCACTTCTTTCATACACCAAAGAACTCACTTTCCAGTAGGACATTCAAATATACAGCATATTGTGTGAAACTCCTGACAACTCCATAAGTAAAAAGTTGCCCCCCAATACAAACACACACACACACACACACACACACACACACACACACACATACACACGGCATCATCAACTTAACGATATTTTAAAACAATGTTTAATGTTTTCTTAAAAGTCTCAGGTATGCCAAGTTAAGTGATTTCTGCTAATGTGAACTGAATATGATAAGCTCTAAACACTATTCTGTAATTATTTTGCTCAGAAATATAAAATTAATCTTAACTAGATCCCTTACCATATACATTACTAAGCTGGGATCAGTAGTTGCCTTAGTTAGGGCTTTATTGCTATGATAAGACTACTTGACTACAATCAACTTGTGAAAGAAAGGGTGCACACACTTTAAGTTTTTAAATGTTAATGAAACAGGTGCAACAGCTGTGAGAGACATTGGGATAGTAGGAAAAACTGTAGAATTAAATAAACTTATTTATATTTTAAAACCTAATAACTGTTGAGGAATAATCTTTTTGTACATATTCTTATTGGTTTAATAAAAAGATAATCAATAGCTAGGCAAAATTTTCAGGCACAGAGGTTTCCAGGAAAGAGGGCAGAGATACAAGGAGACACAGAGGATGCAGAAAAGCAAGATGGATGATACACAGGTAAGGTAAACGAGCCTCAGGGTAGCATATATATTAATAGGAACAGGTGAAATTAACTTATAATAGGTAGAAAAAAGCAAGACTAAGCAATGGGTTGGGCTTTTATAATTAATAATAAGTCTCTTGTGCCAAGATTTGGGAGCTGACTGCTGGAACAGAGAAAGACTTGATGCACTTGCCCTCGGAAAAGAAAACAGGATATGCATTTTGTTGGGAAGATATTCTGCTTTTGTTTTCAGAGAAGAAGAAAAAGTATGAATACCACCAAGATTGATAAAGATTTTATTTGAACAAGAGAGACCTCTTGGTTAAGGAGAGGTGATAGTTCATCTCAGCTTGGTCATTCAATTTGAACTAACTAAAAAGAACAAAAAATGCCTATCATACTATTACAAAAATATTTAGGATAATTAAGAAATGTTGGATAGTAGTTAGTCACCTATAACAATCAAATGTGTAGTCATATTAGGCATTTTTTCAAGCTTAAGCAGAGATAAATTTTAGCTAGATAGGTTGTCTTCAAGCACTTCAGAGATATCTAAGAATATGGCACTTAGATTTTTTTTTCTTTTTGGTTTTTCACGACAGGGTTTCTCTATTCTCTGTAGCTTTGGAACCTGTCCAGGAACTAGCTCATATAGACCAGGCTGTCCTCAAACTCACAAAGATCTACGTGTGTGTGTGTGTGTGTGTGTGTGTGTGTTAATAGAGAGTTATCTATAGTAGTCAAGCTTGTAGTTATGTTAGTTAGGTTTTCTAGATGTACAAAGACATATTTCAAATTGATAGGGATTCTTCAAACCTTTTAAAGACCTTCAAAATATGACATTTAAGATGTTTAAAAACTTAAGCTTTTCATGGCAGTGAGACACATCTGCTCCTGACAGCACCAATTACTTCAAGAGAAAGGTGGGCATCAAAGAGTCTCCTTATGGAGTTTGCTTGCCATTTGGGCAAGAAACTACTCTTTCCTGGACTACTTCATTTTATATTGTATGAGCTGGACATGCAGGACCCACAGAGAGATGACCGCTGAACTTGCGTAAAGGTGAGATGTTCCTTTTGAGTTCCTGCTTCATAAAAGAGTCTGCTAGACATTCTGCAGGAAATACAAAAAAGTAACTGACAAACTGCCAATATAGGTGAAACTGTCTTTAAATTGTCCTGCTCCATGGAAAAATCTACTAGATACAATTGGCCTGTAGGCTAAAGATGAATGCCCCAATGATACAGAAGAACTTTGGTTGATTGTCCAGGCAGTGAGATGTTTCTGTCAATTCTATAGTTTTGAAAGTTGTTTATAATGCATTTCCTGTTACTTAGATAACATACCCTTCTGTGGCCTTTAATGAAGTTAAAAAATAAATAGTTATGATTATAGTTTTCCTCAGTTATAATAAAAGATAAAGTAGATATAAATATTGCAACTGTAATTCTTGCTTGATACTTGTTTTGTTATATGTAACTTTACTATGCTAAAGTTAAAAACCTTTCTTTTTAATTAAACAGAAAAGGAGAAATTGTGTGAGAAGTCCTTCTGTATATGTGTTGCTTTCATTGGTTAATGAATAAAGAAGCTGTTTCAGCCAGAAGCTTAGCAGAATAGAGCGACATGGGTAAAACTAAACTCAATGCTGTGAGAAAGAAGGCAGATTCAGTGAGATACCATGTAGCAACCACCAGGAACAGATGAGCCAGAACCTTGATGGTAAGCCAAAGCACATGTCACTATTCAGTTTAATAGAGATGGGTTAAATTAAGATGTAAGAGCTAGTCAATAAAAAGCTAGAAATATGCTTAAGTGATAGGCCAAGCAATGATTTAATTAATGCAGTTTCTTTATGGTTATTTCAGGTTTGGGCAGTTGGGAACAAGCAAGCAGTCTCCTACAAACACTGGCAACACCAATCTACTTCAAAGAAGATGATGGACATTGAAGAACCTCCATATGGAGGTTTCATCAGAATATTGACATCCAGATTGGCATTTGGAGGAGATAAATATTCAGATTCTAGGGATTGGAACTTTATCTCAGGTAAAACAAAGTGCAAAGTGAGTCAAGTTTATAGGGTCAGAGGACATAAAGAAAAATTAAGGCCATATGTGGCTAATATTGCCATGAATTTATGTGTTCATGATTTATTGCAGCAACAGAAAACACAAATTAACAAGCCTCCAATTTTAGAAACAAACCATAGAATAAAGAATGTTTTGGGAAAAATATTAAAAGGTATTACGAAGAACAGTCAGATTGTTCAGATTGTACATAAAGAGGACACAACAGCTATTGGTCTTTCAAATGTATCAGAAACACTACCTTTAAAATGGTTAATGGACAAACCCATGTGGATGGAATAGCCTTTGAAATCAGTAGAATTGTTAGAAAAACAGGTACAAAAGCAGCTAAACCCTGAACTGGAATTCTCCTATATTTGTCATTTAAAAAAATATGGAAAATGAAAAATAGACACGGATCTGAGACCTATAAATGAGGTGATCCAGTCAATGGACCATTTACATCCAAGAATCCCCTTGCTGTCTTTATTACCTAAGGGATATTCTATTATAGTGGTAGTTTTTTAAAGACTGCTTTTTTCCCCTATGCTTTTATATGAACAAGATAAAGGAAAGTTTGCCTTCACAGTGCCTGAATAAGGACAGGTGATACGGTTTGGTCATTCAGTATAAACTAACATAAAGACTAACAAATTACCTTAATTTTATCAGGCAAGAAAAAAATAAAAACAAATAATAATAATATTTTCAAATGATAATTTACTGCAGGCACACTTTCCTTTTTGATATGAAATGAAAAATGAATTCTCTTAAGCCATGCATCTTAATTCCATATTAGAAAGGTAGACTGTAGATTTCCACATAGCCCACACTATTTTGGGATCAGCTTTTGTGTTTCTTCTTAAATAAAGTGGCTTTTTTATTTGGTATTAAAAATATAAGTAAGAGACTTAAATCATTTTAAGTGAATTCAAAGGGTTGCTACAGTTCAATATTGATTTTTGAATCTCTAAGAGCATAGTGGTTTGAAGCTAAGATAACATATTTTAGCAGGGTCATTGTAACTCATGCCTTTAATCCCAGCAGAGACAGGCAGATCTCTATAAATTAGCTTTTTTTAAGTTCTGGAATTACAGTGAACAAGGCGGTTGTGGCTCATGCCTTTAATCCCCTCATCCAAGAAAAAAATCTCAGATACAAATTCTAATTGGTATATTTGCACACCAGAGAAGTCCCAATTCATATTTATAGATTAATGTGAAAAACTTGTCTCCAGGGATACTAAAAATGCAACTAATTTCTGATGAGGACAAAAACAAAGAGCAGCTTTCGTAACTGTCAGTATGCTCTTCTCTGCACATGCAATCCTGACCAATATTAAACTACATGATACCTTAGCTATGGAAACCATTTTTGTTAATGAATTGAAAACTGGGGACGGACTCTTCATAAAGCAAAAAAGAATCTAGCAACATTTTTCTGTTAGTGTCTATTACAAAGGCTGTTCATATACAGAGAATAAACACTTTCTCCTTGAGAAACAAATCTGAACAATTTATATGGCATGGAGAATCTTATACTCAGTCATTGCCAACCACATTGTGGTCAAAAAGGTACATTTACAATGATATATTGGATCCATTAAAAGGCAAAGTCCCCTTCAAAACTTTACCCATGGAAGGAAAGGTATTACAGTAGAACTGGTACCTATCTGAATTCCTTTGTGACTAGAATATGGTGTCACAGGGGTCTGGGTCTTCCTGCACTGATGAAATAGCTCAGTTGCCTCTAATCTTCATTCCTAAACCAACCACCAATCCCCCCAAAGAGGCACCTATTGAACTGCATAACCAATGAAATGGTCACAATATTTAGCTAACTCAATGTTATTGATAGTTCATCACTGACCAACTCTGAATATCAAACAATCCCTGGCACCCATGCCATCATCTTACCCAAGTGACTGCCCTTCCACATGACAAAAGGGGGAACTACTGCAGCATATTTCATCACACTGTGAACCCCAACATTACAGTATTTACTAGAAAAACATGTTTCTAGTTGTGATGTCGCTCAGTTCTAGCACACACCTTTAACCCAACATCCTATTGCTTGAATGTCATAATAGGATTAAAGAAAATCAACCAAAGGTCAGAGGCAGATCAAGCCACCAGTATTAGTCTGACTTTCTCTTGGACTATCTGAAATATTTCTTTGCACTCTGTGCAAATATGTCATTGCTGTGATTGGTTTAATAAAGGAGCTGACTGACCAATGGCTGAACAGTATAAAGTCAGTCAGGAAAGCCAAACTGAAAATAATGGAAAAGAAAGGTGAAGTGAGAGGAATCACCAGCAGATGCAGAGAGGAACAAGTTGAGCAAACCATCCTGAGAAAAGGTAGCAAGCCTCGAGACAACACATAGATAAGAATTAGGGGATAATGGAAATGTAAGAGTTAACTAGTAATAAGTCTGAGCTATTGAGTGAGCATTTATAATTTATATTAAGTTTCTAAGTTGATATTTTGAAGTGACTTATGACACAGGAAAACTCCACCAATGAATGACCACCAGCTCACAAATAGCAACATAGATACTTACTATTAATTATGGAAGCTTGGCCTTAGCATAAGTTTGTTCCACTAACTCTTATAATTTAAATTAACATGTTTTTATTAATCTATGTTTACTTCATTGCTTTTTACCTTTCCTTCACTTTGTATGTCTGACTTCTTCCACGTCTCGTTATTGTCTCATCTTCACCTTGATTATCATCTACTTCCTCTCTTTGCCTGAAAGTGCTGCCTTTACTTTCTGCCTACCTATTGGCCATTGAGCTTCTTATTACAATAATCATAGTAGTACTACACATTTGTACAGTGTACACAAATATCTCACAATACCCAGTTGATAAGAAATGAACAGAAAACGAGAGACAGTAAGAGGGGGTCAGGAAGACAGATAGAGAGACACATAGGAAGTAGAAAGGAGGGACACTGACTTTGAGGAATCGTATTTGAGATAAAAGATATTTTTCTAGTATGTCAGTGGAGTAGGAAGGTCGCTTTTATGTTTTCTCTGCTTCTCTGAACTGACAGGCTTTCACCACAGCAACTGGCTCCTGAGAGTTTATTGATAAAATTGAAAGATTGAGATTTTGATAAAAAACAAAATACTTATTCTCAATGTAGATCTACAGTCATACAACACTATGAATATCACACTATACAATCAAACCCACACTAGCATCCACTGTACTTTCATAATCAGATTTGTTCTTATTATATAATCAGAGCAGAATTAGATCACAGTGTAGGATAACACTCACACTGGAATCACACTTCAATATTACCAAACTTGGATCTCATTGTAGACTCACACTGGGATCACAATGGACTATCACTCCCCATATGAGTATCACACTACACAATCATACTTACATTGAGATCACACTAATGTAATATCATCAAGAATTCCTGGAATAAGCTGAATCTGCAAAGTGTCTGCAAAGAGGATTGACTTGTTAGAATTACAATGGTATGGAGAATTTGGAATGTGGCAGGTCCAGGCACAAATTGCATTATCCCTGGCTAGTTTTAACATCCTGAATAGCCATTTTTTACCCACCTCTGTGTCAAACCTAACATTCTGTAACTAAAACATAAAAGCTTAATGGAATCTAATAACTTTGAAGACCCCTAGCTTTCACATACCCCAAAATTACAACTGTCACTATCCGAATCCTATAGGAAAACTTACCCCATTTTGTTGTAAGCACCTCTCGTTGCACTCATCAATGTATTTTAAACTTTTTTTTGATTTATGTTCTTTTGTTCTGAAAAAACTATAAAACTTAATGAAACTGCTTCTGTAGTAGAATATGGAATTAGGATTAGCTAGTTAGTTTTATCATAACTTGAAACAAGTTGGGGTCATTTAGGAAAAAATGTAAATGAAATGAAATTTTTGCCTTGGTCATGCTGAAGCATGCATGGGCAGCTTGTGTACGGCAGTTCTGCTGAACTTGTTGGTATTGGGTTTCATGGTCTAAGTTGATGAGGATGACTGACCAGGTCTCTTCCTCAAGAGGGCACTAGATCTCATTACAGATGACTGCAATTCAACATGTGGTTTCTGGGAATTGAGCTCAGGACCTTTCGAAAAGCAGGCAGTACTCTTAATGAAGAAACAGGAACCTAAATTGAGAAAATGCCTCTATCAGATTGGCCTGTGGAGAGGCCTATACTGCACTGTCTTTTTGATTGAGGTTTGACTAGGGAGGGCTCAGCTCACTGAAAGCATTGCTACCCCTAGGTTCATGGTCTTGGGTGCTATAAGAAAGCAGGCTGAGCAAATTATACTGCGCAAGCTAGACAGCAGCACTCTCCAGTGGCCTCTGCATCAGTTTTTAACTTCCAGGTTCCTGCCTTGAATTCTTTCCCTGACTTCCCTGAATGATGGACTACAAACTGTCGTATAAAACAAAGTCATACATCCTCAAAGTCATCTTGCTCATGTTTTACTACAGCATTAGAAACCCTATATTAGGAAGGGATATCCTAAATATGTCTTTCTTTACCACTCAAATTTGACTATAGAATAATCTCTTACTTTACTTTTAGGTAAGACTTGTTGTGTTTTTTTGTTTGATTTGTTTGGTTTTGTTTTTTGTTTCTTTGTTTGGGTGTATGTGTATATGTGTGTTTGTTTGATGACACCAGCAAAACACACACATTGGGGAGCACTCTGTAGAGTTACTTCCACACTAGAGTCATACTATACAACAAAACGTAAAAATGACATTGTACAGTCAAACCCACACTAAGATCATACAGTCTGCATAGTTATACCCACAACAGGATCACACACTTTACAGGTATATCCACACCAAGATTACACTGCAAAGTCATACCCACACAAGAATCATACCATACGGTTATAGATTTAAGCAGTGAAGACACTGCTGTTTTAGTGTTCCTAAATAGTGTTCAGTTAAAATGTAATTTAGTCTTCCAAAGTAGTGAAATTCAGGTTTCAAAATTTGAGTGCTGTAAGCCTTAATCTAGGAAGCAGGCCCACATGTTGAAACGCTGCATAGGGCTTTTGAGTCATCAGATCCCTCTTCCTAGTGGATCTCTTCAGGCAGAAATATCTGAACCCTGATGATCTTTCCTTTTCCTCACCTTCAAATGATTGACTGTACGTGTTCCGCCAAACCTCTACTCACAGATTTCTATTGTGATGATGATTTCATTATTTACTCCCATTAACATCAAAAGGAATTGTTTGAATTTTTCTGTAGTTCACTTTTCGGTGACAGGTTTTTAATGAATGAATCATTGCTATATAAACCAAGCTGGATTCCCTTATGAAAACTCATTTTCTGTTTCTCACTATAAAATAAATTTTATATGGAAAAATTTTATATGGTATTTTTTATAATATTTGGTTCTATTTGTGAGCAAATTAAACTTTTTCCTGTATTAGTATCTTAGTAAAATTGGTTATACATCAAATATTTCTATTGTGAATCTCTTTGCTTTTGTAATAATTCTTGGTAAGTCATTGTAAACCAATTTTATTACTTTCAAAAAAATTCTATTATGTCCTGTTAAGATTCTGTATGTAATATAGATTTCATTTGATGCAATTTTTATCTAATTATTCATAATAAAAAATCTTGCTCAGAATATTTTCATATCAAGTACACAAGTTACTATTACAGAATAACAAATCCAAGTTAGGAGTTTGGAATTATCTTCTATAACCAGTCAGGGCTCCCTACAGTGGTCCTGGAACATCAACCCAGCCACATAACCTTCAACCTACAAATTTCCATATCTACAAAATATGCTTGGGTTATGGCGGCATAGAACTTGTGGGTGTGGCTAACCAATGACTGGTCCAACTTGATGTCCATGTCCTGAGTGATAGCCCATGCCTAACATAGATGGCCAGGAACCAGAGAGAGCTCAGCTGAGAGACTCAAGTTAAAGCCAAATACAACAGTTTTTAAAAAGTTAATGGAATGATTCCTAATGATACTCTGCTATCCTCATAGGTCAATGCCTAGCCCAGTTTTTATAAAACAACTGATAAAAGTAAAGGCAGAATCCCACAGCCAAATTCTAAGTAAAGCCAGGGGAACCCTGAAGAAGAGGGGGAGAAAGGTTTCTAGGAGTCAAAAAAGGATCAAGGACACCATGAGAATATGTCACACAGAATCAGCTGAGCAGGGCTCCTAGGGGCTCACAGAGACTTGAAGTGACAATCAAAGACCCTGTATGGGTCTGAGCTAGGTCCTTTATATATACATTATGGTTGAGTAGATTTATGTTTCTGTGGGACCCCTAACATTGATAGTATATGTATTTGTGGTGGTATCTGTGACACTTTTGCCTGAGCTTCCTTATGGATCACCTCATTCAGCCTTGATATGAGGATTTGTGATTAGTCTTACTGTAATTTGTTATGCCATGCTTGGTTGATATTCCTGGATGGTCTGCTCTTTTTATTTATTTATTTTTATTTTTAGGGATGTGGAGCAGGAGTGGATCTAGGGCAGAAGGAATTTCCAGAGTAGGAGTTATATAAGAGAACTTATAGTAATGTATATAAAGAATAAATATAAAAATAATAAGAAAAAGTTTGGAATTATAGGTGATCGTACATTTCCCTTTAATAATAAACCAATATACATATATGCATAGGCTATTGAATAAATTAATAGAGTACAACACACCTCATAGTCAGAACATAGAATACAAAGTCATGTTAGGCTATACTTAGCTCTCTGCCTCAAAATGAGAACATCACGTTTTAAATGTCTGCTCTTTTGTGGGCTATAAATATTCATTTAAAAACATAAAGTATACTAAGAAGCACTTTGCATTCCATCAAGCAAATTCACTGATGTGTAAGGGCTGTATAAACAGTGGAGCAGAAGGCCATACTATGACATGGATAAACACCCCAGAGTCACCGAAGCATGACAAAAGCTGTCATAGGAACATAAATTTCAGAATGCACTGCAGCACCCATATGTGGTGGGTTAGGGAAAAATGTGGGTTGTTCACAAATAGGAAAAACACATCTCGTGGCATTCAAGAAATTCATTTTAATGTGTGGGGGTTATCCCTATAAATGGAGAGTTATTGTGTTCTTTACCTTTAAGGTTTTTTAAAACTATCAGGAAACCATTTAATGGACTTGTGTAACTGAACCTTTTATAGGGTGGTTTCCTTTTAATTACACAAATGTCTAATGTTGTAGTTTGTCTGCTACATTAATAAAATTTAAATAGCTTTTGCTACAGGTCAAAGTGAAGTCTTTTGTCCTAAAAACAATTCATCTGTGACATGCATAATCACTTTGAAGTCTCAAGTGGTAATTTGTGATTACTGCTTCTGTCAGGACAACAAATAAGGAATCAAATAGGGACATGACAGTAATTGGAAGAGAGTGGGTAGAAGCAGTTTCCAAACCATAACTAATGTCAAGTTTTGTTTTATATCTCCGTCTTGTGAAGGCCTGTGTGTACAGTTCATATTCCCATATCCTCTTGGATTATCACATCTTGTGACTACATCCTCAACTGCTACAGAATCCAGAACTGCCATGAAAAAGAGACCCCAAGTCACCACCCAGAAGTTGAAGGACTCTTGGTAGGTCCCATTCTTGCCCTTCAACTTCTCAGTCTGTGACCTTTGGTCTATAATGTGATTCTGAAGTTTTCTTCCAATCTAAACCTCTGAACTACTTTAAAGCTTCTACATGGCCTTTAGTGATGGTCCTCACCTGAAATTCTGACATGAATTTTCATTTCATTCTATTATCCAGTGTTATTCATAGGTTCTAGGCCTCAAGGCACTTAGCACACAATTAAATCATACACAAACACATGCACAAACAAAAACACATGCATATCTACTGTCTGAGTTTTCTGTCCTGCCCAGTTCCTGCAGTCATTAAGTCCCAAAGAAATCACAGAGAGATCTACATTAACTATAAACTGATTGGCCCACTAGCTCAGTCTTTTTATTAACTCTTACATTAGCCAATTATTCTTTTCTGTGTTAGCCATGCTCAGTAACTTATTTGGTGGGACAGTCACATCTTGCTTCTTCTGTGGCCTGGACAGGACTGCAGAGGAATGGGCTTCCTCCTTCCCAGAATTCTCCTGTTCTCCTTGACTTGACTCTACTTCCTGTCTGGTTTTCTTGCCTATACTTCCTGCCTGGCTACGGGCAAACCAGCATTTATTTAAAATATAATTGACAGAATATACAGACCATTCTCCCACACCACATATCAATCTATAAATTTGTCTTGCCATATATGGTTGAGACTTTTACAAGAAATGCAAAGATTTGTCCAATATTTTCCTTCTCTCCTTCCATCTCTTGGTTCCTTTCTTCCTGTGGGTACTTTCCACAACCATGACAGTGGGGCATAATAACTATGTAACTCAATTTATTCATTTTTATATATTTTTTACTAAAAATAGACTGCTCTCATGCAATATTTTCTCGTTACTTTCCCCCTCCCCAAGTTCCTCTCAGTTCTTCCCCTACCTCCTCTCCCAAGAACAACAACAAAAAGAAAAGAAAAAGAAAAAAGGAAATATATACAGACACAGAGAACCACAGGTTCATAACACAGAAATCCTATTTAAAAATGAAAATCATAATATTTAGCTAAGATTCCTTCTACTGTGATGAAAAACCATGACCAAAAGCAGACTGGGGAAGAAAGGGTTTACACTTCCCTATCACTTTATCATTAAAGAAAGTCAGAACAAGAACTAAATCATGGTCAGGAACCTAGAGGCAGGAGCTGATGCAGAAGCCATGGAGGTATGTTGATTACCTGCTTGCTCACCTGCTTTCTTATAAAACCCAGGACCACCTGTCCAGGGATGACAGAACCCAATGCTTTGATCACCTTCCCCATCAATCATTAATTAAGAAAATGCCACAGGCTTCTGTGCAGCATGATCTTATGGAGGTATTTCCTCGATTGAAGCTCTCTCTCATTTTATATGTCTTTTGGTTGTGTCACATTGACAAAACACTAGCCAGGACAAATAACATATACATAGAAGATCTCTAAGGCAAAAAATAAACAAACAAATAAGTAAATGAAAATAAAAATAAAGCCCTGGGAAAGCATTGAGAGAAAATCTCAAAAACAAAAAATACCATTAAGAGCATTCTGAGTTGGACATCTATGGCTGGGTATTGTGTCTGCCTTGTAAAGGGCCTATATGCCCAGTGAGACACTGTTGGAGAAAATTAATTTTTATTTGTGAATAGTATCAATTGGAGATAACTTCAAGATTAGGAATGTGCACTTGAATCCCCTTCCTATCCACACCGAGTGCTAGGAACACATCCATCTCAGACCTATGAGAGCTCTATGCATGCTTACTGTCTTTGAATTTATATATGTATCAGTCCTGTTGTACTCAGAAGGCCTTCCTTACTTGGTGTCCTCCATACTAACTGGTTCTTACAATCTTTCCACCTCCTGTCCCTCAGGGTTCTCTGAGTACTAAGGGGAGGAATTAGATGCAGATACTGAATTCAGGACTGAGCGTTCTAAGATTGCTCACTCTCTTCACATTTCCCAGCTCCAGTTCTCTGTATTTGTTTCCATCCACTAAATAATGAAACTTCTCTGATGATGGCTGAACAAGACACTAATCTATGAGCATAGTAGTATGTCATTAGGAATCATTTTATTGCTACATTCTTATTTTCATTAGATTTTTATAAACTACCAATTCAAGTTCCCACTCCCCTCTTCCCATTCCCCCCAACTCCCTCTCACCCCACCCCCATCCAATCCTCAGACAGGGCAAGGTACATATCTTTGTGGAAGGTCAAAGGCCCTCATCATTATATCCAGGATGAGCAAGGTATACATCCAAAGAGAATAGGATCCCAAAAATTAGTACATACAGTAGGGATAAATCCTGGTGCCACAGCCAGTGGCCTCTCAGTCTGCCCCAGCAATTCAACTGTCAACTACATTCAGAGGGACTAGTGTGGTGCTATGCTTGTCTGTCTGGCTGTAGTTGGTGAGCTCCCATTAGCTCAGGTAAACTGTTTTAGTAAGTGAATCCATCATGGTCTTGACATCTTTGCTCATATTCTCACTCCTTCACTCTTCAATTGGATTTTGGGAGGTCAGAGCAGTGTCCTGATGTGGGTCTCTGCCTTTCTTTCTATCAGTTGCTGGATGAAGGTTCTATGTGATACTTAAGATATTTATCAGTCAGTCAAAGGACTGATATCCAAAATATACAAAGAATTCATGAAATTAGATATTAAAATTCTAAATAACCCAATTAAAAAATGGGGTGCTGAACTAAACAGAGAATTCTCAACAGAAGAATCTGAAATGGCCAAAAGATGCTTAAGTAAATACTCAACATCCTTAGCTATCAGGGAAAATGCAACTCCAAACAACTCTGAGATACCAACTTAACACCTGTAAGAATGGCTAAGATCATAAACACCAGTGATAGCTTATGCTGGCGAGAATGTAGAGTAAGGGGAACACTTATCCATTGCTAGTGGGAATGCAAACTTACACAACCACTTTGGAAATCAGTATGGTGGTTTCTCAGAAAATTGGGGATCAACCTACCTCAGGATCCAGCAATACCACTCTTGGTCATAAACCTAAAAGATGCTCAATCATGCTACAAAAGCATTTGTTCAACGATGTCCATAGAAGCATTATTTGTAATAGCCAGAACCTGGAAACAACCTAGATGCCCCTCAACCAAAGAATGGATAAAGAAAATGTGGCACATTTACACATTAGAGTACTACTCAGTGGTAAACAAACAAACAATGACATCTTGAATTTTGTATGCAAATGGATAGAATTAGAAAACACTATCCTGAGTGAGGTGACTCAGACCCAATAATATGAATGTGGTATATATTCACTCATAAGTGGATACTAGCTATAAACAAAGGACATTGAGCCTACAGTTTATGATCCTAGAGAAGCTAAGTAATAAGATGAACCCAAAGAAAAACATATATAGATCCACTGGGAAATTGGAAACAGACGGAAATTGGAAACAGCCTGATAAAGATGGGAGCATGGGGGTGTGGAGAGTGGTAGGGGAGGAGAAGGAGAAAGGGGGAAGGATGAGCGGAACTTGAGGGAATGGGATGGTCGAGATGGAGGGAGGACAGAGTTGAGAACACAGAGGGAGATATCTTGATTGAGGGAGCCATTATAGGGTTAGCAGAAATCTGGCTCTAGAGAAATTCCCAGGAATCCACAAGGATAAACCACGCTAAGACCCTAAGCAATAGAGGAGAGGTGACATAAACTTGACTTGCTACATTCTTTTAGGATTACAGTAGCATATGTTTTGCCCCTTGGTTCCTATTCTATCTAGTCTTAGGTTCTTGGCCATTCAAGCAGTGTCAAGGATTGGTTCAATATCCTGGAATGAGCCTTAAATTCAATCAGATAGTGGTTGGTTACTCTCCCCCCGCACACAAAGTTTGTAACATTTTTGCAGAGTGTGTTCTAGTACTAGGAACACAAATAAGCAGGAATGAAAGCTTTAAGTAGACACCACTTTGATTTTTCCATGTTCAATGAGTTTTATAGGTGTTGCCTTTAGCAAAAAGGCCTCATTTTCAGTTTCTGGGAGAGCAATCAATAATCTTAGTAACAGCCTGTGTTTGTGAATACTTATGGACCCCTTTTGGACAAAGCTCAATTAGCTGTAATGCATTCTTGGAACTGGAAGTTACATTTGGTGATAATAGATGTCCAGTTAGGATATATATTAGAAGGCTTGTACTATATTAGGTTTTCATATGCCCCCTTAACTGGTTCTTAGTTTTAGGTGTTCTTCCCCATATTCCTTATTTCCTCATTTACTCCCTCTTTTACCTTTCTCCAAGCTTTATCCTCCTGTTTCAGTCCTTCCCCCTTCAATCCATAATTACCTCTTCTATTTTCCCTTCCTTGGAAGATTCGCCATTCATGCCTACTCCTATCCTGTGGTTATGCAGATTTTTACATATAAGCAAATAGATAGATAACACATTTCTATTTGGGGGTCTTGGTTACCCATACAGCTGGATCTTAGAATAGAACTATCCACAACTTCCTAAAAAAATACACACAGATTTCTGTAGTGGCCATACATGTTTTTACTCAACCATCAATGGATGAGTATGCTTATTTACATACTTTATATCTCTGCCAGCTTGTGATAACACTTGTTTTATAGATAGTGGCTATTCTGATAGGCGTAATATGAAATCTCAGGGTAGATTGATTTGAATTTCCCTGATGATTGTAAGAATATTACCATTTCTTCAAGTGTTTCTTATTGATTTTCACTTCTTTTGAGAAACTTATGTTTAAATCTCTACCCCATTTTTACATTGAGCTTTTTATTTTGTTGATTACCAGGTTTTTTAGTTCTTTATATATTTTAGATATTGGCTTCATAAGATATGAGATGTATCATTGGTAAGACTATTTTCCTTTTCCATATTTTATTGCTTTGTCTAAAGGATGTTGTCCTTTGCCATACAGAGCTTTTCCGTTGTTATTCTTAGTGCATGTGTTATTACCGTTTGGTTCAGAATGTCTTGCCTAGGCCAAAGCAACTCTCACCATTTTGAGTTCAAGTCTACCAATAATAAGTTACTTTGTCTCTAAATTCCAGGAATATATTTGGTTGCATATTTCTGGATTTGAACCTTTTAAACATTCCTTGAACCAATTGTTGAAGCCAAATATTTCAAGCATTGATACTTCCAGTTTCACTAGGTTTATAGGTTCTAAAAATATCCAGAGAAACTCGGAGAGATTGGTGGATAATGGGAGAAAAGGTGTTGGGGCAAATGATTATGCAATACTACATTCAGATAATTTATTGATTTTTATATTTTCCCTTAATTATTGAAATTAAACACATAAAATATTTAAAAAGCAAAATCAGATAGTAGAAAGCATCAAAAGTTATTTACCTTGCACCAATGCAAAATGTACTTCATGACCAGTCTCAAAACATTTACAGGAAAAAAATCACTGGACTGAAGTGTATGGGAAACTCTGGAACTAATAAGTTAGCTGTAATTCAACAAGATGTCCAGTATGCAAAGTAAAGCCAAAAAGTAATGTTCATGCTTGCTCTCTACTTACAGATCTTAGATTTGGGCTCACACATGACAATTCTTATTCAAAGCTTTACAGTTTTAAGAAACAGGATCCAAATCTCTCACCATCCACAGATATCTTCAACTGTCAACTAGGAATAGTTGACAGTATGTTACAGAGTAAATGTTCCTTTCAATCATATTTTTTATTTTATTTTATTGTATGTGCATGGGTAATTTTACTGAACATGTCTGTGTGCCACCTGTATGCAATGCATTCAGAGGCTAGAAGAAGGCATCATTTCCCTTGAAAGTAGAATTACAGAGTCATGAGCTGCAATGTGGGTAGTAAGAATCAAATTTAAGTCTTCTAGAAGAGCAACCAGTACTCTTAAACTCAAAGAAGTTTCTTCAGCTCCATGTTTGCATCTGTCTGTCTTTCTTTCTTTCTTTCTTTCTTTCTTTCTTTCTTTCTTTCTTCCTTCCTTCCTTCCTTCCTTTCTTTCTTTCTATCTATCTATCTATTTTTATTTTATTTTTTCAAGACAAGATTATTCTGCTTAACAGCCTGGCTGTTCTAGAATACGTTTTGTTGAACAAATTGACCCCAAATCCAGAGATCCACTTGACTTTGCCTCCGGGATGTTGGGATAAAGGTATGCATCACCATACGCAGCTCCAATATTTTTATTTTAAATTATGTTTTTCTTGTAAAAATCTTCCAGTCAGGATTTATGGCATTGCAAGTTATCAGTTCACATAAACAAGAATGAAAGAGGGTCTCAAGACTTTGGGGAACTAATATGGACCCCTGGCATATTCTGTGATCATAGTTGTGTGGATGCTAATGAATTAAGACCATGAGTTCATGATCAGTCTGGGCTATATTTTAAAAATAAAATTGAAACAATGGCAACAGAAAGAGAAAGTTATTTGATTCCTCTTCAAAACAACCATCCTCTAATGCCTCACAGAATTACTACAGGAATCAAAAGTCACAACGTGCTAAATATCTGATATATGCCAAAAATTTTCTTTTACTTTTATATCATCATTCATTTAGAGTTGAAGATAAAACTCAGATCTATCATCAATATTATTTATATCAGTGTTTTTATAAATTAACTTTTCTATCCATTTATTTTAGCCTATATGTACTGTTAGTGGCAACAGAGTCAGAAACACAGTTTTGTGGTTTTAGTATCATAATCTAGATAATTTTCTCTCTTCTTAGAAAGCTCCACTCAGGAAAAAAAAACAGGACTTTTGTTGCCACAGAAAAGAGTGTCATTACCAGAAGAGATAAAGCAGAATTCAAACTCATTAAAAGACATTTTAAACACAGATCTTAAGTATGGGGCTTAATACAAATAGTTGCTTAAGAAGGGAATAAGACACATCCAAGTGTGACTGTGGGCTTCTTAAAAGAGAGTTGCCCTTTGCTGCCTTTACAATAGGCACATATAGGATTGTACTGGGTCTCTAGATTGCTAAGAGCTGCTTGCCCTTTTTCATGTTGTTCAAACAGTGTACTTTACAAGGGTAAAGTGTTCTGAAGAGCTTGTCAAAATTGACACAAGGGAAGAGAAGTGTCAAAATGGGTGGTTGCAAGTTATTCTGGGACGAGGCCAACAAAGATGGCTTTAGGAATCTAAGTGAAGTACTAGAAGTCAATATTTCTTATTATTCTGGCCTCAAGTGAACACAGATGGCTTTAGGAGGCAGTATATAGACTCTGTATCAGTCATTTTTCCTGTTTCCTGATTCTGTGACTGTCTGAAGAAAAATTTGACTGCTAAGCCAAATATTCCCATTGTTTGCTCAGTTTTCTTTTATATATTCTGCCTCACATACTGTTTTGGACTTCATCAAAAAATAAAAAGATTGATTAAAATAAGTTTGTTCTGTATGAGAGGAAGTAAAGAAACAACAAATCTCTGATCCACACAAAACTGTCAGTGTGAGCAGAGTTCATCCAAAAGTAGAGATGAGAATCAACTCTATCCATAATAAAAGAGAAATGATTCACAGAAAAAATATACAAGGTTCTGTTTTGATGGGGATCTGGCCATCATAAAACTGCCTGATCGATTTAAATCCTATGGAGTTAATATGAAGTTGATGCTATCAGTGAGGTCATTCAAAAGGAAAAAAAGATTGCATCCATCTCCAACCACAGAATGCTATAATGCAGAGCAATAACTTGAGAGGTTGTGATGTCTGCCTTCAGTTCTCCCACATCTTTGCAAAGATGTGGGGCTTTTTAATTAGATCTGAACAACACAGTAATGGACAGAGTTGGCGGGTGGGAGTGGTTGTATGAGGTGAGAGGGAACAAAATTAATAACTCAGGTAGACTATTTCAGACAGAACACATGACAGGAGGCCAAAGAACAAACACTGCAGGCACAGTTTTACTTACTAAGTTTTTGGTAACATAAAACACTGCCCTTCAGGACCCAATCACAGGTGTTACATGAGAGACACATCCTGGTGAGATGAGTCAGTTGTTTTCACACCAGACTCAGACTAGCTGCCTTGATACATGGATATTCATGTCCTGAGAAAATTAATTCTCACTGACAGTGAAAGAAAATGTATTCATAGAAGACGTAGGGAATCAGGGTAATTGTGGACTCATAAAATGAATTGGGTAATGTTCTTTCTGTTTCTATTTTGTGTATTAATTTGAGAAGCATTGGTGCTAATTCTTCTTTGAAATTCTGGTAGATTTTGCATGAAAATCATTGGACTCTGGGCTGTTGTTGTTGTTGTTGTTGGGAGAGGATTAATGACTATTTCACTATGGGATATAGGTCTATTTGAATTGTTTATTTGGTCTTGATTTTCATTTGGTAAGTGGTATCTACCAAGAAAGTTATTCATTTCTTTTAGATTTTCCAGTTTGGTGGGGTATAAGATGTTAAAATAAGTCCTTACGATTCTCTGGATTTCCTTCCTACCTGTGGTTATGTTCCCATTTTGTTTCTGATTTTGCTAATTTGAATATGATCTCTCCATATTTTAGCTAGTTTGGATAAAGGTTTGTCTATGTTGTTCATTGTCTCAATGAACTAACTCTTTTTGCTTCACTGATTTTTTTTTATTGTTCTCTGTTTTTATTTTATTGTTTTCAGCCTTTGGTCTGATTATTTTTGGCTCTATTTGTTTTTCCAGGATGGTGTGGAAATCTAGTGTAGTGAAAACCCACTGGAATCTATGAAAGTCATCCTAATGGGGACTTCTATTAAAGGGGTAAGCAGAGTTTCAACTGGCCATCTCTTGTTGCCGAGCAGGTCTTCCAGTGGAGGGACTGGGTTGTATTTAATTGAGTTGATGGTCAAGTAGGTTCCATGAAAATCTCCAAACAACCCAGAATGATACTAAGACAAAGGGTTGCTTGTCTAAACCTGACAGTGGAGGTCCCACTGCCAAGGACAATATCCATACAATTTATTGAACATGGAGAAGCTGAGCTGGTGTCTACATGGAGCCTTAACCCCTACATTCTAATCTCTTTGGCTCTGGAAAGTAATTGGCAGGCTTCTGAAAATGAAATGTGGACAGCAGCCCAGTCACAAAATGTTTGGCCTATGTCTACAGTCTTGGCACAGTACTTGTGGGGGTAGTAACCACTGTCTGATTTGACTTAAGGCCCACTCAACAAGAAGAAACCCATTCCTGACAGTGTTTGCGGAACCAAGAACTAGAAACTGGATAAAACCAAACATGACTGATCTAAATCAACCAATCAATAAATAATTAAATAAATAGATTCCTAATGATATTTAGCTATACTAGTAGACCAATGACTTATCCACTCATTATCAGAGATGCTTCTTCTACCAGCAGATGCAGTGGCCCACTGTCAGATATTATGGACAGAGAGTCTAAATTGGAGATCTCCATAAAATCTCACCCCTCAGAGCTCAGGGAATACCCTGGTAGGGGAGGCAAAAGGATTATCAGAGACAGAGGACATAGAAAACACAAGGAGAACACAGCTCTCTGAATCAACTAAGTAAAGGGCATATGAGCTCACAAAGACTGAAGCAGCAAGCACAGGTCCTCTATGGTTCTTCAACAGGTCCTCTGCATATATAACTATTAGTTTAGTATTTTTATGGGACTCCTGACTATGAGAAGAAGTGGATCTCTGACTCTACTGCTGTGACTCTTTCGCTCCAGTTAATTTGCATGTCCAATTTTAATATGAAAGTTTTGCCTTCATCAATATATATGTCAAATTTGGTTGTTATTTCTTATTTAGAAGCCCATTCTTTTCTAATGAGAGACAGAAAGGGTAAGGGAAGAAAGGAGTAACTGGGAGGAGTTGAGGAATGAAAAATTATAATCAGGATACACTGTATGAGGAAAGAAAGTATTTTTTCAATTTAAAAAGAAAAAGAAGATGTGGTCAATGAAGTTGCAGTTTGTCACTCAGTCATAGTGCACTTCAGTATGACAAAAATGGTTATGAATCAACTGGAACAAAACAAATCCATCTTTCTTTACATGCTACATCAAAGATACCCAAAATCTAAAATCTAATAGGTAAAAAGCAGGCTATAAAGCTGAATTTTTAACCTGCACCAAATGTTTGCAGCCTAACAGCAAAATCTGCCCAGTCGACATTTAGGGGAGATTGATATACTTCCAACTGAAGCAGTTCCAGTGCACCACTATAATAACTTACGTCTTTTTATTGCATTTATTTTTAATGATTATCTTTTCCATGCCAATCTAGCCTCTCCTTGCAGTGAGAGAAAAGAAGCACCAACAGGCTCAAGGAACATCGTCTTTATGCTGTACTGCCACCTAGCGATGCTAGTGAAGACCTTGCATGGTGCTTTCTTAGGAGATGCAGCCCTTGAGTTACACGAAATGAAAGCGGGGACTTCCACCTAGAAAGAACACAAAGGTAAAGGATCTTAGTAGACTCAGGAAATTTTAGTAAACACTAATAACATGCATTTCATAGTAAATTCTTCTTTTCAGTGATGTTAATAAAATGAACATTGGTCTGGGTAAGATCATTTGCACAGCATTTGGGAAGACAATTACTAACTATATCTGAGATAAGAAATGGAAAAAAATTGTGAGACAAATTTTTACGATGACTAAAGTATAGAAACCTTGTCACATTATAAGTCAAATAATGATGAGTTCCTGTTTGAATCTGGGAGCACATATACACAAAGTGTATGACAAACATGCAGCTCCCTTAGTTTGAACTGTTTCTTTTTTATTGATTTTTTTATTGAGCTCAACATTTTTCTCCCCTCCTTGACTCTCCCCTCTCCTTCAGCCCTCAGCCAGGGTCCCCATGCTCCCAATTTACACAGGGGATCTTTTCTTTTTCTACTTCCCATGCAGATTAGATCTATGTATGTCTCTCTTAGTGACCTCATTGTTGTCTACTTTCTCTGGGTTTGTGATTTGTGGGATGACTTTCCTTGAATCGGTTTTTTAAGAAATAAAAATGTATATGGAAATAATAACAAGAAAAACTAAGTTACTAAGTATTATGGAAAATAAAAATCTTACTGCACACACAAGTAGAGAACTCAAAATTAAGTAAGTTAATAGTCCTATTCCTGGGAAATATGGACCCTTGAGGATGAGCAGAACTTAACCACCATTAAGATAACTGCTCCCAATTTATAATATTCACTATATTTCTAGGTTATTCAAGGGTTTGACACAGTTTTAATCTGTCTCATGTGATGGATACTGTTATATCACCACTTTACAGATGGGATTATGAGGCACAGAGGAACACAGCCTAGGTTCAAATCCAGAGTATCTGTCTCATAAATTCCAAGTTTAGCTGAGCCTGATAAAAGAACACTTTCTGTGGAACAATACAAGTAACAAATAATTTATTTGGTACCCTGTTTAATATGGTATCACTCTCATCACTGCCGTCCGTTTCTTTCCCTCTTGAATGACCAGTCAAATGAGATTGCATATCTTTTGATGATGGTCATAAACCGTAATTACTGTTCTGGGGCCCATTAGCTTTCTCTCCTTGATTGTTCTCTAACTGGAACTGACAATCAGCCAAATCTCAGTCACTTCAAAAGATATTTCCTACTCTCATCACCTTTAAATACTCCTCTCCTTGCTATCCATTAGACAAAAATAAGCTTTTGGAAGTCAATTAGTACCTCATGTCTGAGGTATATACTCAATATATATTTGAACAGAATAATTGAAGACATTTCTGAGACATATTCAGAAAACAAGTCTTTTTTTATATTGATGAGGTTCTCAATAGAATTTGAGAGATGGATTGAGACAGGGTTTCTCTGTGTAACAGCCCTAGCTGTTTTGGAACAAGCTCTAGAGACCAGACTGGCCTAGAATTCAGAAAGATCTGCTTCTGGATAGGATTTATTACCTCATCCAAGGTATCTGGTGTAAGTTAATGATGTACAGCCTCTTTTATTCCATAAGATATCATCTGAGAAGAATAGAAGTCTGAAATACTTCAGTATGAGAATCTTACTGATGAAATAGAAAAACCCCACAGCCAGGGGAAGCCACGCTCATCTTCAATGGTTGTTAAGCTAGGTACCTGTTTGTTTACCTGTTTGTTGTACGTGGCAAATGCTCTGGAAGGTGAATATGAAGAAGAGATCACTGTAAACTGTGACCAAAATTGCCACAGTTTATGCTACATATTCACCTGGAAATATTAATTATTAAACCTCAGGCTATT
>JAQHUG010000339.1:1626783-1679127 GCA_028555095.1 Dicrostonyx torquatus | reverse complement strand
TATACAGTCATCTTGGTAGCTGGGGAAAAACAGCTGCTTTTTAACACCATGTTCCAAGACTGTTCATAATGGGAGCTTATAACCCTTGACTTGGATACATCTCTTTGTATTTATTTTATTCATCAAAACTCTGTATAGACCAACATTATCAAAGTCAATTGGACAATACAGCTAAAGAGAAGCCACCTTCTGGACAATCCACAGATAGAAATGTCCAGTTGGTTGGGATGTATTCATGAGATACACACACACTAGATACAGTGAATTCTTCATAACTGCTAGGGATATAATAATGCAACTAGCACATGTAAAATTCCAGACAGAAGCAAAAGAAATTCTGGAGTCTGTATTCTCACAGCACTGCTAAAATGAGATTTTTCCACCAGAAGTTGGGTTGACAGCTAGAATATTAGTAGCTACCTACTGTTTATAAATGACAAAGACCCCAGCAAGGTTACTCTCCAATTAATAAATCCCATTGTGTGCCAGGACTTTTACTGCATTACTGACTTGCATCACAGTCAAAGTGTTACCATTTCTTAATCCCTTCACTGCTTCATTTATCTGTTACTTCTCAGTGGCAATCTGACCCCAGTAGTGATTCTATTCATGTCTTTCCATTTTGATTTTCAGAGTTTCATTTCTCTTTAATTATTTCCCTCCTCTTTGATTCCTCCCTATACCATATCTTACAGTATATAACACCTCAAATTTGTGTCTTTTGAAACATCAGGAATGCATGCAAGAAACAGTCAGCTAATGAAATAGATAATTTTCCATATGTGTCATCTTCTACATCATCCATAAAACTTATAAGTTCAATTATTGATTGTTGCAGAATCTCTGGTCTTAATCCAAAGCAAGAAATGACACTTAGTTTCTAACTGGAGGAGGTTAGTGTGCCAAGCACTATCCCCAAAATTATAGACATGAACTCATTTAGTTCTCATGGTAATTCCATGAGAATTGTTTGTTATCATGCTTACTTCACTAATAAAGAACCTAGCATTTAAAGTATGTGTTCATGGCTCAGTTACTCTATTATCAAATATGAGGTCAAACAAGGTGATTGCAGAGCTCACATCTGAGGTCATTAAGGCATTCTCTCTCTTATTGATACTGCCTATAGCAATCATTTGCTTGTCTAGGTACATTATACAAAGCCTAATATATCTGATCAATTCACTGATTATCTCCTCTGGTTGAATGTCTCTTACACGTCTATCTGTTAAAGGCTTGATTAATTGGGCAGTGGTGGACACCTTAAGAGGTGGGCTTCATTAAAAGCCTTCCAATCTTTCAATGGTATGCTGTTCAAGGGGATAATATGCCTCTGGATCTTCCATCCTTGTCCGGTAGCACTACACTGCCAGAAAGTGAGCAGCTTACTCTGCTAGGTACTCTATGCCCGGATAGGTTGCATCACCATACCCCAAAGCAACAGAGCCTAACACTGTAGACTGCAGTCCATGGGAATCAAAATAAAATCACCCTCTTTTTAATTTGTTAAAATTGGGTATTTTTGACAGTAATAGAAAATTACCTAAAGCAGTATGTTTTCAAAACTTATAAGTACGCATTGTGAGTACAGAAGAGGTTTCAGCAGACAAAGTGGTTAATGGTGGAAAGTAAGTGTCTAGTTAAGCAAGTATAAGTCAGTAAAGGAAATAAGAAATGAAAAGGGGGAGAGTTCTTAGACAAGTTAGCTGAGAATTATGGGACATGATAGAGTATCAAAAGATCTGACTCTCAGATTCCATAAAAGTGGCCAGAGTGATCCTGCACATAATACCATTCTGGTGAGTCTGTCTAGACCTATCCCATTCACACAAAAAATAACTTCAAAATCTGGTCTAAATAACACACTCTAGGCTTCAGTCCAGTCGTATAAATTCCATGGATGTTGTGGAATATTTAAATATGTACACATGTGCTACATAGCTCATGCTGTGAAATATTGTTTTAAGTATATAAAGGTATGTTACATTTGTTTCTGCTGCATTTGTTTAATGATGTAAGGATGTGTTACATTTGTTTCACCTTGGCTGCCTAAGGCCTCTGGTTGGTCTAATAAAAAGTTGAATAACCAATAACTAAACAGTAGAGGGATAAGTGGGGCTGGAAGGGAGAGTAAATAGAAGGATATATTTAAACTGGAGAAGAATGAGTGAATAGAAGAGAAAAAGAAGAGAAGAGAATGAGGGAGAAAGAGAGAGAGATGCCCTTGGCCAGCCAGCTGCCAGACAGATAGACATGAGAAACAGTGAAAGTAAAATAGAAAGAAAGAAAAGATAAAAATCCCCGAGGCAAAAGGTAGATAAAGAGAAACAGCCTAATTTAAGTTAAAAGAGCTAGCCAGATAGAAGCCTAAGGTAGGCTGAGCATTTATAAGTAGCACAAAATCTCTGTCATGTGGTCCAAAAGAAAAATCCTGGTACACTGGATGTTAGCCCTCCTGAACCCTTGCCAGTCCTTCGACATAGCTTGGGTCATACACATTATATACTATCCTGGTTTTATGAATTTCTCTTGCCTCATTTGCAACCTCCGTGGTTTTTCCCATTTGTTCTGTATTCTGTTAGAGACTGTTAAGTCCACCCAACCCTAGCTTCCATGTGACATTTGTAAACTCTAAGTTTAGTCAAGGTTATACAAATGTGCACTGACATAGCCCATTGAGTACTGTGGAGCTACCCTGCCTGCATTTTTTCCAAATCCCAGGCATTCCCTTAGTCACATACCTGGTACACCAGCCTAACTTGCACAATCAGAATGTGGCCCACCTCCAGGTTTAGTTACATAGATGAAAACCGGGACACAAAATGGAAACCTTGATGGAGTCCACACAATAATACAGTAGATTTTAGCTGATATTTAGAAGGCCAACCATCCATAATTACATTTATCTGTTGGAGGAAACACATGTGATACAACTGAAGAGGAATATTGCCTTTTGAGTAGCTGACTGTTTCTAACTGCATTTCTCTTGTGTGATAACATGCCACCTCTCTACTTCACCTTTGGGACTTGTCCCACAATCTTATCAGTATATTCTACATTTGTCAGACACAATTATTCCTGTGTACTGATAGTAGGATGACAAGGCCCCCTCCACAGATTAAAATTTATAGACAATAACTCCTGGAAGTGGGAGATTCAGTCTTCTTAAGCATTGTTCATCCCTAAAACTGTGTATACAGACAAGAAACACTGCACAAACTCAGCAGGAGTGTATGTGTGTAAAAATAAAATAAGAGTCCATGAAAGTGGCCACAAAGTGTAGAGGACATGGAGGGGGGGAATCAGAGGGAAGAGACGTGGACTAGAACTGCAAATACGGGGTAAATCTATGATATTTTCAAATTTATTTTTTTAAAAAAGAGAGAATAGAGCTATCTCATCCAGTAACGCTATTATCAAAGTCTAACTGGTCTTCTAGTGTCCTCAGTGACCTCCCTGTTGCCCTCTACTGAGCTACCAACTGACACACATTTATTCATTTTGTTTCTTCCAATGTAGGAATGGCATGTCCAAAAAAGAAGTCCTGTCTCCTACAGACACTGTGGAGTCAGCCGCTTCAGAACACCCACAAAAAGGAAACTGTCCACGGACCAAAATAAGCACACTTTATTTCATTTACAAGACACGACTTATATAGCTACTTAGGTATTTGCATGGGTATGCAATTATACTTTGTGGCATCATCATTGGTGGTTTGAAAAGATATAAACAGTTTAAATGGAACACAACTCAAACTATGAAAAATGTAAACCATATACATTAAAATCATATAACAGTGACTCATTTCTCAGTTGCTTACCTGCCATATACATACATTATTTCTTACATGTATATACATCAAAAACCTAAAAAACTAATATTCTGAGGCTAACACCTATATAAATATGAAAATAAATCTTTACCCTTAACTTCAACTTTATCTTTAGAAGAGGGAGGACAGTCTGTATTTATTCAAATTACACTTAGTATTAAATAATCAAATGCTGTACAATATATTATAAAGCAGCAAGTAGAAAAATAAATTATGAAAATGAATAGGCCTAGAAGGTAACAGTGAAAAAATACCTACTTTTCTAACATTATTTTCCATAATGAGATTAAAATATTATCTAGCATGATAAAGTGCATTTAAATATGGATATAGCATCATTGTGATTTTAAAAGCTGTCTAAGAAAAAATGGATGCAAAATAAGATACTTGAAAACATTGTGTGAATATATTAAAGTAAGCTTAAACTTAAAGCATTATTTTATCCTTAAATATACTTTAAACCTGCGAACACTTTTGAGAAATCAAAATACAGTCTCCCAGAACATTACCTAAAGAGAGTTCTGAATTTCTTTTCCTTAAACAAGTGTGTTAAGCATAGATAGAAACCTCTACTTTGAATATTTTACATTCGGATCACTGAAGATGTTGACTTGTTCACATTATCTAGATAACTTTCTAGTTAATATAGCTGTTCTGAATCCACAACTAGATGCCAAACCCAACACAGATCTTCTGCATTAACAATCTTTCTCTCTCTCTTTTTACAAAGTATGGAAGAAAAACAACATATGAGACAAATAACATGAGAACAAAGAGAACACGGAACATGCATGCTACAAGAGTGTGTTCAGCCAGTGCCACACATGTGCCTTCTATTAATACATAAGATTCACCCTTGTCTAGAAACCCCACTCTGTAAGCAAACATTAATGTTACAAAATAACAAAAATAATGTTACCAAAATAATCACTACTCTCACCTGCCATCTGTATCAATTTTTCATGAAGTATTATTTCTTGTCAGAAATGTAACTTGTTAACTGGGGTTGCAAACCATGAAATATAAAATAGTCATTTGTATGTAGTTACTGAAGATTCAAAAGATGTGGCTTTTGTGTATAATTAATTCCCCATTAGGAAAGAAGCTGAAGTATTTAAAGTTTGATAACAAAAATCAAAAGCACAAAAGTAGTTGCCAAGATGGAATGTTATTTAAAAATAATTATTTATTGTTCTATGTGTGCACATGTATCATTTGGCCACTATGGAACACATTTGTGAAGTCAGAACCAATTTCAGGAATCCATTTTCCCCTTCCACTGTGAGTTCAGATACAAATTTTGGGTTGGCAAGCTTGGACAAACAAGTACTTTTACTTTATGAGACACATTGCTAGCCCAGTAAATTTTTTAAGTTCATCAAAAAGGAATGTTTGAACATACATAATACAATTCACGTAAGTAACTAGTATTATATATGTTCTGGGTAAGCTATTCAATGCCTAGACTTGTATGAATCGAAATATCTCTTATTAAGAATTACCTAACTGGTTCTGACTACTGGTAATGTTATTTTTGCTTGCCCATCTTGGGTCAGATAGAAAGGCCTTTGCCTCTTAAAGATATTTTGGTCAGAAGGAGTGGGAGGTACTCCAAGTACCAGATGAAAAGCAAGACTAACCATGTCCTGGGTGATAAGCAGTCACAAGTCACATTATCCAAAGGACAGACTAACATTTAAATGTAATTCTCTTTTCAATATGGTACTTTCCAAAGTCATGCCTAATAACAACCTCCTATTGTTCATTAAAGAGAAAGGAAATGCTTGAAGACAGGGGCTGAGGAAATGCCATTATGCTACAGATAAAGTTCTAAATCACAGGCCAATGTAAAATAGTAACAATATATTGATTTGGTAAAATGTTGTTACTTTAGGTACTACTGTATTTGTCTGTGAAACTTATTCAGATTCATAAAACTTATCCTTTCCAAATACAAAGTTTGGTGATTTTTTTTAGCATATTCCAATTTATCTCACTACTACTAACCTAATTTTAGAAGACTGTGGTCATCTTCCTAAGAAGGCACATGCTCATTGGCCATTAGTGACAACTACCCTCAGCCTCTGGCAGTCAGTAGGTGAAATACATGTTTGTAGCATTTTTCTTTAGGTAGTATGTGTTATTAATATCTTCACCAAAATTTTCACATACAATTTAAGTCTCAGAGTACTTCAAAAGTACTCTTGAAATTGTATTTTTATTACATACATTTTAAAACATTCTTTTTTCACAGAAAAGTATTTTTATTTACATTGACATCTAAAATATTTCCAATTTCTCAAATAAATTCTTTCTTCAGAAATTTGAAAAACCAGTACCTCTATATCAAAAGGTATATTTCACAGGGTCCTTAGTAACTGTGAACCACTCTGCCCTTCCTGCTTCGTAAAATACTAGAGAATCCAAGATAAACTGGTGACTAACTTCCTTATTTGACAGAGCGGAAGAGGTCTAATATGGCCTGGACATACCCAGTATTGTAAGACTAGGTAACAACAAAGCTGATTGGCCAAATGAAAAATATTCATGCTATCTGACAGCATCCACGGTTAAAGCAAAAATATATAATAGCCTGCCAGTTTCCTTGTTCTTTGTATTAAACACTGAATTCCATAATACAAAGTATTAAGCTCTTGTGTCCAAATTTTTAAGCAAACACTGTCACAGGTTAACTAAAAAGTCAGTTTTCTTATGAAGTAATTTTATCAGTAGGTTCTCAATAGTTTTGATCTGAGAATGCAATTTTATTTTGCCATATTATATTAAAATCATTAACACATTTTCTCTTAGTGTTCTACAGGGGTCAGACATCCCAAGTAGCTCACAGAGATAGAACAAAGAAAGCCTGAGGTTGCTGAGAACAGACAAGCGTGGCTCAATTTGCCAGGTTGACATTTTTCATTGGCCGGAGTTGTATGATGCACCACTCCATTGGGAACCAGGGCCCATGATCTGTATTTTGGAAACAAGAACTTTGTGAACTGAAGATAGCTGCGATTTAGCCATTGCAACAATTCTTCATCTGCAGTGACTTTCTGGAAGTGGGTCCAACTAGACTCGTGATGGATTTGCTGTCATCATCCTCTGTTCTTTTCTTCACTTCCCTGTGGAGATTAATTACAGGAAAAGAAAATTAACACAGTTTCCAAATACAAAGCGTTGATAATTCCACCATTAAACAAATGTCTCATTATGCCAAATTACAGGCCGTCAGCTACAAAACTCAGAGGGAGCAATAGATATCTAGATAAATAATTTCAGGGTCACGGGTTTCTACTTAAACCACCTGGGTAGTGTCTTATAGGAGCCAAGGTGCTTCTAGAAGATGCTGGTATTGGAATTGGTTGAATTGCGGTTGTTTAAATTAAATGTCGTCCACATTCTCTACCACGTGAATACTTGATCTTCAGATGGTAGGGCTGCTTAGGTAGGTTTAAGAGGTGTGACCTTACTGGAAGATGTCACTCTTAGCAGACTTTGCGGTTTCAAAACCTGGGTGACATTCATGTTTGCTCTCTGATTTCTGTTTAAGATTTGACCCGATACCCTCAGCTCTGTTTCCACCTCCAGCCACTATGCCTTTCTACTGCCAAACATCCCTGCTGTGATGATGCTAATGAACTCTTAAGCCTCAGGAACCATAAGCGCCCTAAAAGTCTTCCTTCAATAAGTTGCCTTCATCATGGTGTTTTCTCATAGCAATAGAAAATTAACTAAGAGAGCCTCTTAAAAGAACTGAGAGATCCCTCTTTGAAAAGTCACAATTGCCTACAGCACTTCATTAGAGGTGGGACGAGCTCCATGATAGGTTATCCAATCCCAAGTGGTTGATCCCAAATATATCTACATATAATCAACATTAAAAGGGCTCAGTTGTGATTGTGTGTGTGTGTGTGTGTGTGTGTTTGTGTAAACTGAAGACATGAATTTGAGAGGGAGATAGAAGAACAATGGAGGAGTTGGAGCAGGGAGAGGGAATCGTAGAAATAAGATAAAACAGTATTCAAGTATAAAATTCTCTAAAAATATTAACCATTTAGTCCTCTTTCTCATTGTACAGACTAGAGATGTCTACAATGAAGCAGAGATGTGGATGACTCCTGAGTTAAATAGGCTTCCATTTAAGAATGGATGTGAGAACTGGTGAGACAATTCAGGAGGACAGCACCTTCCATACCAGCTTGAGAACTTAAGTTTGATCCCCAGAACCCATGTAAAGGTGGTGTCAATAGTTAACAAATTTCTATCTTAGTTAGGATTACTATTACTGTGACAAATCAGCATGGTCAGAAGGAACCTGGGGAGGAATGACTTTACTTGAGCTTATAGTTCCACACCACAGACCATCACAGAAGATAGGAGAGTGACCTGGAGGCAAAAACTGAAGCAGTTACCATGCTTAATGGTTTCAGCCTCGTGGCTTGCTCAGCTTGTTTTCTTATATAATCTAGTACCACACAGCCAGATGGCCAATTGGCTAGGGCGGTAGCATGCAGAGTGGTACCAAATCAATCGTTAATAAAGAAAATGCCCCAGAAGTTTTCCCATAGACCAGTATGGTGGGAGTACTGTCTGAGTTGAGACTCCCCCTTTACAAATAGCAATAGCTTGTGTCAAGTTGACAAAAACCTAACTAAAAAACACACCAAACAGAAAATGTAAATCAGGGAGAGAGTACTGTCATGTTTTGCAATACTTGAAGAACTGTCATGCACGTTTTTATACAAGTCTTCTAATGATAAGTTTTGTTTTAATCCACATGCAAAATGTTAATTATTCTCCACACCACTGTCTTCCTTTAATAATTATAAACTGAGCAATTCAGACAGTGAATCCAACTGTTATGATATGCAATTTGCTTTTGTGTTCTGTGTATTCTATTTGGTTAGCAAAATTTCATAATAGATATGCTAATAATAGCTAGTTGTGTTTAGATTTTGGTTTCAGGAGATGATTCTATAAGTCAATTATTATCATTCCTGGTGATATTTTGCAAAATGTTCAAAAATACTGAAGCTACATCTCTTTTGTTCAGAAGTAAAAATATCTAGTCAATGTCGACAATGAACAAGAATTACTAGATTTTATAATAGATACATGTAGTGTTTTCCTTATCACGAAAGACAGAAATATGTTCTACAGCAGATATTTTAACTGAAAGCTACAATGAAGGAATTCATCATATATTAGATAACAATCTTATTTTTCTAAACACAAGTCGAGCTTTACCGAGCAAGATGGAGAACAGCTTCAATGACATTGGATCCGTCTTTGGCACTTGTTTCACAGAATAATGCCCCATATGTCTGTAGAAAGGAAGTATACACAGTTCAGTGAAAGCTTTGATTAGATTCCCTGAAATTTAAATTACTGAATTAAAAACATTTCTTCCTAGCCAAGTATGGTAGCACACACCTTTAATCCCAGCACTTTGGAGGCAGAAGCAGACTGATCTCAGAGCTTGAGCTTAGTATGCTGAATGAATTCTAGGGCAATAAGTACTACAAAGAGAAACACTGCCTAGTAAAACAACTATATATGTATATGTATTTATAGAGAATGCTGAGTAATAAATAGAAAAAGTAAAATCAGAGTCTCAGGACTTATAAACAACAACAACACAATAGGTCCGACTGTCCAGGTGTAGTGGAGTGTTCCTGGAATATCAGCACTAAGCAGACTTTCAAATCCAGCCTGTAACATGAGACCTTGTCCCAAAACAAGCAAACAAAACAAACCAGTCTAAACAGTAATTCTAGAAATAGTTCCTAATCAGAAGTCTTTTGTATTATATTTTTTAAAAAATGCAAAATTGCATTTCAATAATCAAGCACATAATTCTGCATATTCTCTTCAAAGAATTTGAGGCAGGTAAAAATGACAGTTTAAGGTAGCCAGTTAGGAATTATACCTCTATCAAAAGGATGTTTGCAGTATCAAGTCAGTTGTAAGTACTAGATAGCCTAAACTAGATAGTAAGACCCTGTCTCCAAGAAGGGAAAAGAGCATGTTTGCCTGGTTCAATGGCTAATGCTTCCTCTGTCTTGCTCTCACCTTCTCCCGTCAGAGTACAGAGCTCTTGTGCTGCAGAAGTGAAATGTTCTAGTCCATAGACAACTCTGCTGGTTGCCATTGCCTAGTTCCTTGTATTGCTCCTCTACTTCTAACCTTTAAATGACTCTCATCCTTTCTGAGGTAATGTTCAAATGCTTTTCCAATGCCAAACATAACCTGCTTAATGTCAAGTTGAGGTAATCTTCCAGTTTTACCTTACATCATATCTTTACACCATAAATGCCCAGGTACCTGGCTCTTCCCTATATTTTTCCAGTTACCTAAATCCCAACTAATCTCAGGATGTCTATGCTTGTTCTTCCTAAGAACTAGATTGCCTGTCTCACTCCAACTTCTGTTTTTGTTTTGGATGATTTGGTAATCATTAAGTTGTTTCTAATTCTGAAAAGTATTCACCAGGTCTTCCTGTAATAATACCTCAGAGTTTTTTGTTTGTTTGTTTTCCTTTTTCGTTGCTTGTTTGCTTGTTCATACTTGCCAAAAATCTAACAGTTATGCTTGTATGTCATTGTAAAATAAGGTAGAGACAGATTCTTTTAATAAAGGACAATTACAGATGCATAAGCCTTGGGTGAGGATTAAATATTACCATATGGTTTAAGAGAAGGATTCGATGGCTACTAGGTAGCACCAAGAGAAAAAAGATTCTACTAAGTTTACATAAGCAAACTGAAAAAAAGAAATCTATACAATTCATAAATACACATGTGTAGTAGAAAAAGTACACTTGATGATTATATATGACAGAAATGACAGAAAGAAATAAAGTAAATCTTGAGGATTTCAAGAGTAAGTCAAAAGATGTTTGAGGGAGCAACATGAGAACTCAGATTGGTGCTAAGAGATGCCAGGTCTAGATTCTAGGTCTGAAAGAGGTTAAGTGCAAAATTCCTGGCATATGAATGAAAAAGATATGTATCACATTGAAGATGAAAACGAGTAAGCTATGTAGGTGAAAGACTATACCCCTGAGAGCAAAGTATACAGGCAAAGGATTGTCTCCAACAAGAAGTGCACTGTTCCCAAGTTAGAAAAAAGGGGTAACTACTATACTAACAAAGTGAATGATACAAAGGGGAAAGAATGACCCTGCCTCCTGAAGAACAAACTGCATGGGAGTGAAGATTGTTTCCAACAGAGGCAAAACCACACATGGTGAAGACTCTTCCCAACACAGCCAGACACAGGAGTTATGACTTACAATACAGTAAACTATGCAGGCGTGAGGATGTAGACAGTGTCCAACACTATCAACCACACGCTCAGACTGTCCTTTACACAGTGTATTACACAGTGCTGAGGAATATAACATAGCAAACTACAAGGGGTAAGGTAAGAAATAGACAGGCATGAATTGTCCCTGAAACAGCCAACCACACAATATAAAGACTGTGGGAAACACAGGAAACTACTCAAGGTGAAAACTATCTCTAACAAAATGTACGAAAAAGGGTAAGACATTGAACACAATGTGTTGGACAGTTTTCCACTACTGCATATTAGTACATAGGATGAGGGCCATATCTAACACAGCCAGTTATAAAAAGTAAGGAATAGTTCAACACAGGGTGAGAATAGTTTATTACACAGTCCTCTATACAGGATGAGGACTGTATTCAACACACCAAAATAAACAGAGGTGAATATTGTCTTCACTACAGAACAACACAAGTTTAAGAAGGTCTACATCATAGTCACCTATACAGAAATGTGAAATGTGTCAACCATGGTGAACTACACATCATGCGTGAGTACTGTTCCCAACAGGTGCAATATACAGGGTGAAAAATGTCTCCAGTATAGTGAACTACATAGTGATAAGATTTGTGTCTAAAATTGGTAACAACAGGCGATGAAAAACATCCCCAACACCATAAACTCCACAGCGGGAAATTACTTTCTCAAACACAAGGAAATAGAGGAGAAAATGACTCTCTCAACTCAGTGAAGTCAACAGATATGAACTGTCCCTAAAACAGCCAACAACATGAGGACTGTGTGTAATACAGTGTACTACTAAAGGTGATAATTATCTAACAAAGTGTAAGACAAAGAGGTGAAGATTGTGTCCAGCACAGTAAAGATACAGGAATAAGGGCTGTGTCCAAAACAATAAACTACACAGGCATGGGGACTGTCTCCAGCACAGTGTACAATATAGGATGAGGTACAACACAAGATAAGGACCATCTCAGCACAATGAACCACACAGGGTAAGGATTGCCTCCAATTCTGAGAACAATGACCTATCATGGTATTGTCTCATTTTGGACTCCACACACACACACACACTCTTACCATGGCCAGTTTTTCTCCAAGGTACGCTGAGATACAATTTTGTTTCTCCGCACTAGCAGAATCACGAAGATCAGCCTTGTTTCCTACTAACATGATAGGAACACTTCTCTGGGCTCCATCCTATGAAGAAAGAAAAGAAGTGGGCATACATCAAACACTGAACCAACTATAGAGTTGTGACCATGGTACCAAGAGCTGCCATTGTCCAGTTTTCTAAAGGTGCCAATTTTGTATTCATAATCATTTATAGTTGTAGGACGGAATACACAGCTATTTTCATTGTCTATGTCTTAGCACTAATTGCAATAATTAAATTGTTTACATTTAAGATAAAGTTTTTGAAACTCAACATGTCTTGAAGCACAGTCACCCTTCTTCCTCTTTTGCCAGTGAGAACACTGAAATTCAGAGAAATGAAATAAGAACATGTAAAGCTGAAAGTTGGAACCCAAAGTGACTGTATTGCCCCACTTAGGTAATGTTCTACTCTTTGATAATAAAAAAGTAAAGGATACGAGACTAGTTATACACACAGTGCACAGTGCACTACAATCATGACAGAATCTAGTGACCATGACTACAGAGTTCCGTTCAGTTGGAATATCCACAGGATGCCAGTAACAGCTTCTTCTTAAAGCATTGTTCATTCTACATCAACTGCTTTATCCCAGGTGCAAAGTATAGATCATTCTTCGTCTATCCTAGTACAAAAGTTGGGTGAAAAGTTTACACTCACTACTCTAGTTTACAACAAAAGAAAATAGTCAAGTCCGAAATATCAATCGTATGTCATAGATTCCAAAACCACACAAACAGTGTGCACAGACTTCTACAGAATCTCAGAACCTCTAGTATGGAGTCTAGCAGTCCATGTCTGGTGGTAAGGGTATATTTCATCTTGTAAGACTGTGATGTAAATAAAAGATGTAATAATCATGACAGAACAGAAATGTACGTTTCTCATCTCTAGATAGGATAAGCAGCCTTCCCACACCAAACACTTGGAAGTTAAACTTTGAAGTGTTTAAATGGCATGCTCACTCACTTTGGTATGTTTCTCATATAGGTTCAAGACATAAGGACAAAGACTATATTTGGCATTTGTCTTTGACTTAAGGCATAAAAGTACAATCAATGTGGAGCATAATGTGCATGCAAAGGGGAGCACAGAGCACATGGCCCTCCTACATGTCTGCTCTTCCACACATGCAGATGCTCGTAAATCTTTGGAGATTTCTTAGGGATACATGATGAATACAAAAAAAAAAATAATTAGTCACACTAGCCAAGGAGTCAAGTGTCTAAATCATTTCCTAAAGTCTTATAAATAGAGTGTAGCATCTCTTCCAGTACAGACTTAAACATTATTTCTCTGTGATGGCCCTTTGGTCCTACTGCCTCATCTGGCCTGGGCTCTACCTTCTTTACTCTTCTGCAATATCTGGACTTCTTGTAATACCATTTCCTTTAGCCTTCTGTCTTCTCCATGTCTGCAGTTAGCAATGGTGTCACTCTTTTTACAGTTAGTAGGGACTATGTAATTTTAGTGTCTCATCTTAGAAAGAGCCATGGGAAAGTCTCTTTCTGGCCATTCTTTTTCTATAGTGAAATTCAATGCAATGTGACACCTACTTTCTCTCTTGTAAGAACTCCAAGAATTCATCTTGAATACAATTTTCTTCCTTTTCTGATCTCATGAGAAAGGGGCAAGGGTGGTTGAAGAGCTCACTTGTGATATGAATCTGCAGTGCCTCACTTAGTGAAAGGACATTTTCCTCTTGGACTTATCTTGCCTTTTGAATTGCCATTTTCTGAGCATTTTCTTCAACATACACAAGCATGAAAATGGAGGAATAAGCCCCAAATATTAATGATAAGATGTTTGGCATAGGACTCAGTGTATAGCCCACTGAGATCAATTACACAGTAGAAGGCTCTCTTGCAGAGACAAGCTCCTTTGGGTTCCTTTAGTTTTAAGGCAACTGCTATTTATTTGTAGATAACTATTCTACTTTACCAAAGTAATGACCAATATTGAACAAAATGTTATGACTCCGTTCCATTCCAACATACTAGTAATATAAACTCAAGCAAATGCCATATATTTTCTTTGCCTCAGTGTTCTCACAATATGTAAAAATTGCTTGATTCTTTCTTATTTTTTCAGATGTTAGAGAAATAAATGTAATATATGGATAATTTTATCAAGTAAAATTTTACAGAAATGTAAATAATTTTATAGTTTTTATTGCATTTATAGTAAATTTAAGATTGGTGTTTTGGTGAAACAAGGCATATTTATGTTTCTTCATCAAAGAATGATTCCAATCGCACAGCATCTTTTCCATAAATTCTGTAGTCAGGAAGAAAACATTAATCCACAGGCATACTTGAGATCAGAAAACACTAGATTTCAGCCATGTCTGTAGCTTAATATGTTTAAAATAGTTACAAATGATATTACTTACTTGGGAAGCTGTATTTACCTGTAGTTTATAATTTCTAGAGAGTACCCTGTTGTTTTTATGCTTGTTAGTAACACCTGCCAGTAAACCTAGTATGTTTACAAATTTTGACTGTAAAACCAAATGATGTGAAAGGTCCTTGAGTGGAGACATAGCCATTTTTATATAGATTTCATCCATGCTACATGTTAAAATGCCAATTCATATTTCCATGGCATCTTGGTATATTTAAATGTTCCCACATCACAACTAGAATAAGCTTAACTTTGAATCTTAGCTCTACTAGCTTCCCAGTAGTGTCTCAGCTGTTTCTAAACTTCCTGCCACACTGTACATCCAGTCCAACTATTTTCATGTTTGTAAAAGTTGCTTTTCTGGCTACCCGTGTTTCCACTCCATTACACGGGGTTCCTATATTATATCTAACAAAGAATAAAGATGTTTCCAGAATCTACTTGCAGAAGTTTCTTCAACTTGAGAAATGATTCTGGGAAGAGACAAGGTTGCCAGTTGCCACTGGAAAATGTCAGTCTTCCTGACAACACAGACCAGTCGCTCCTAATCATGTTTACTCCAGCAAAAACAAACAAAAAGCAATGGTATTTCTTAAAACAGTCCATAACTCCCCTGCATAACTGTCTATTTCTTCTGTATAATCCTTACCTCAACCATATCCACCCATTCTCGTACGTTAAGAAAGCTTTTTTCACAAGTAACATCATACAGCAGTAAGACGCCGTCTGCTTTTCTGAAATAAGACTTGGCGATACTTCTGAATCTGGTAAAGACAAAGCAAAAGCTCATCATCAACTTGTCATCTGGTCCTCCCTTGCACTTCATCTCTATTATGCCCTTTAGGTCTTACTTTCTATAACCAATTCCAACTAATAAAAGCCTTAATAACAACCATTAGTGATAAACTTCTTTAGCAGAGGCCTGGTGATCACTGAAAAACCCATTCTTTCCTCCAGTAGATAATTCCAATAATGTAACCTAGCCATAAATGTTAGCCTCACCAATGGTAAAAGCATTATGAAAATAACAGTTCAACCCCAGGAACCAGAAAATGGACAAAAGGGAAAACAAATACCTGTCTCAAAAATGAGGAAATAAGTAACAGAGAAGCTATCCAATATTGATGCATGTCCTTCCCATGCACATGTGTTCTTTCACATGTACATATATGCAAAGACACAAATGGTGTGACTGCAAGCCTTCTGAGGAACTATGTTCTGAAAAGGCATGAGTAGATTTGTGGGTTTGTTTTGTTATTAAAGTGAAAGGAGATAATACAATAAGGAGCAGGTACGAGGAACCTGGATGTATGATGTTTCTTGCCTGGGAACTTATCTCCAAAAGGCCAAAAAGGGGGAAAGCAGTGAGGTAAGATTTGCAGTGACCAAGGGCATGTTGTGTCTCCATGGTCATCACTGAATCTTAGCACAAACAATAGAAGACACAGGCCCCCAAACATACTCATTGCACAACTGAGTAAAACTTGACGCACAGAGAGTTAGATCAAATTAAAATTTATGCTTCATACTTCTGGTCATTGTCAAGAAATCTAAGATATGGAATCACCAGATGTATATCTGTCACTTAACATTTGTTGTTGCCCTTTAAACAAAAATATTTGATAGGGTCTCTTTGCCCATCATGTACTGCTTCAAAACCAAGACCCCCTCACAGTGACACTGCATTCAGCAATGTTGGCTCTTCTCCACAGCATAGCATCCTGTCACAACCAAACATCAGCTCAAAAGGAGCTCAAAGACCCTCTTCTCATACAAATGATACAAACATATGGGAGAAGATGGTAAAAAATGATCTTTATTGGTATTACAAACACGTTACAATTCCAAATGCAGTATCTTAAAGCACAGTAATATATTATGAATATAACTAGTATACTTAACCCTATGAGTCTTGTATTTGTATTCTTTAATTTAAAAAAAGCACTTGCCTCTCTTGCCCAGCTGTATCCCAGAGCTGAAGAACTGTTCGTTCACCATCTACAATCAAAGTTTTCATCTGGAAATCAACTCCTGAAATAGAAATACCACAGGAAAGTCTGTAAGTTTTGTCTAAATCCAAAGCTAAAGTAGAAATAAATGCACTTGACTTTCAAAGAGAAAGCTTCAATAAAGTCAATTCACATATGTACATAAGATTCACTGTCTGCAGCCTGTCTCACTTAAGGTACAACTGAATCTATGGATTAGAGAAAGCTCAGTTCTTTTTTTCATGATTGAACTTAGACCTATACGCATGCTAGCAAAACTTGTAAGGATGTATGAGTATGTGCATACATATATGTTATGTGTATGCCATTTATATAAGTATATGTATGCATATAACATTGTACATATGTAAATGGATGCTCACACATGACTTTTGCACCCACATACACATGCTTATCACACACACAGATACACAAACACACATATAAATGTATGCCATGATCTCTAGCAACCAGAACATTACTTTAGTTGTTTCATGAATTAAACTGGTTTACTTTCAGTTTTATTTCTAGAAGTCTATCAGAGAACTATAAATTCACAGATTTGCCCAAGGTGGTGAAGGCAACCAATTCGCTTTATCATTTCTGACTGTCTAAATAACTCTTTAATGAAGATGAAGATAATTACTATATTTCAGAACCCTTCTACTGATTATTTTGCAAATTTGAAAAACTAAATTTTATCTATTTTTGTTTGTTCTTTGTGTAGTTTTGTTATCAGGGTAACAGTGGTAGGAAGAATTAGAAAATGCTTCATCAGTTTCTATTTTGTGGAATAACTTGAGGAGTATTGATGTTAGCTTTTTGAAAATTTGGTGGAATTCTTCACTGAATCCATTTGACCCTGGACTCTTCATAGTTGGGAGATTGTAATTACTGCTGCTATTTCACTAGGGGTAGTAAACCTCTTTAAGTTGTTTATTTCATCATGATTTAACTTCAATAGGTTGTATATATGAATATGTAAAACCATTTCTTTTAAGTTTTCCAACTTGGTGAAATATTGTTTTAATTTTATGATACTTACATTTTATTATTTTATTTGCATGTGCGTTATATATTTATTCCATGTGTAAAAAGTACCTACAGAAGTCAAGAAGCAGTGTAGGAGACCCTGGAGCAGGAGTTAACAAGGAAGTGTGAGCTGCCTGATGTGGGTGCTAGGAAAAGAACTTGGGCCCTCTGCAAGAGCAGTACATGCTTCTAAATACTGAGACATCTCCCCAGAAAATGGAAATACCTTCAACATTCATGTGTGGTTGGGAGTAATATTGTGAGAAAGGTCATTCTATCAAAAGTGGTCTAAAGATTAAATGGAATCTCTATCAATATTTTCACACAATTCTTCACAGAAATCAAATATAATCTTCAACTTCATTCAAACACGAAAACACAGAATACCTAAGATATTCATGAATAATAAAAGAACTGCTGGAGGTAACACTGTCCCTAATCTCAAACTGTGCTGGAGCTAAAGAATAGAAAAATAGCATGCATACACAGAGAAACAAAAAACAACAAAGAAAAATAGCATGTTATCCTCATAAAAAATAGAGCAGTGGAATTGAAGACCAAGGCATAAAGCTACACACCTATGGAAATCTGATTTTTGATATAGAAACTAAAAATATACACTTGAGAACAGACAATATCTTCAACAAATGATGCTTGTCAAACTGGATGACTACATGTAGAAGAATGTAAATAGATCCATACTATCACCATGAACGAAATGCAGTCCAAATAGATTACAGAGCTTAGCATAAGACCAATACTCCAAATTTATAAAAGAGTAGATGCAGAATAAGTATGAATTCCATGACACAGGAAAGGACTTTCTAAACAAGGTATCAGTAACACTGTCATTAAGACCAACAATTAATAATTAGGATCTCATAAAAAGTTTCTGTACTATAAGATCACTGCCATTTTCCCACATGATGAGAAAAAATCCTTATTGATTACATATCTGATAGGATATTAATATATATAATACATAAAGAACTAAAAACAACTGTTTATCAAGAAAACAACTAAATTAAAATATGGGATACAGAATGAAGCAGAGACTTCTAATAAGGTGAAACACAAGTGGTTGAGAAACATTTAAGGACATGTTCAATATTATAGTCCATCTGGAAATAGTAAATGAGAGCTACTTTGAGATTTCTCTTACCCACTCAGAATGGTTAAGACAAATAAAATAAATGTCAGCTGATACTGGTGAGGATACAAGGAAAGGGGAACATTCATCCAATGTTCTTGGGAGTGGAAATCAGTATAATTCTTCAAGAAGCTGGGACTAGATCGACCTCCAGATAGAACTATACCATTATCAGGCATATAACCTAAAAGCTCTACATGCTATAAATAGATACTTGCTCATCCATGTTCTTTGCTATTCTATCACAATAGTTAGATATTGGAAACAAGCCTGTTGTCTTTCAACTGAGTTATAGGTAATTAAAATGTCATATATTTATATAAAGGAATATTATTTGCTGTTATGAAAATTGAACTTATTAAATTCATAGACAAAAGGTTGGTGCTAGAAAAAGATCATCCTGAGTGATGTAAAACAGGCCCCTCCAAAACAAATTACATGTTTTCTCTTCTATGTGACTTTTACTTTTACACTTTCAATATGCTAAAATAACATAGCAATAAAAGAACTCCTTTGGACATATTGGTATACCTACAGCTAAGTGTCTTGCTCAACCTACATCAGAGAATATTCTTGTTGCAGTAAATGGAAATTAACACAAAGACCCACAACTGGACAAGGCACAGATAGTGAGAGACCTTGGAGTACTCGGTTCTAAAAGAGATCAAGGCTCATTAATCTATGTGAAAGAGGAAACAATTTATATTTTAAGAGCTAGATCAGATAGAAGATTCCAAGGAAATAGAGTCATATGAAGAAAGATATTTGCAACTCATATCTATTGGCAAAGGGAAAATCAGTTTTCTACAATGGAGTGTTACTGTGTATATTTTATGCAAACCAGGTCAGGCCCCATACACAGAAGTAAAACTTGACACAGTAGAACTCCATGGGATTTGGGGGGGCATTAGTGGGTTTTTTTTGCCTTATTTTTTATGTGGATTTTGTTTTTGAAAGACAGAGAGAGAGAAAAGTGAAAATGAAGTTGGGTGGGTAGGGTGGTACGGGTATCCAGAAGGAGTTGAGGGAGGGAAAAACATGATCAAAACATATTATATAAAATAATTTAACCAAAAAATAGTTGTGGTTTGAGAGACAATTGCCCTCAAAGTGAGTGGCTTTATTAGGAAGTTCGTACTTGTTGGAGGAAGTGTGTGACTGTTGGAACAGGCTTTAAGGTCTCTTTTGCTCAAGTTTCCCACAGTGTGACAGTCAGTTGACTTCCTGTTCCCTTCAAGCCAAGATGCATGACATCTGCCTGCATACCAACATGCTCTATAGCATTCTGATAATGGATTAAGTCTCTAGCCCTCTCAATTATATATTTTCCTTATAAGAGTTGCTGTGGTCATGGTGTCTCTTCCCAGCAATAAAAACCTTAACTAAAACAATAATATTAAAAAAGACAGAAAAAGGCCAAAAGAAAGAAAGAAAAAGAGGAAATTATTGACACATAAACTAATTTTCTAAGGGGCATATGGAAAGGGACACAAATACAGAATTGAATTAGAGTTTAATTTTAAATTTTCCATGGTCATTGACAAGTTCTTAACATAAAATGAAGGCTCCTCCCATCCACCAATGGAATATGCACTTCTTTCCACATCTCATTTTTGTTTGTTTGTTTGGTTTTTGGTTTTTCGAGACAGAATTTCTCTGTAGCTTTGGAGCCTGTCCTGGAACTTGTTCTGTAGACCATGCTGACCTTGAATTCACATAGATTTGCCTGCCTCCACCTCCTGAGTGTTGGGATTAAAGGCATGCATCACCATTGCCTGGCTCCACAACTCATTTTTAAAATTCATTTCCACTGGGGTGAAACTTTCTTGAAGATTGAGATTCAATCAGCTCTCTTCACTGCACACCCTCAGTGCTACAACAGTACCAGGTGCTCAAAAAAAAAAAGATGCTTGAAAAATATCTGCGTAATAAAAGAACCTCCTATGTCTAAGCTGGGTTTGTTTGATTCCACTATTTACAAAGATACTCATCACCTGTTGCTTTTTAAAGATTATATTTTAGTAAAGAGTAAAGGATAATTCTACCACAGGGCATATGCACAAACACAGAGTGTCTGAATACATGGATGAATGCATAGATTTCCTAATCTGTGTATATAATCGTGAAATAGAAGAAATCAAGCTATAAATGATAATTCTTCTGTTATCAATGAAAATAAGAGTCCTACCTAGGGTTGCACTTGTATTTCCTTGAAATTCATTCTTGCAGAGTCTCATGAGGAAGCTGGACTTCCCCACTGCAGCATCTCCAGCAAGCACAATCTTGTATGCCTTCTGAGATGTCAGTTTGCAGTTATTATCCACCATGTCTGCCTAGAGGGAAACAGCCAGAGAGGTGATGACAGGAGCCAGTTTTCATCTAAGTAACTTGCCATGAAGAGAGTTGTCTCAGTAGCTACATACCTGAGGTGAAAGTGCTGAGATGGGTTTTCTGGAGGAGCTAACAGTGCTGCCTTCACCAACAGATCCCTGTGGCTTCCAGTGTAGCACAGAGGCCACACTTTCAGAATCGAAAGCTTCTTCATCTCTTATATCAGGAACCTATCAAAAAAAATCAATAATGAAAAACCAAGTCTCTCACATATACATCACAGACCAAAAAAACCCCATAAAACTATGCTGCTGAGTCTGCTAGCAGTGTGATTATTAAACGGACCTCCTCTTCAAGGCAAATCTTTTAGAATTCCTCCTTAGTTTTTTTAGGAGAAACAATCCATTCTAATGACTAAACTTCCTGTTCATGACCTTAACAACACAGGCTATGTGCTGTTAAAACAGAGTCCCCTAAAACATGGTAGAAGATTTTTGTCAAAGTCATCAGAGTGCTATGGCTTCTGGCTTACATCTGTGTCTGATGCATCTCCCGCAAGGCTCTCCTGTGTTTCATGCAAACTCTGGAATCCTCTCTGGTGCTTGTCATCTGCCTCAGAGTCACACTCATTGTAGTCTCTCAGAGTAGACAAACCACTGTCAAAACAACTCTCGGACAGAGAGTCAACTTCATAATTCATCTTCTGCAGAGGATCACAGAGAGCCAAAGAGTCACAATCCTCATCTGGGTATGAAGAATGGAATGACCTTGTGACAAAAGAGGAGACAGCTTTACCAAGGAGTTCAAGATGTACAAGAGCACAAAGGGACAGGATGACAACATTGTCCCTGGCCAGGAGATACATGATATTCACTTAGCATGGAAGAGGAAGTACAAAGTGCCGTCATTCATTCTGTGCAATAATCTATGAGGACAAAAGCCTTCATATATATAAAATACACAAAAATTCTTTTAAACTGGCTGATTTATTTCCTGATACAAAGAATGAGTACCCTAGATACAAATACAATCTTATACGATTTTAATAAAATATCCCTAGAATATAAAAGGTTTTTTTTTACTATAATTCAGTTAAACCATAATTGGAATAGTATATCTATTTCTAGGCATTTCTTATAACTTTTCTATTTGTTAGTACCTTTGTTTGTTTGTTTTGTTTTCAAAATGGAGTTTTGTTTTGTTTTTCAAGATGGAGTGTTAGGCAATTTTTCCTTTGGTGTAATTAGGCAAGGCCTATCCTCATTCAAAGTTCCAATGACAAAACAAAGTTCGATTTCCCCTAAGTTCACTCTGGAAAACCAATGAGTTTATTGTGTTTAGTTAATAATCATGGGTGAGAGTTTACTGACAGAAGTATGAGTGAGCCCTGGAAAGTCTCACTCAATGTGGAGGATGACTTCTCCATAGTTGCACATATAAAGCCCCCTCTCTTAGTCATTCCCATTCTATATGTACTCTAACCCCTCCCCACGACTTCAAGGCTATGTGCAATTAGAGCAAAACACATACAACTGACTGGGGGACAATGACTGAATACTCAGGTGAAGGTCCCATGACTTTCTCTATTCCCGCCCCTTCTATGATGAAAAGTCAGCAGTCAAAATCCCAAGTCTAAAGATTTTTTTTTACACGCAGAGGATTATATTAGCATAAAAAAGAAAAGCACCCTGTTAACTTCATATATCACTGGCCCCCAGGAAGGAAGATCTGTACAGGCCACAGTGGTTTCTAGTTGTTTTCAGAATAAGAAGTAGATGAAGCTTTCCTTGCCTGTCTGAGGTCCTGATGATATGATGAAGACACTGTCTCTTAGAACAAACTGAAAACGAACTCTTACTCCATTATCAGATCCTCATTTGTGGCATCGTTCTTTCAAGAATGAATTATGAGATTTCTGAAGATTTGTCTTTTATGCTTTCATCTACATCTTACTGAAAACTATAAACTGCTGTTAACTATTCGTCCTGAAAAAGTGGTAACAAATCTGCACATTTTAAAAATATTTATTATTAGTAAGAGCAAATTTCAGCTACTTATAAATAAATAAGCCAAATTTTATAAATTTAATGAATCAACAAATAAAAATCAGTACCAAAGCTGGGCGGCAGTGGCACACGTCATTAATCCCAGCATTTGGAAGGCAGAGACAGGCAGATCTCTGTGTTACACAGATAGTAGTCTGCAATGGAGGCAAGAGCATCAGCTATCACCAGGTGTGATGGAGCACTACTGATCATCACCAGCTTAAAATCTGAGCAGTTATTGAATGGCTGTCACAATACTGGGTCTGTTGACAATCCACACAGAAGGAGAGAATGGAGAGTATCATTAGAAGGGGGAGTAGATCATCATCTGTGCTTGGATAGGACTCTCAAGTGACACAGTTGTTTGAGATACCTCCTACTCCAGTAAGAAAGCCCTATAAACCCACTGGTTTATCAAACTGGAATAGTATAGAACTATGTCTTTAGTCTTCCCTTAAAGTCCACATATCCCCAAGAAAAAGCCAGGCAATATCAAGATAGTAAGAACATACTTATTTATACCGGAAGTACTCCCCCCACATACAAAAGGGGATAAATCTGAGTTAGAAATCTTCAAACACATAGAAAAATGTAATATACTCTTTTACTTTTTTTTTGGAACACTTTGATATACCACGAACTTAACTTCTTTTAGCTAGCAATGTTCGACATGTGCACCCATGTGCACACAAGCACACACATATAATCACTGCTTACTATTTGATCTTTTTAGAGTCAAATTAAATTCTAATTTTGGGGGATATTCCAGCAGATCTGTTAATATTTCGTAACTCATAAATCTAGATGCATTTTCTACTTTTTTACTTGTTTTCAATACTAAACACTGACAGATCATGGCAAAAAACTTACAACAAACACCATGCATACTGCAACTGAGTTAGGCAATGGTGGGTACACATACAATAACTCAAAGCATCTTGAAAAAATAACTTCCTTCTATGAAATATGTTTCCTTATTGTTTCACGTTTTCACATTTGTGACTGCAAATATAAGATCATAATAGACACAAAGTATTACTTAAATATATTTCTCTATTCTAATTCAGCTCTAAGATAATTTGTCTTAGCTTCAACCACAATCTACAATTCAGATAATAAAAAAAGCAGGTGCTACAAACCTATCATAAGCCAGAGGTTGAGAAGAACAGTGATTAAATTTGGGACTGCTTCTAGAAATTGTATTTCCTGGTGATATGTTGTTCATACGCTGCAAGAACAAGTGGTTGTTTAGTGTGTAGACATTTTCTGTATGACAGACACATGTGTTTATGCAAATCCACACAATTTAACTCCCAAAACAAATAAAATTTATGGCCAAATATGAGCAAATATGAACATGAAAAAATCATTTGGAAAGTTTCATCAAAGATAACACACATGGTTTCTCTTTATCAACAATTTTGGTTTTTACAGAGCTCTACTGCTTATTTCACAAGACTCTGATACCTACTCAGATACGTGAGGATCTCATAACATCAGCTTCCCCAGATTTGTCTCTTTTGGAAGCATAATCTTGTTGAGTAATTGTTCCGCATTCTAATATGACACTAGATCCTCCTGCCTAGAGCTGAATCACAAAAGTGGGATAAGATGTTTCATTGCAAATGCAATCTGGAGAAACTTGTTTCTGACTGGAGGGTTTAAAATCCAAAACCTAAGGCCCTCATTCTCTCTAAAGTCTGCCACGGGAACAAACACGATGAAGTCAGAAGCATAGCTGCCTCCTTTTGAATTGAAACATTTTTTTTCTTATGTCTACAGGATTTCTCACTTTTTCTTATACTTTGCTGTCCTTCTAATTAGCTCTTATATTATTTAACTCTCCAAGGCTAAAATTACATATTCAGCATCTTTCTCTAGCTTCTTAGAATGTATAAGAGTTTGGTAAGCAACAATGCAATTATTTCTACATTTGGGCAGAATATATTTTTAATTTAGAAAACTTATCTTTTTACTTTATGTCAAGGGTGTCTCACTATAAGATAAACATGCAGTTATTCTAAAATATCATGTGGCTTTCTTCCACAAAACACTTATCAAGAGAAAGAACTGAATATCTTGTGAGATGATATCACATACCAAAGATCTGTTGAGCTTGCTGTAAGTGTTTTCCAGTGCACTCCTGAGGCCATCATTACTGTCATGGAGCTTCCGGTTAGCTGTTCTGTATAGGAAAGAAGTGGACAAATAGAAACAGGAAGCACAGGGGATCAATGTTCCCACTCAGTTTGAGGCAGTGGCATTCAGAATGCACAGATAATGTCGCGCTTTTTGTAAGCTTCTGTTTCCCTTTGAATCCCCAAAACAGTCAGAGACAGACAAAAATCGCAATGATTGAGTTGATTATTTCTCTTTCCTGAAGATCTGGGAGCATTTTAAGAAAAAATTTGTTGGGCTGTGGCACTCACTCTTCCTTTAGATAATTTCTGTGTCTACAGGATTAACGTAGGTCTCTGTTCTCCGGTCCACACAGCTCAGCCGCAGGAGCTGATGTAGCATTCTATATCCTACATCATATCCTCTTTATATCCTGATGGGATTTCTGTATCAAGCATTTACTTGGTTATTGACCTCAGATGGATTGGGGAACAAATACGAACTTAAGTAGTTACTTCACGGGATATCATGAAAGTCATTTAACATCTGTTTACCTAGGCTAAAAAATAAGGATCACAAAGTCCCTGTCCCATAAAGTATCTAATTTTCCTGTTCATACCACTCCATCCTTTATATCTCAGCTCTGTTATCACTTCCACCAAGAGTTCTTTATTGATCTTTTATAGTTCTCCATGGGGAACTTGCACTTTTCTTTTGTTATATTTCTCTCATTTGTTGATATACATCATACTCACTCATTTCTATGGGTAACCTGTTTCCGTCTTCCTCTTCTCTACTAGACTCATAAAGAGAGAAATTTTTTTTTTCCTGCTACTCACTACTCCTCTGGTATAGGAGGGTCCTTCTGTATTTGGGTTGATTTCATTGGTTAATAAAGAAACTGCTTTGGCCTTTTGATAGGGCAAAATCTTAGATAGGTGGGGATGACAGAACGGAATTCTGGGATAGAGAAGGCCAAGTCAGAGAGAGCCGCCATGAAGCCACCAGGGTCAGACAAGCTGAATCTTTCCCGGTAAGACCACTGCCTCGTGGTGACTTCCAGATTATTAGAAATGGGTTAGATCAATATGTAAGAGTTAACCAATAAGAGGTTAGAACTAATGGGCCAGGCAGTCATTTAATTAATACAATTTCTGTGTGGTTATTTTAGGGGTTAAGTTATCCAGGCACTGGGAAGCGGGACACAGCCCGCTCACGTCACTTACTACATTCCTCAGTTCCAGGAGTATCTCACCCATGAAAGCTGTTAACTGAGAAATCTACTGAATGAGTTAACAAGTGAATGAATTAACAAAACTATATAAAAAGTGACTTCTAAAGTTTGTACAACAGAGAGAGAGAAGAATATTAAAAAATGTAAATATTTGCCCAGGCCCACATTCTTTCATTTAGTTAATTGAAAACCAAGGAATACACTGTGTAAGTGAAACAAATTGGGTGATATCAAGGTTTCTTGAAAAAGATCCTCAGAAGATGTAATTACTACAACTTAGTTGTGAAGTTGATAGATTAGGATAGAATTTCTTTAGAAATGGCTTTTTAATAAATAAAAAACTAACAAAACATATATCTGTAGTAAGCATATCAAATTGGGAGACTAAACACTATCTTATGGTCCTGTTCATGTGAGGACCTGGGGAGCTCTCGAGATCTGGAGTAGAGAACAATGAGGGTGAAAACTGCATCCCTCACAGAGGAATAACACAGATGTACGACATGCTTTCCCGACCTGGAGGGACCTTGAGAACTAGACTGCACTGGAGTAATTTAGTCAGAGGCAGATGAGTCAGAAATTGAAGTGGACATGCCAAATGTACCACAGTGACAAGAGACAGTGATCTGAACACTGAACACCTCAGGGCATGTGACAAATAGCACATGTTTTATTAACAAACAATAACTAAAATGCAATGAGCATTATATGAGAACTTACTGGAGAATTTCAATTTGCCTCTCAAGACTATTCCGATCTTCTGTGTACTCTCGGAGCATTTCCAGATCCCTGCAAAATTGTATGTAATGTTTCATGAGGAGACAAGAGACGGCACATGTGTGCATGTGGCACAACCTCATCACAGCTTCCAATCCTTATGAGCTACCAAACCTCGTCTGGAGAAACCTGTCCTTCACTGCCAAGCTATACAACTGCATATTCAAGTCAAAGTTCTTTAGTCAAAATTTCTGGGCCCTTTCAGAATTTCTGTAAAGTAGCTTATCCGCCTTTAGTGTGTTTTAAAAGGTTGTTTCCTATTCAAACCATTATTTTTTCTGTCTAACGTTCTGATCATTTCTCCCCATGCCAGTCTTCCTTCTCTATTACATTGCTTCTCTCATTTCCCCCTTAATTACAACATTTATAAAAGTTTCTTCTTCCTATCAGTGAACTGGAGATAATAAAGATTCCTAAAAGATAGGGTAGCCTGTGGATGAAGGCATAAACATTAATAATGTGCCAACGATACTCTTGGAAGACGGCAATGCTACTTGCTTCAGTGGATACTTCTGTCACTGGGTCCTTTTGTTGTTCCAACACAAGCTGATCATTCCTCCTGTATTCACCGCCTGCTCTTCCTTAACACAGGCGGAAACAAGACAGTTACCTAGCCCTCATGTTGCTAATGGTAATATTGCTGGTCCTTAGGGCACGCTGCTGAACTTTTGGTCTTGGCTTTCCTAACTGAAGTTGGAATTTTTAAACGGTGGTGGCATATGTCTCCTTTATTTTATGTATGCTGAACTCACAACTCATTATCTCTAAGGATATAGACAGAATATATCCAATAAAAGTTATACCATTTAATACTACAACACGTAATTCTGAGTGAAGTTTGAAAATACATATAATATTCCTCCCAAATGCCCAAATTTATTCTTTGTATATGCATACAACTGTATCTCTCATGTAAGAATGCCTGACTTTGATTATGTGAGGTTCTAAGTTATTAATACCAATTCCTCAAATCCAATGCACTGAATAATTAACAATTCTCATTCTTATGTTTTAGGCCATCATTCCTATCTGACAGTAGTTTTAACAGAAAATTGTTATTACATACTATTTTCTTCCCACAACCAATGAAATCAAACATTTTAAAGCCCTACACTGTCCTAAGAGGCAAATAAATCAAATGGTAACTCTTTTAAAAAAAGATTAAGCACACACACATGTACACACAAAGAGATACACACATGAGAAAATCTGCCAGTAAAGGTACCGTCTAGAGAAATATGTATGTGTATAATCTTTACCAGTATTAAGGAATAACCTTCTATTATGAATAGTTTCATACCGTTCAGAATTCAGACTCTGGTCAGCATAATCACTTTTCAAAGCATCTAATTCACTCTGAAGAAAGGCTACATTTGTCTGTGCTTCCAAAAGATCTTTCTTGAGTTTTTGATTTTCCTAAAGAAAATGAACCACAAGGGGCATTAGTCTCAGGGTTTCTTGCTTCTAGAAACACAAAGCAGTACATAGCGTACTCCACAAAAGAACGAATTATATACTCAAATATTGTACATTAGCAAAGTTTAAGGTTGTTTTTCATTTTGTACCTAATATCTGTCCAAAACTAAAAAAAACAAGTACTGATAATCATTTTATTGGAAAATTAAACAAGACAAAATATCTGAACACCTTTCTAAAATTAGTTACACTGGTTGCTTTTAATAATAAAAACTTTCATCTAATTTGTTAAAATGTAATTAATAACACAAATGCATAGTTATGAAACTTTACATTTCCCTTTAAAAAAAAATCACTGGACACTTACAGTTCAAATAGCTGATTGTACACATAGATAGTCTATTTTTCCAACTCAGAAAAAAATCATGAATATGAAATTACAATGGAAACAAACCATTTACAGTTAAAGTTATAGATGAGGGGGATCATATATAGTCAAGTGACTTAAACATAGTTCTAGGAATTGGAAACAAGATGATGCCCCCTCCCAAAGAGGAGAGTCCGGAAAGAGAGTTGGTAATGTGAAGAGTACAATTTAAGGGTCTACGCTTCTACCACAGAGCTTTTCCTCCCAGTTCCCAGGTTTAGAAGTGGCATGACACCTCTTAAGATCAAGCCAAGTAGGTGTTCCTTAGCTCAGTTAGAGTGCTGTCCTTGGAAGTGATCTTTCAAAGTCAGTAGCTATTTCCTGTTTACCCTTCTGGCTCATACTCCAGCAATCTACCAAGAAGTCCACAGCAAAGCTAAGCTGACACTGCCCCATGATCCTGAATCTCTACAACTGTGAGATAAATAAAGCCCTTTATAAAAGTCAGTCTGCCTCCAATATTTAATTATGCTAATAAAGTGCACCAAGGAAACATTCTAAAAACAAATGCCTAGGAGATCCTGAAGTAGAAAAAAAAAGGTCAACTAGCCCAGTCATACACCTGAAAGCAGAATGAGAAGTAGAGCTAGGGGACTGGAGGTGGTTCAGGAATAAAGGATACTTGCTGCTCTTCCAGGGGTTCTGGGTTCTAGTCCCATAACCCACATAATGACTTACAGTCATCAGTAAATCCAGTTCCAGGGGGATCTGATGCCCTCTTTTGCTCTTTATAGATAACAGGCCCATATATGGTTCACAGCCTGGTACATCCAAACAAAACACCCATATACATAAAGTAAAAATAAATAGTTTAATAAAGGGAGGCAGGAAAAATAAATTAACAAACTGGTGATGGTAGCAATTGTCTTTAATCCCAACACTGAGGAGGTGGAGACAGCTGAATCTCTGTGTCATACAGACAAACTTTCAAGGAAGTGTGTATATATATGTCTGTGTCTGTCTATCTCCAATAACATAACAAAGGCATAGTGACCAGCTCTTGTCTGTCATAGTTTGCTAACAAATGCCACATATAAAGATAGGAATGATGCTAAGAATTTAAATTTTTTAAACTTAAAGAATACACAATAGTTGAATCAATAATTGACTCATTGAACAAGAAGGTTTGAGGAATGGGAAAGATAAGAGTGTGAGAGTTATGTTATGTACTGGTTCATTTTCCCCAAGAACAAAAAGCACTGAGTCTAATGACATTCAAGGTTCATTTGTTCAAGAAAACAATGTGTGTACAGAAAGATTAAAACAATCCAATAAAATGTGTCATTTTATGACCTTCAAAACTAATATTTTCAAGAAAAATAAAGAATTTTAGAATAGTCATGACATCACAAAGATGGCTGAGTATTTTTGTACTGCCTAATTTTACAACAACTTGACACAAGCCAGAGTTAATGGATTTGGCTCTAGGCAAGCCTGTCAGACATTCTTAATTAGTATGAGACAGCAGAGCCCATTGTGGGTGGACTTACTCATGGCTCTCCATATATATATATATATATATGGAGATATATATAAAATTATATATATATATATATATATAAATTAAAGAAAGAAGAAAAAAATTCAGGCTGAGAAACACAGAGGAAACAATCCAGTAAGCAGTAGTCCCCTTTGACCTCTGCATCAGATTCTGCCTCCAGGTGTCTGGCCTGCTTGAGTTCCTACCTCAATGCTTTTGATAAACTGTTATATAGAACAGTTGTGAAATAAACCATTCCCATGTCACTTTTTGTCATGGTATTTCATTACAGCAATAATAATCCTACCTAAGAGATCTTTTAAAACAAGAAACCAAGAACAGAATCAGAAAATCGAAGAAAACAAGCAACTCTTCATGAAAGTCAATCCAAATATAAAGGCAACTATAATACAGCAATATCAAGATAAGCTGAGACTGTGAGGATAGGAAAATTCTCTCCTAGGTGCGATAAAGATAACTGACTAGATGGAAAGCTATGAAGTCCCAGCTCAAGAGACAGAGTAAGTAAAATGTTTTTAATATTTGAGAGTAATCTAAAATAAAACCAAAGCAGAGGTAAATGTTATGCAACAGAGAAAGCAAATAGAAATGAGAACATATAGAAAAGACAAGAAAGACAAAGTGAAGACAAGAGAAATCACACATATAAAAGCAAGGATGTTTCTAAAAGTATGGGTTTAATCACGGTAAGATAGCACTCAGCACCTTGTGTGCATTACATTAAATACATAATTTTTTAAACAAAAAACAAAACTAGTCATAAGAGGTATTTGATTGCACCCCCTCATAATATAGTTACTCAAATATATTTCAAAGATTTTCTGTAATTATAGTATCAGTTTCTCATTAAGCTTTTATTCCAGAATCAGAGAAACAATAAACCATGAATATGTGCATGTTGTCTGTGTTGGTCCATTTTTTGTCAACTTGATAAAAGTCACAGTCATTAGGTAAGAGGAAATCTCAACTGAGGAAACACCTCCATAAGACCAGATTATAGGCGAATCTGTTGGGCATTTTCTTGATTAATGATTGATGTGGATGGGACCTGTGCATGGTGACATCCCTGGGCAGGTGGTCCTAAGTTATATAAGAAAGTAAGTCATGGGCATAACCCAGGAAGCAGTGTTCTTGCTTGGCTTTGGCTTTTCTTCCATTGGCTTCTCCTGGTGATGGACTTGACAGCAATAAGACAGAATACACTTTCCTCTTCAAGTAGCTTTTGTTCGTGGTTCTTTATCTTTCTTTCACAAAAGTAACTAAGACAGTATCTAACAGGAAATAAATTTAATTCAGTGAAGGATGATTCTTACCATTGTTAAATCATAAATCTGTTTCTTTAATGCTGTCACATCTTGCTTTTGACTTATATGTCTCGATTGTTCTTCAAGCTGAAAGAGCAAACAAAACTTAGGCATTTTTGAAAAGTCATTTAGAAGAATTTTGGTGAAGATAGAGGTATTCCTAAATATGAATGTGTGAATTCTAGCAGTTTTCAATTTTTAACATCTTATGACTACAGATCAATAAATGATACAGCATCTATAACATTTAAACATTTGTTTTAAATAATGCAAAAAAAATGTGGAGGAACTTTTACTATTAAATGCATTTTTTAAAAACACTTTTAAATGTAAAATGTTTTCTTTAAAACACTTCTAAAATGTAAAAGTCAGTTTTGAAACAACTTCATAGAAAAGCACCCACTCCTTGCTTTACTTATTTACTAAAAGAATGTGGGCATTCTCTTTCATCCTGTATGCTTAACGCTTTCTGTTTCACTTTGTTACACCTTCTGTTAGAGTGTATGAATTATTTTATTATGCTATGAGATAGTCTCATATTACACAAGATAACCTCAATTTTGATTAGTTCCTGAGGCCAGCTTTGAATTCTTGACAATCCTCCCAATTTCTAGAAATACAGATGAGTGCTAGAAACAAAGGTGTTCACTACCATAATCAGCTAGAAATAGAAATATTAAGAGAAATGTTAATGTCAGACTCTGGTGTTTTATTAATAGTGAACTGAAGAAATGTTTACAAAAATAATTGAAATCACTAATATCTAAACACATAAACCTGATGTGAAGATAAACATGCATAGAGAGAATGAACTATACATGTGCATACATGAGGTCTTCTTGCTGGTTGATACATTCATATCAGAGGTTTAAAATATCTAAAACAAAAATAACTTTCCCCTGAGTCAGTTGTGGTGGTTTACAATTGAATCTAGAAGGAAGAGACAGGAAGATCATAAGTCTAGGATTACACAATAAATTCAAGGTCAACCTGAGAAATAGATCAAGTCTATGTCTCAAAAAGAAATGCCAAAAATATTTTCTTGCATGTTTAAGACGTTATGTTCAAACTCTAGTACTGTAAGTAAAAACAAAAAGGCTTGACCACAAAGAAGTAACATCCCAGGTCTGTGAGGGTTTGTTTGCAGCTGTACTTAAACAGAGGGATTCTGCACTAGCCAAAATGTTTCCCAGATTTTATCATGCTCATGGGCTTTAACAATGAGCATTCTCCATCTTGCCAGAAGCCATCAAGAGACAGGACTACCATGTGACTGTGACTGACAGATGTGTATTCACTAAGTTTCTTGTCTGGTGAAGACTGTCTGCTCTTCCAGGATTTCTTTCTTTTCATATACCCTTTTGAGCGATTCTCCTACAGGGCAGAAGGCAGATATGGATTCAGCCTTCTACATGTGGATATCCAGTTCACTTAGCACCACTTGTTAAGAAAGGTTGTTGATTCTCTCATCATAGCACCTTTATGAGAGGCAGGTGGTTGTAGCTTTGAGGATCTATGTATTAGAAGCATTTTAAAATAATAACTAAACTATCATACTATGATTATTATTTTAAAATACATATAAGATAATAAGGATTTAATGGCATTATAGAAGACTCCTAGATGATTCTCATTCACTTTAGAGATTGAGATGAACATGGGTGGCAATGACAAGCTTAACTGTAACATAACTTTACTGAACTGCTAGTGATGCTTATGCCATGGGCAGTCTCCCCTGGGGTGCCACATGTTAATAGGGAAGTTGGGCTCCCTTCTTGAGAGTCATAGTCTCAATAACAAATAAATTTAATAAGAGAATCAAAGAAAACAAAAGAAAAAAAATTACTAAAATTTAAAAGGAAAACCCTAGACAGGTAAGCTTTAAACTTTGCAGCTGTCCATGGGAGGAAGATGTTGACAAGGAAGGCATGCCATTTAAGTTTAGACTGGGATATTCAGCAATGGAGGTCAGCCACAATGCAGACAAGTGCTACATGGGTAAAAAAAAGTGCTGGGGAGGAATTGAGACTACATTGGGAAAAGCATGCCTAGAACATAAATGAAAAAAAAAGCTACATTTTTCTGAGTAATTAAAAAAAGCTGGCAGAGGAAAGGAAGCTCCATGGATGTCACTCAGTAAGCAACTTCATAGAATGCAGAGTTTCTGGGAAGGATAACTCCAATATCTTACTAAATGGCTAATTGTTCCTCCCATTTCTTTATCGTGGCTTTGGGTGAATCCACCTTTCTTAAGTGTGATCCCTTAAAAGAGGATAAAAAAAATCCCTGGCCCAATTGGACTGACTCTTTTGTTTTGGGTAGCCTTGAATATTAGATTAAATAGATTTTGTGCTCTTGATCAGAAGGAAATGGCTTTTCCTTAATGGCCCTCCAATATTATTGAAGTATCTAATTTTCAGTTCTGTTAATAAAGCTATTTTGACTGCTCTGCAAAAACCACATGTAAGATGTGAGCTTAATTCTGACACAGAACCATCTTATAATGACAGGTCAGTGTTTATTTCTGTACATGGATATGTGAATTTGATACCATGATGTCAATAACACTACAAGTATCTGCACTGTAGAAGCTGGTGAGGGTTACAAAACTCCCTTGTTCCACTGCCGCACCCCAGAGTCACTTATTAACATGTGCAAGCACATCTCAGAGTACAAAGAACCTGTTCATTGGAACCAAGAGAGAGAATACCAGTACTCAAAGACACGTTTGCTCATGTTTCCACAAATTTTCTTACTTTTCAATGATCAGGTTATTGCTAGACCAGAAACTTTCTAATAAACAACAATTTTATTTCATTTAGTATTTACTAAGTATCTGCTTTGCACCTTGAAGTAGGCTAAGAACAAGAACACAGGGACACCTGACTTAGCCAGGTACTATTTCAATTAGGAAAACACTGTCCTTTGGATACAGGGAATTCACTCAAAGCACTTGGTGAATGAAAATGAAAGAAATGTGTTGAAGTGTTCAAGGATAAGACATTTTATTATCCCATGTTATAAGTCAAATGACCCAATAACTAGAAGAACTAGGGGGCCTTTAAAAATAAGAGTCTCTCAAGGAGCTGAACTGACTCAGCAAAATCACTGTTTCTTCTGCTTCAAATCTAAATGTTTTTCATTTTCAATGTCTTAGACACTGAAATACTAAAGATGTTTCTAGAATGTCTCTATGCCCTATACATACCTTTTTTAACTTTTTAATGGTCACCTGTAGGTCTCCTACTTCTGTTTCATACTGACGTCTGAGGTCACTGAGTGCTTCCTCTGCTTTGCGTTTTTCCTACAGGAGAAACGAAAGACATCATTTAGCTAATTTCTGTCTCTTAAACACTCTTCAAACCATCAATAGATATGAAGCATTTCATATTGAGCTAAGCTGACAAAAATGCTCTGAAATTGTAAGGGTGAGACTAGATGGGAGAAGAACACCAGGACGTTTTTGGTGTGCAGACGTATTGGATTTGAAACCTACAGAAATGGAAGAACTGTGGAATGTCAAAAGTTGCACATCATCCTGAAGTGCAGTCTCTAAGACTATAAAACTGCAATAATACCACAACACAGCAGTGAATCAGTCAACCATTTCTGTCAGAAGATATAACACAACTATGGGATCTAGTAAACACATACATACTGTGATGACTCAGGACTCATGAAGGCACAGCCAGTGACCAGTTGTCTTATCATTTTCATTTTACCTGAATTCAAATCATCATTATATATGTCTATGCAGAGTGTAGAGCCATTGTGATAGGCTGGGAGGTTTCTTTAACAGGGGTACACCCTGGGAAATGTTATTAGGTGATTTTGTCCTTGAGTCAACATGATGATATGCACTTACACCAGGTAAGATGGCTACAACATTCCCAGGTATTAATGATGGGACCATTGTAAAAATGAAGTGGAGACACCATTACTTAGCACATGACTGTATGTTGTACACTCTGATGTGTTCCCATTAAATTCTCTGTAGAAGACAGTGACAAAAAGGCACACCAGAGAGTGCAAGAACTGCTATGCAAGACATTTCTACTGAGGTAGAAGAAGGAATGGGCTTGGGAAAGAGAGTCTCAGATTAATTTATGAAAGAAGATGATGGCAGAAGACTGGAAACTCTCTAAACTGCTGGCTACATGCTGGAAAACATAGTCTATTTAAAAAGTTGAGTAATATATAAGGCATCTATAAAAGACAACAATGACCTCCCCCTTGGAACAGGACTTCTACACTACAGATCCATTAGCTGCCTTTCTCTGCTCTCAGTCTGAGTCCCCTTGCTGTCTGTCCCTTATGACAAAGAACTGACAAAAGAAATGTAACCTTGTCATTCACATTTTCCCACTCAGAGGGCACTTGCAAGACAAAGCTCATCTTTCATTCCCTTCCCTTGAAGCTGCCAGACAAGTTTATGGTCTTTGACCAAAACCTCAGGCTAGATTACAACTTGTTGGGAATAAAATAACAAATTCAAGACTCTTATGACAAGAAAGCAGTTTTCAATAATATACAGTTCTGCAGAAAGAGAAATAACATAGAGAAAAGACAAAAATAGCTGTTGCACTGATTTGGCTCACCAAATCAGTATAGTGATTTTTTTAAGTCCGCAGATGGTGAGAAATTCATGTCATCTTCTCACACAGGCTAGGACTTGCCTCCTTACCAAATTCACCATCTTTATTAGTTTAAGGCACTAATTCTGATGAAGAATTTGGAGCTTGAGACTGTCTTTTTATTATCTTAGACTCAGTCACTTATAAGACAAGGTGTAACTTCCCAACTCTTAGAGTTTTGTTATGAACAAGAGCAACTGGACAGCTAGGGGAAAGAGGACTCATGTCCTGCCACTAATCAAAACTCTGTTCAACTCTAAGTGTACCCCATACTTAAAATAGACCAAACAGTTTATATCTTTCAATTTCCTCTTTTTTCTCTTTTACTCTTATTGGTCCTATTTTCATAGTGTTAATTATTTTTGCTGATGTTATTAATTCATTGGCAAGAGAAGTTAATCCTTGAAGGGTGTTGGTGATTGAATGTTTTCCCAGGAGCTGTACAGTTGCTAATCAAGGCATAACATCTTACACAAACTATTACACGAATATCTCCTTCTCTGTTCATGTCATTAAGTATGAGTCTATTCCCCAAAACCATTCAGCTGAAGATATTCCTTTAAAATCAGCCCTGGCATATTCAATAAATCCTTGTTAATTAAAACAAATTTGTTTAAATATAACAAAAAGTGTACTTTCCATATACATTGTTGTATGCTGCTGAGCATTAAAATATAGCCAATTCAAATCCAGTAGATATTTGGTTGCTAACACTAATTTGGAACTCTCCTGCTAACTATTATATAGACAACATAGATAATCCAGGTACTGGGCCTAGAGAGATGGCTCAGCAGTTAAGAGCGCTGGCTGCTTTTGCAGAGGACCTGAGTTTGGTTCCTGCTATCCACGTGGGAGCTTACAACCATTTGTACCTCCAGTTCCAGGGGATTTCATGCTTTCCTCTGACCAACAGTTATAATGACTAAGATAAACACAACAACCAACAAGTGCTGAAAAGGTTGTAAGGACAAGGGAGCCCTCCTTTATTGTTGTTGGGATTGCAAACTGGGGGAGCCTCTATGGAAATCAGTACAGAACATTAATAAAAAGCTAAAATAATTCAACTACAAAACCAATACCCTTCCTTGGCTTATGTTCAAAGGACTTTATCCCACAGATACATACTTAGCCATGTGCATTGATGCTCTATTCACAATGGGTAGGAAAAGGAAACAACCTAATTGTCCTTTAGTTGAGGAATGGATAGTGAATATGTGGTTCGTATACATGATGGAATACTAGTCAACTACAATAAAAAGTGAAATCATGAAATGTGCAGGTAAGTGGTTGGAAATACAGAAGATTAAATTGAGAAAGGTAGCCCAGACACAAAATGAGAAATGTGAATGCTCTCTCATCTGTGGTTCTAAGATCCAAATCTTCAGGTATGAGTATTTAAGCTGAAATAATCACAAAAACTAGGAAAGTAAAAATATACCAAGAGGGCAGGATTTGACACTAGAGAGGGGAATAGCAGTCTACAAGTGACTTAAATGAGAAAATGGAAAAAAAAAGTGGTAGAAAGTTTAATTGAAGAAGAGAAAGAAAGTCAATACTGTATGGAATGGGACAAAATAACACTACATCTTTTGAGGGGAAAACATACGGAAATGTTTTTTATTTATCAATATGTCACTTGGATTGCACTCCTTAAGAGCCATAGATTAACAAAATTCCCACTACCAGAAATGAAAAACCCTCTTTTAAGTCAAAGGATTCCAAGAGACTTCAAAAACAATATTGACTATTGTGTTGCCATTCATTGCCTCCCAGAATTTTATATAAGTCCTTGTTGCTGAAGATGTTGTACACTCTCCACAGAGCACTAACCAAAAAAATCAGCTTTCATAGGCAGCAACGACTATAAAAGCTGACAAGGGGGAGAATCAGTTCAATGCTTACCATACCACAACAATGACCAGCGTGGCATGATGTCTCTAAGAGTGACTCACATATATTGGTGATAACCAATGGTTGTCTATTTGTATGTAAGGGCTACTCAACAGTAGGAAAATTATGTTTTGTACTGAAGACTTCTCATACTACCCAAGACTAGTCAGGTCATAGACCTTAGAGGAGAACCTACTCCTACCACTTTACTAAACAAGAATAATTAGTAACTGTATTCTAAATACTCATCCTCATAGCCAAAAATAAGTAAGTGTAGCTACTGCTTCCCCCCATACCCCAAACCTATACACACACATCAAAGAAGCATCTCTTGGAAGCTAAAGACCAGTAGCAAAAGCCACAACTGATCAAAATACAGAGAACAATTGACTGTGGGGTGCCTGGTCACAATGGATACTCATAAAACACAACTCATGAATGTACAGCTCAGGGATCATCATGAAAAAAGGGAGAAAAAATATTGTAAAGCCAGAAGACTAGTAAATCTGCTGAGAAAGTGTCTATCTTAGAAAGACAGGAAAGCTACATCCATTGATATCTCAACATCATCATGACCTAAACAATACTGCAACAAGGACAAACCAGTAAGTATGTCAAGATGGAAGAGAGGAAAAAAAAACTGCTAAGGAATAATGAAATGATGAAGAAGAGAATTAGTCTTCCTCAGGAATGAGACCTTGTGACCTTCAATTGTTTATCTAATACAAAGTGGTCAGCCCACAATGGATCCAGTCAGCACTGGAAACAATGAGAGATGGTTATAGTGTAGCATGTGCCTATGAGAACTACCCAATCAATGAAAGGAAGAACAGATTAAACAGTGGTAGAAGGTTTTAAAGGAAAGTTAAAAATGGATTTGCTGTTTCTAAACACAAGAGGATTGTGTCATAAAAAGGAAAAAATTATTTGCACCAACCCTGGGCCATGTATACTGAACCAGTTATCAGTTAAATATGACATCCATAGAGCTCTTACACTTGCTATTAAGAGACAGGACAAACAAACCTGCTACTGTAGAATCTTACATACATATATTTCATCTTTTAAAAGTTTAAATGGAGTCACCCTATAAAGGGTAGCAAAGTGACAATACCCCTATAAGCCAGCACACACTAGTAAATAAAAACCCCAATGTCAAGAATGGATTACCTCTTTTGAGTTTCTGGCCAGTGGAGTCTAATAGACCCCACGAACATTGCATACTATTACCACTGCTCTTGGTTACACCCCAGAATTTGATGGTATGACCTTGCTGCTAAAGACAGTGCATATTTGAACTATGAAACACAGACAAATCAAATAAGTACTGACCCGGAAACTTCAGCTCTATCAGCTCTCTTTCACAGGATAGAAGGTTCTATGAACACTACCAGAGCCAAAATGTAATCATCAGTTCACCCAGATGTGAACCCTGTGAGCTACAATAGCAATTGGCCCAGCAAAAATTTGGGTAGCATCAGAGCAAGGGACTGAGCTACCAAGGTCCAGTGGAAGAGCAGAAGGAGGGAGAAGAGGAGCAAGGAAGTCAGGACTGTGAGGAAGTGGCCCACCAACTGAGACAGTGTGCTTGATCTATTGGGAGCTCATCAAATCCAGCTGGACCAGGACTGAATGAGCATATCACCAAACTAGACTCTCTGAATGTGGCTGCCAATGGGGACTGACTGAGAAGCCAATGATAATGGCACAGGGACCTATCTATCTCTTCTGCATGTATTGGCCTTTTGGAAACCTATTCTATATGGATGCACACCTTCTTAGACCGAGATGGAGGGGGGAGGGCCTTGGGCTTTCCACAGGGCAGGGTATCCTGCCCCATCTTAAGGAAGCAGGGGGAGGGTGGTGGGGTAGTGGGGGAGTGGGAGGGCTGGGAAACAGGGGAGTAAATGTAAATTTTTCTTTTAGCAATAAAAAAAAGAAAAGAAAAAAATTTGGGTAGCATATATTGGAAAAACACAGGATTAAAAGAAAACAGGATAATATCATGTAGTTGGGTGGGTAGAGAAAGGCCAGTAGATCTGGGAGGAGCTAAGGAGTTGTGTATATGATCAAAAGCAATTGTACAAAATTCTCTAAGAATTAATAAAAATATTTTTTAAGAGATAAGATAACAAAGATGCCCAAATGGAATTAAGTGTGTGATAAAGACAAGTAAGATAAATTATCTGAAAGGAAACAAAGAAGGCACAGAAAAAGATAGTAACAGCCATGGTAGTACCTACCAAAGGCAACACTTCTCAGTACTTTTCATACGTCATCATGATTAAACCTCCTTAAGGCTGGCAGGTGGCAGGGCAAAGACTCACAGGAGATATTACTTTATGAGTGCCGCCTGGCCTTGGTAACAGCCAAGTCAGGACATAGACATATATCTGCCTGATGCGAGCACTGGGGCCTGCACTTTTACTGCCTCTCAGCACCAAAATAGAATTTTATATCCTAATATTACCTACTCAAAGAAAATGTGTATATTGCCTGCTTTCAGCAAATATTAACAGAGTTCCAATGATAATAAGATTTCATCACAAACACCACAGCTAGGAGAGAGGATTTTAAATTATCTTGCAATAGAGATTTAAAGTTGAGTAGTGAGAACAATATACAGGTAGATACTAAGCCATCTTCTTGTCAAGCCTGACGCCAGTCCTCCAATCCACGTCTTGCATTTCCAAAAGGCCTCTGACTTCCTATGCATGCTGCCACCCCTCCCACTCACATGTCTTATGCTATACATACCAGTACTGGAGAGGTATGCCCTCAGCTTACTTGATTACAATCTCTCTATCTCTTTAACTTTCTATTATAAAACACTTCTGGTTATAAAAATCATTTATGTGCCTCAAATCTAGAAGTTTGATATCTTGATATAGAATACTAAGTAGTAAAGTCTACTGTCCTCAAGTTTTACCACCAAACAGAGCTCCACAATAAAAGGTGCTCCCTGAGGATCTGCCAAATGAATGAATGGTCAATCCAAAAACTCACGTCTTTCCGGGTCTCATTTTCCACTGCATGAATCCTCTGATCCATTTCCTCTTCCAACTCACTGAGCTGAATGGCTGCCTTGTCTTGGGCTCTGAAATTTAAAAAAATTCATTGCGTACTTGGACTGAAAAATGTGAAGAGAAACTCAAAACTCATCACCTTCAGGCTTCACATTATACAGATGAGGTTAATACTCTACATGATATTTCTTAGTCCTTCTATATGACAAGCTAAGGCTGCCAACATGACTATTTGGGTATGTATGACATTAAACAACTGAAATAGAATAAATATTAGCCTGAGACAAACAATAGCTAAAGACAGCAAATGTGACTGTCAGAAAATGTGCTCTTCTTATTGCCACAACTGAATGACAAACCTAAAAAAAAAGGATAATAGATGGTTAGCCATAATTTTAAATTTTATTACATAAACTTCACAATTATGTAGGCTAAAGTTAAAGGCAGAAGAATTGATTTCAGCAACAGTTTCTAATCAGTCTCCTACAGTTCCAGAGATAAAAGTATCTGTTAGAAAAAGTATTTTGCTCTACCTAAGACATCATGTACTGGAACTCATGAACCCAAAGAGTACATCTTCATCACTCTTTTGAAGACACAAGACTGAGATTGGAAAGAATAGAAAGTCTGCTGTCAAGGTCTTTATCTGGCTTGGCTTCAGAGTCTGCCTGCCTCTCTAGAAGTTTCCTACTTTGGTAAAATGGCTGAGGAGAAGACATGTTCTGGATTTTTCTGAATGGAATCATCAGTTTTGAGCAGTTGACAACATAGGATGGCAATGACCAATCAACAGATTGTTGTTTGACCCTGCAATTACTACCTGACATAACTTACCCTGTGTAGAATATTCTAGAAGGTTCTGGACTGCAAAAGTTCAGGAAGTCCAGTTGTATCATAGCATGCCTTTCAGTCTCTATGCCACCACCCCAGTCACAGAACAAGTACAATGACCCTATGTGTCCTCAGAAAGGAAGCAGATTGATACCTCTTCACTGCAATAGCCAAGTTTTCCATTTCTGTGCTCTGGAGTTTGATCTCACGGAGAAAGTTTCTTATCACATGTTCATATGGCTGAATTAGTCTTGGCTCCACAAGATTGATGTTCTGGTACAGGGTACTAACTTGTTCTTTTCTGCCAAAAATATTAAAATTAAATGGTATCAGTTTAAAAGTAAACCAGAAATATATAGGGACGAGAAAGGTAACTTAAAAAAAGAAACAAGAAGGATTTTTAAATCTATAGCTTGATCTGTAATAAAGATAACAGAGAAGGCAAAGAGCCTGTTGTGTTCTGCATGTCAGAAGATGGCAATTGGGAAAGCCAGTGCAAGAGCAAGGAAAGCGACTTATATTGAAGGAGTTTTCATTTTACAACCTAAAAACTGAATAATAAAGAACTTTACAGAAAAGTAAATTAATTACCAAATTCTGTGTTTCTCTAATCCCTAACAAGACATGTGTTCGTCTTTAAACTGAGAAGAGTAGATATACCTATGATTTTGTGATCTGTCAAAACTAATTCAGGCAAATACACATTACCACATTTTCTTCTCCTAGCTCTTCAAACACTAAGTTTGGAGTTTTCTCATACCAAACACTTCCTGTTTTCCAAACACCATTTAAATGTTTAACTTTTTTATTCAATTAATAACCACTAAAAGTTGGCACAAGCTCCCAGACTAAGGGCTCTAAACTACAATGTTGCCCCACTTTAGACACTAATCAACTACAAATCAGCATTTCCCATGACCCACTCTCAGGCTTGGTGGTATTTTAAAATGACTCTTGGAACTCAGGAAAATATTTTACCTTCTTTTAAGAACTTATTATAAAGAATAGCAAACCAGGAACGGTATAAATGGTCCACAGAATTTTCATGCCTTGTCTGTGCCACTCATGCTGCCTACACTTTGATGTGTCCACAAATCCAGACACTCCATAAGGACACTCTTATAACAATAGGCCAAACTCAACCTTCATCCCTTTTTAAATTCCCAGGTCAGAAATGAGGCCCCATGTTCCAACCCTCACATAATACTTGCATATTTGTTTGTTTGTGTGACACTCAGCCTCCATTCCAAAGAAAAACATGGTCTAGAGTTATCATCTATTTCATTGCCTAATAGAAGAGATGTTTGGATAGGTAATGGCATTCCAGCCCGAGAAATTGGACAGTTAGTGGCATACCAGCCTCAGAAATCATCAGCTAATGACCTAAGTGGAACTGAGTATAGTTTTCAAGTAAATCTCCCCTTATATCTTTTTTCTTTTTTTTGAGTTTTTACTATTATTATTATTATTATTATTACAAGAAAAATTTACATTTACTCCCCTTTTTCCCTGCCCTCCCACTCCCCCCCTACCCCACTGCCCTCCCTCTGCTTCCTTTTTTTTAATTGTTAAAAGAAAAATTTACATTTACTCCCCTGTTTCCCAGCCCTCTCGCTCCCCCAATACCCCCCCACCCTCCCCCTGCTTCCTTAAGATGGGGCAGGATACCCTGCCCTATGGGAAGCCCAAGGCCCTCCCCCCTCCATCTCGGTCTAGGAAGATGTGTATCCATATAGAATAAGTTCCCAAAAAGCCAATACATGCAGAAGAGCTAGGTCCCGGTGCCATTATCATTGGCTTCTCAGTCAGTCCCCACTGGGAATCACATTCATAGAGTCCAGTTAGGTCATATGCTCATTCAGTCTTGGTCCAGCTGGATTCGATGAGCTCCCAATAGATCGAGCACACTGTCTCTGTTGGTGGGCCAGTCCCTCACGGTCCTGACTTCCTTGCTCCTCTTCTCCCTCCTTCTGCTCTTCCACTGGACCTTGGTAGCTCAGTCCCTTGTTCTGATGTGAATGTGGGTCTCTGGCTCTATCTCCATCCATCATGCAAAATTTCTATAGAAACTCATACTGTGCTGGTTAGCTTTATATCAAGTTGATACCAGCTATGGTCACTAGAGAGCAGGAGCCCTCAACTGAGAAAATGATTAGGTATGATCAGACTGTAGGAAAACCTGTAGAGCCGTTTTTTAGTGATTTATGTGGAAGGGCCCAGCTCATTGAGGACTTAGCCTGGGAGTTTTTGTCAACTTTCAGGTGGGCCTGGGTTCTGTAAGAAATCAGGCTGAGCATGTCACAAAGAGCAAGCCAGCAAAGAACACCTCTCTCTAACCTCTGCATCAGTTCCTGCTCCCACATTCCAACCCTGCTTGAGTTCCTGTCCTCACTGCTTTTGATGATGGAACTGTTAGTGAAATAAACCCTTTCTTCCCTGAGTTGCCTTTGTTCATGATATTTCATCACAGCACTAGTAACCCTAACAAAGACACATACACTGTATGGATTTAATAACCACTCGACTTTCTACCAGCACCAATATTTTTCTCAAAACATGGACTTTGTGCTGGTGTCATTTGACATGGGTCATCAGGGACAATGCAATCCATCCTTCCTTCATATTGCACTACAGAGCAAGGTGTGTTGTAATTTTACATGATCTGTGGCTGTGAAAGCAGATGAAAGTAGCAGAGATTTTTTTAAAGGAGAATATATATATCAGCTAAAAGATACACCAGGAATTTGAAAAATAGATAATTTCTTAGATCTAAAATAACTTACCACAACACCAGCATGAAAGAATTATCAGCTTTCATCAGATTTAAAGATGCCATGGTTAGATATTATTCAAAAAAAACTATTCCTTTTATACACACTGCATTATTGAATAATCAACAGCAGAACTTGGTAATTTCTTATACTTGGTGATCTTCCACTGTGATTTGGTAGTCACTTCCTCAACAGTGATAAAGATCCATTGTTTCCAGACCCTATTACGGAGAGATTACTCTTGATGTGCATATCTTGCACTGGAAATGCTACTGGGCAGGACAAGTAACCAGGAAGCTCACAGTCTTTTCACAACCATCCCCAGCACCTATATGTGGACAACACTGATGACGACAAATCATTTAAATAACTTGGACATAGAACTCACACCATCTTCTCCATTCACTTTGCCTAGAGTTTCTCAAGGACAGTCTGTTTTTCTGTTTGTTTTATATGTAATTATTTATTATTTTATGTATATGAATGTTTTGCTCTCATGCATGTCTGTGCACCTCATGCATGCCTGGTGCTCACAGAAGAAGTTTGTAAGCTAATGCAGGATTATCATGAGTTCAGTCAAGACCATTCTAGCTAAATTAAAATTATTATTATTATTTTATTTAAAATTAACTAAAAGAAGGACAAGGACCAAAGGTTGATGGGAGACGGGCAGGAAGGGTGGGTCAGGTTACAGGCTCTCTCTCTAGACAGGTTTGAGAAGAAGGTGTTCAGTGACCTTACAGGTCTCATAAAGTTCAGTTTTTCCTCAGGCAGCTGCAGACCATCTGCTCCAAGACCAAAGACAAGCTTGCATTATTACTTTACTTTATCAGTGTCTTATGACTTTTACATCTAGGCTGGGTTAAATGGTATGGAACTTAGCCACCTCCCCACCTGCCCTTGAAATCCTGTGAGAGCAAGAAATCCCCTTTTGTTCTTTAGACCTGAAGGTCTACCTTTCCCTTCAAGATCCCATTGTACTGTCATTCTCCTTGTCTTTCAGAACCTAGGAGAAAATTAGGCTCTGTCCTTTCAGGATCCCATCAACACAATTTTGACAATTGTCTCTCATAATGAAGCTCTTATCTGGACCCAAATGCTTGCCCTTCCACTATAGACTGTGATGCTGTAATTCTTCTAATAAAGCTTATCTATGGGGTAATTGATCTCAGCTTTCTTTCTACAAAGCCACCATTATCTACAACAGGCAGTAACACAGCAAAGTAGGAAGGCAAGCTGGAAGAATTAGAATAATTGTTCTTTGCTTTGAAAAAGAAGGCGGGGGGCAGGGAGAGTCTACTACTGTACCACACAGCCACATACTGTGATAATAGCAGAAGCAGAAAGTCTGGCTCTACAATGGTGCCAGAAGGGAAGCAAAACTGCATCGTATCTGATGAATGATGTCAAAGGATGCAACCCATCAATCAAGAGAAGCTTCAGTTATGGTGCAGAAGAAGTGGTTCTCTTTATGCCTACTCACCATAACACAATTTATTGTGACCAAACTTGTGTACATCATCTATTGGAATGTTCACAACAACCTCAGAAAGTTTTTCTATTAACTCATTTTACAAATCAGATAGAGATAAAGGGCTGTTATAAGATAAATCATGATCCCAATGCCCCAAACTCATGTATTCAAACTCTACCACCAAGAACTCACACTCTACCTAATTATACTTGAGTCTTTAAAGAAGAAGTTAAGTTACAATGAAATCATTATGGTGAGTTCCAATCTAGTCTTACTAGTAATCTTACAGAAAGAGAATATTTAAACAGTGACATATATAAATAAAGGACAAGGTGAAGATTTAAGAGAAGAGGGCATTTACAAGCGCAGAAAAAAGGCCCAGGACAAACTAACCCTACCATTTTCCTGGCATCAGATTTCTAGAATCTACAATCATGAAATTCCCTGCTGTTTAAACTAAGCATGGTGCTTCATACTGCAAATGCCTGGACATCCCATAGAACCCAAGGACACAGAGAATAATGGCAAAATTGATATTCTATTTTTTTTAGAGACCTCAAAATTAACCACTAATATCCTACCCATTAGAGATCAGGACAAACACCTACCCATTAGAGATCAGGGTGTAAGAATGGTTCACATTATTAGAGATTAGTAAATCAACAACAAAAATCTTTTCTCTGAGGTCCTCCCAAGGAATTTCAATGTACAAGAGGACAATTCGTGTTGTTACTTGTATCATTTAAACTATTAAGGTACAAAATCTAAAAATATACTATATGGTAGGAATCTGTCAGAGAAATCATTCCTTAGAGTCCTTATTTACCAGCTAATTGCACAACAGTGAAACATTCAGTTGCAGAACTTTCAACAGGTCCTTCACTTTCTGTAAATGTCTAAAATGGGAACAAATTATAGTGACATAAATTCTCTTGGGTTATTTTCTGATTCACGCTTTATATAAAATTCTAAGAATAATTTATAGTGATATATATATAAATTAATGATAAAAATATATACCACTGGTAGGAAATGTGTATGCTACAAAATCAACTATTATATCAGAATGACCTTAATCCTCATCTACCCTACTTCTTATGTCAGGGATTTGTGGAAGGTGTACAAAGTCATGCATGTGTTCAATCCTCAGGACCATATAAACTGGATGTGATAGCACACACCAATAATCCCAGCACTCAGGAGGTAAAAATAGGAAGATTAGAAAGTCAAGGTATCTTGGACTATATAACTAATTTTAAGTCAGACTGGATTATATACGATACAGTCTCAAAAATAAAGCAAAAAATAGTTTCCAACTCGGTCTTTCTGGCTCTAGATTGTTACTCTCCAAGTATGACTTAGGTGTTTACATCACAGCAAGAAAATACCTCATCTCTCTAGGTAAAAGTAGGAGGCCAGTGCTTCAGCAAGACAGTGTCAGAGCAGGGGAGATGTCAATCCTTCAGTATCAAATAAGGAATGGAGAAGACAGAAGGACCCAAAGCACACAGGGCTAGAATGAACTTCATAAAAATGGAAAGAGGACCATAAGCCACTGAAAGAAGCAATGGGAGAGATTGCATGATAAGAATGGTTGTCTAACTACTTCATTGTCTTTGCTAGGGGTTTTATTGCTGGGGGAAAAAAAAACATGACCAAAAAGCAAGTTGGGGAGAAAAGGCTCACACTTCCACATTGCTGTTCATCACTGAAGAAAGTCAGGGCAGGAACTCAAACAGGAGGCAGGAGCCGTTGCAAAGGCTATGGATGGGTGCTGTCTACTGGTTTGCTTCCCATGGCTTGTTTAGCTGAGATTCTTATAGAATCCGGACCAGCAGCCCAGGAATGACACCACCCACCATGGGCTAGGCCTTTCCCTATTGACCACTAAATGAGAAAGTGCCTCACAGCTGAATCTCATGGAGGCAATTCTTCAATGGCTCCGTCCTTTGATAACTCTAGCTTGTTTCAAGTTGACACACAAAATCAGCCAGTATACCATCTTCACATAATCCTGGTTGAAGCAGAAATAAATATAAATCCAAAAAGGACTAACTTGGCCCAACAAGAGGAGTCGTTCCAGGAAGTTTGACTTCCCTGGCTCTCTTTTGTTGCTATATGATCCAAGGGAGATCTCACCTAAGTATTAAACCATGTCTTATCCGGGGCCCCTTGCCCAATTACATCTCTGGCAGTTAAAACTCCAGATGTGTTGCAACACCTTTTAAATACCTAAGTTCTTATCTGCCTGTCATTCTGTCAAGTGCTTTAATATGCAAAGTTATTGGAAGATGAGAAAATTTACTAGATTCACTCAAATAGGAAGAATTCAAATTATAAATGACTTTCTATTCAAACCACTGACGTTAAGTATTGGGTTGATTGCCAATGAAAACAGTAAAGTAGAAGGAACAGAAGGAAATATGATACAGGTTTAGCGAAAGCACTGGTGACTTCTGACATCATAGAATAACAATACCTAGCATATGCAATACAGCTTAGCCAGACTTGAATGCATCTTTCACCACCAAAGCTTTACACTCTTCACTCTTCACACACAATAACAGGATCCAAGTGTGACCCTTTTACTCACTGTGCTGACCTTTGTTTGCAAGCTATTTACATCTCTAACAAATAAACCAGTAAACAAGCTCAGATAGCATCTATTTCTGTAAAGTCTCCTAAACTGTATTACAGTTTTTCCAAAATTATTTGGAAAGCATTGATCAATTTTAAAATCTCAAGTAAATTGGAAAGAAATGGGCAGCAAGGAATTAAGCATACTGATGAGAAAAGATGGTTGATGCAATTTAATTCTGAAATTCAGTCATTAAAATTAAATACACCTCAACCAATGTTTTGATGGGCCTCCTATATTTTTTCTTGATTTAATTTATTTTCAGTGATATTCCATAAAAAAATAGAATGAACCTAACAAGACAACAACTTAGAAGAATCTAAGTATGATAAGTATAAGAAAAATAAATGAAGACATTTTCTTAAACCAGTCTTGTCTTACAGAAGTTAAAAATGAATAAAAAATATTTATCAAAAAAAAAACTTTGAAGGAAAACAAAGATTGTTGCATTGGCAAACATGAGTCCCTGTGATAAAGAAAGGAAGGGGGAAGACTATTATGATAAAAAGGAGTAGAATATTGAATCTACTTTTTTAAAAAAATCTATTAATTCAAAATATTTTACATTGGTGTGGATTTTAGTTTATTGATACAAATTTAAAGTCAATTTTGTTATACTGTATGTATATTTCTACTCTTGTCTAAGGTATTTTTGTTTACATAGCTCATTTTAAAATGTGATTCATAATTAAAAATACAGATTAATAGTCATCTATAATAATCAAACATACAGTCATATTAGTTACATTTTCTCAGCATACAAAGATATATTTTAGTTAGGTAGGTAATATTCAAGTCCTTCAAAGACCTACAGAATATGGCATTTAAAGTATTTTAAGAACTTATATTTTTCTTAACGGAGACATGTCTGCTCCTAGAAGCACCAATAACTTCAAAGAAGATAATGGGCATTGAAAAAACTCCATGTGGCAACGTTAGCCCATTTTGGCAAGAAATTGCTCTTGTCTAGAATTCTTGATGGTATGCTGTATAAACTGAAAATACAGGACCTTGAGAAAAATGATTTTTAAACTTTGCCAAAACAAAGCAGGAAGGCCCAGGCAGCCAGATGTCTCTGCCATTTCTAGAGTTTTGGAAGTTGCTTGCAATGCACTTTCTGTTTACTCACCTAATATTATATCCTTCTGGAGTCTATGATGGAGTTGAAGGTGAGAAAGTTATAATTATAGTTTCCCTTAGTTATGACAAAAGATAAATTAAATATGAAACTTTAGGCTCACAAAGATAGGATAAGTGATAGAGTATTTTCTTTAATTTTGTCAAATACATATTAAATATTGTAACTGATTCTTACTTCATAACTGTTTTGTTATATATAATTTTAAAACTTAAAGTTAAGACCTTCCTTTTTGATTAAACAGAAAGGGGGAAATGCTGTTGGATTGTTTCTGTACCCTGTGAATATTTGTTTTTCTCACTGTTTAATAAATAAAACTGCTTTCACCTATGGCAAGGCAGGACAGAGCTAGCCGAGAAATCCTAAAGCAGGGTGGAATCAAGCAGCCACCCAAGGAACAAGATGTAAGAGTACCACCAATAAGTCATAGACCATGTAGTGATACACAAATTAATAGAAATAGATTAATTTAAATGTAAGAGCTAGCTAATAAGCCTGAGCCATCAACCAAGCATTTATAAGTAAGATTAGCCTCTGAGTGGTCAAATGGAAAGTGGCAAGAGGGAGAGAAGCTTCCAATTACATCCCCAATGCATGTACATGTCACCACTGGTTTTCAGAAAAGAGAGAAAAAGAACTAAAAGCATGCTCAGTCCTTCTTTAATTAGACTTCAACAGGAATGCTCTCTTAGCCAAAAACTGTCCTATCTAAAGAGAACCCTCAACTGCTAATGTCTTCAAATTTTAATTTAATAGCCATGGTAAAAATAATAATCTTATATATGTAGCTATCAACATAGCCAGCAATACTATTAAAACAGCACAGCAGAACAAGATCTCACTGAAGAAGACACTCCTCCTCAACAGAGAATGAGACACAAACATGGGGAAGGATGTCCAGAGTCCAAAAATGCCTCAGTCTTGAGCATCTGGACTACATACACCTGCACTACCTTTGATATCTTTATATATGTCAGGAATAACATTCTGCTAAGAAACATTTTGAATAGAACCATTTTATAAAACTACCTATAATAAGAAAAGCAATTTGTCAGATTAGAAAATAATATTCTAACAAAATCATATAGTTTAAGATATATTGTTATCCTCATTTTCAGTATCTTGCCACAGTGACTGCAAGTAAACATTATTTCTGCACCACATGAGAAGGAGATTTTAGACAAACCAGATTCTGTCCCAGTGGTCAAGAGCTGGACCTCAACCAGGCAGCCAAAGCCTTGAATGCATAACACTGACCTCCAGATAAAACAAAACCACACTGTTGATTTTCACTCCTCCCAGAGTCTCCTTCTGGGTCTTCAGATTTCCACCTAGACTCAACCAGTTTGGACCTGCCTCCATAGCAAGTAAATTCTTTAAAATCAGCCAGACTTCTCGGTAAGCCAAAATGGGATATGTAGACAAGTGTATATTTACTCATACATAAGTTCTGCTTCTCCCTAAAGACTCCAGTATTAAAGTGTTGTACATCACTGCATGTTGTCTGGGGCTTAACTATACAGAAACAAATTCACTAGCTTCTCAGGGCATGGTTACATTAAGTACAGGAACAGGAATCAAACCTCAGTTTTTGTTGAACATGATTCAATAGACTGTCACTTCTAAGGGTCCTATTTTAACTTTAGCCACTCTACCAACAAGAGTAACAGGTTTGCAACCTTTAACCTAAAGTCACCTCACTTTACCCTTTCAGGAGAGAGGTGATGCCTTCTCCTTTTACATTAACTCTCACATTTTTACACAGAATCAATCACATGCTCTGTCTGTAAGCCTAAGTTCATGCCTCAGACGAGTTTATAGCAAATTTTCAAGACCACTCTGATGTAATGCATGAATGCATGCTCCTGTGACATCCGTCAACTCTTTCCTGAAGTGAGCACCACAAACACACAC
>JAQHUG010000339.1:1605994-1621618 GCA_028555095.1 Dicrostonyx torquatus | reverse complement strand
AAAAAAAGGAAAAACAGAAAATAGGCAGCAAAATCTTATATTTTCATTGTTATTCAAACATCTACAGGTTTTAGAATATAGAATTGAATTTTAAGTAACTAACATGATTTCTTATTGTGTAGTCATTCTTTTAGATTGTCACTGTTTGAGTACTGGTTAAAGAAGTGTACAGACACAGCCTTAGGCTGCTGTAGTGGAGTAGGAGAGGGTTCTTCTATATTTTGTGTTACTTTCATTGGTTAATAAAGAAAACTGCCTGGGCCTTTTGATAGGGCAGGACTTAGATAGGTGGGGAAAAGAGAACAGCATGCTGGGAAGAAGACCCGGTCAAGGAGAGATCTGCCATGAAGCTGCCTGGGTCAGACATGCTGAATGATCCCCAGTAAGATCACCACCTCGTGGTGACACACAGACTTTTATAATGGTTAGTTTTAGATGTGAGAGCTAACCAAGAAAAGGCTAGTGATAATGGGCCAGGCAGAGTTTAAATGAATACAGTATTCTTGTGCCAGGCGCTGGGAACAAACGGGCCCACTTCTCGGTGGCAGGACACAGCCACCTCCCTTTTGAAACACTGTAGAACAGAAAAACGGGAAAATATTGAGACATGGGAATGAAAAGGAAAGCTCTTCATCTTGGAGTCTGGTTGAAGTCTCTCATTTCCTGAGAATCAGAAAGTCCAATGCAGGTTCCCCTATCCACCACCTGCCCTTAGTCAGCATTCCATGGAGCTGGATCATCAACTTCAGAATCAACCATAAAATCTGATAAGCCCCTTACAAATGTTTGAAGATATTTAGAAAAATATTCTAAACCCACAGGCTTAATCCTGGGCTAAGATTTTGTACCTGTCCCTAACCACTTCTGACACCCATTCCCACACCAATACACAGTGGCCAGAAGAATGAACAACAAGCACAACTTTGCTGGATCACAAATTAACAATATGAAGTAACAGCAAACAAGCACTCAACAAATGTGAGACTAGACATCCAGACCAGAGAACACTACCAGTAACCAAATTCTAGGTTAAGACCCACTATCACAAAAAGTCAAACAACATGAATAAACAAGACAGCATGTCTCCTCCAGAAATTAGCAACCTCACTGTAATATTCTTTGAGAAAAACAATTTCTAAATAATTATTACTTCCAGAACAATTATTATAAGACAGCAACTATAAATATATACAGAGACATGGACTCAAGCTGGAGCCTAACTAGAAGCATCTCTCATACTGACTAGCATTTACAACACACCGCATGAAAAAATCACTATCACCCACCTACAAGCCTGTGACTTACAACAGTGACCTGCCTGTAAGACTTACTGATACAATAGTGACACAACCACTTTTTTTTATTAGACTTAAAGCCCACTCAATAAAAGGAAAACCATACCTGATACTTCTAAATTGGCCAAGAATCTGAGACTTTGATAAATAACTGGAACCTAGTGGAAAGCCTACCACTTCAGTTACTCCATTACAGGACATAGCAATAAAATGATTCCTAATGGCACACTGCTAGACACATAAACCAGTGCCTTACTCAATGCACACCAGAGAAGCTTCTTCTTACAGTCAGTGAGCATTAACACACAGAGCAACAACAAACCCGTGTACAGAGTGAGCAACTTTGAAACATGTAGTCCTAAATGGAGTGGTTTCATCAAATCTCTCCTTTCAAGATCTAAGGAGCTATAAAGAATAGGAGGCAGAATGATAGTAAGAGTCAGAAGTATGAGCCACGCAATCAGTGTCATCTGGACACAACAGGACCAATGCTCATATGAACTCAGAGACTGTGGCAGCATGCACAAGACCTGTACAAGGGTCAATCTAGACAGGGTCCTAGTACTGAAGGTAGTAAGTGGGCACAGGGTCCAATTCCTAACAAAGAAGCTATCAATCATTGGCAGAAGGAAAATTAGTATTCTCCAATGGTGACTCACTGAATATGTTAGCCACACTTTGGAAAGGCCCCATATCCATGAGTAGTTGCCCAAGACAAAATGAACTCAGTGGTATTTTTGTGGACGTTTTGTTTATTTTGCTTTGTTTTTACATTTTTTTGTTTTATGGGTCTTTTTTGTTTATTTTATGGGTTATTTATGTTTCTTGTTTTTTTCTTGCTGTTTTTGTCTCTTTTCTGTTTTTAAAGATGAGATAAAATTGAGTAGGTAGGAAGGTGGGGGACCATCTGGGAGGAATTAAGAGAGAGGACCTAATCAAAATATATTGCATGAAAAATTATTTCAACAAAATAATTAAGAGGAGAGAAATGGAAAAATAATGCTCAATAATATGAAAGAAGATCTGAACAAATACCTAAGTAAGGACTTGAAAAGAGTTGAAGGAAAAAATACAAACAATTCAAGAACAAAGGCATGCCAAACTGTCTGAAGATGACCTACAGTTCATTACATGGTAAAATGTACACCCCATGTAGAGATGTATGATGTTAATGAGACATGATATACCAGAGTTCACTCAAATCTTAGAGATTATGGTCATTGCTACTAGTTACTCATAATTGGGTGATCCAATTGCTGAAGACACCACACGTTTGGATGTAAAATGCAGAGAAACTATGCTAGAAATGACCTGGAAGTTTCCTCAGTGCTATACAGACTTCAAAGTGTAGGAAGTCACTATTCTGGCATCTGGGGGAGAAAAGTCAGCCACATTCTTCCCCAGATCTATCCCCTGTGTTCTAGAATAACAACTTGCTTCTAAGAGATGCTTACTGGTGAAACAATGGCACAACTATTTGAAGGGAATCACCAACTGATTTCTGATTTGACCTGAGGCTCATCTCTAACAAAAGAATTAATGCCCTAAACCTAACAAAAGAGCACCACCAGCTGGGGACCAAGTGTTCAACAGCTGTATACATGGTCAAAGGCCTATGGCTGGGGAGGTTATAGACATTAGGTGTGAACCTACTTCTGTTGTTCTGTGTAGTGGTTTGAATGATAAGGATAATCTATTTGAATGATTGATCCACAGTTGATAGTGCACTTTGAGTAGGTTTAAGAGATGTGATCTTGTTGGAAAAAGTATGTCACTGAGGACCAGCTTTGCAGTTCCAAATCTACCCACCATCCCAAGTTGTCCTTTCTCTGGTTGGTTCAAGACATGAGATCTCAGTTTTTTCTCTAGCTACCATGTCTGTTGCTTGCTGTCATGCTTTGCAGCCATGATAGACTGTTATCCCTCTAGAACCAAATAATCCCTTTCTGTTGGGAGTCAGACTGATCCAAGACTTTCTCAGAGGCCTTGATAAGAACAAAGAGAACACTAGTTCTGTTCCCTGGCCTAGGGGCAGACATGGAAATGTCTAGAACAGGGCTGGGGCCAGGGCCTCAAAGCAGTAAAGGTATTGGTTCCTGGTAGCCTAAAATTTCCCCTGGATGAGAATAAAGCTATCAGTTACAAAGTCATTGTGCTTCTGATTTGGTGACGCACTTGACAGTCTGTGTTCCTTTTGTGAAGCATTGCTTGATTAGCTTCTGTGAGTCTGTTCCATTTTGTCCCCTTTAAACTGTATAGAAGATGCTATATTTCTTTTTTCTTTTTATTTTATTGATTTTATTGAGCTATACAATTTTCTCTGCTCTCTTCCCTGCCTCTCCCCTCCTGTTTAACCCTCTCCTAAGGTCCCCATGATCCCAATTTACTCAGGAAATCTTGTTTTTTACTACTTCCCATGTAGATTAAATCCATGTATATCTCACTTAGGGTCCTCATTGCTTTCTAGGATCTCTGGGATTGTGATGTGTAAACTGGTTTTCTTTTCTTTATTTCTTAATAAACTAGATTGGTATAAGTGATCAACTTATGCAAGATCTTCTGTCACAACTTCCCTGTCTTCTTTATTCTCTCATCCCAGCCCTCTGCCTTAGCAACTTGTCGCTGAAGAACAACCTGCTGGTCCAGGTTACACTTTCTTCTGTAAGTTGCCTCAGTCATGGTGCTTTATCTTTGTAATAGAAAAGTAACAAATACAGATATCTTACTCCCTCTCTTCCTAAGTATTGCCCTCCTCCTTTCCTAAATAAAGTCCTGACTCATTCCTGTCACTTTTCTATTGCTGTAATAGAACACCATGACCAAGGCATTTAATAGATGGAAGAGTTTATTTGTACATGTGGTTTCATGGGGTTAGAGTTCATGATGTCAGAGCAGAGGATGTGGGCAAGGCAGCTGTAACAACCTGCTAAAATCTCACGTCTTAAAACCCAAGCAGGAAGCCTCCATAGTAAACTCAAAATGGGATGATCTTCAAACTCTAAAAACTTGCCTCCGATGACGCACCTTCTCCAAACAAGCCACACTTCCTTAACCTCTGAACCATCACCACCAACTGAGGAACCAACTCAGATGCCAAGATAACAATGGGACATCTTAATCAAACCAACAAAGTTACAAATACATTTCACTAAATTGACATATTGTCAAACTGTCTCTCAGTTCTTTATTTTTATATTCCTAGATTAGTGCTGTCCTCAGCCTTGATTAAAGAAACTTCTCTGTGTGGTAACTAGTTGTTATTGTAAATTCATGCTTGGTCAAGATGCTGAGAAAAATTGAGTGTTAAGAACTCAATACTAAACAAGATACCAACATTTTCACTTGCCAAGTTCAGTTCACATCACTTACAAGAAGACAAAAGAATGTAAGAGTTTAACCATAGAAAAATGGGTCACAGAGTAAGTAGTGTTTCATGGACATAACATGGTTGTGGCACTCAAATTCACAGCAGCTGTGGCTGTCTCCATAGTTCATACACAATACTGGGACAGTAAGTATACATGCACAGGGACTCACAGGGGCTTATAAGTCTTCACTCTGACCAGGGGAGCTAATGGCATTTGAGGGTTATGGGGAGGGAGGTGGGCAAGGGAAGACAAGACGTTATTGTACTCAGTGATATAGTCACTGGTGAGTTATTCATGGGTGGGTGGGAGCTGACCTGGTAGGTGATTTTTTTGTTTTGTTTTGTTTTGAGATAGTTGTTATTTGCTTGTTTGGTTGGCTGGCAAGTTCATTTTTCTATTTGTCAACTTGACACAAACTAGAGCTAACCAAGGAGAGGGAATCACAGAAGAAAATGCTTCCATAGACTGGCTTATAGGCAGGTGTGTAGGGAATTTTCTTAACTGGTGATTGATGTGGGAAGAGCCAGCCCACTGGGGAGTGTGATAGCCCTAGGGTTTGAGGTGTATACAAAAGAAGGCGGAACAATTCAGTAAAGTGGGCCAATAAGCAGCACTCTTCCCTGGCTTCTGCTTCAGTTTCTGCCTCCAGGCTCCTGCCTCTAGCTCCTTCCCTGACTTGCCTCAGTTATGGACTGTAACCTAAGAAGTGTATGATAAAAAGAACTTCTTCCTCCCCAAGTTACTTTTGGGTTTTTAGGACAGCAAACCAAAACTCTAACAAAGGCCATAGCTTCACACGTATTCTCATAAGCGACCCTAGTTAAACTTAGTGGATCACAATGCAAAAATAAATACCTAAAAGTGGTATGGAGACTTATTAGAATGGAAAGATGATGGCAGTGGTAAGACAAGAGAGATCAGAGAGAATAGTGTAACTAGAGCGTATTATACAAATGTATGAATTTGCCAAAGAATCAGTCAACTTAAAGGAAAAGGACATGTAACACAGTAAGAACAAGAAAGTCGCACCTGTGCTAATGATTCCCAAGACCAGGAAAATCTAAGACAAAAGGTTCGATTCTTTACATAATGATCACTGAGCTTTTAAACTTTTTTTCTGCTCTGCCTTACTTCCTCCCTTGGAATTGTTCTTTGTCTAATGAATTGTTTCTGTCTCTGCTACTATCTACCTATATCTGGTCAATTCCTTGTTCTGGGCGACAGGAACCCAGAATCTTCCTGAGTGTCTATTTCATTCAGCACTGACCAATATTACCAAGAAAGTTTAAAGGTAGTGGTGGAATCTACTCAAAGAATGGTGAAAAACAGTCTGGGATGATTTGTCTTTACAAATGTAAGAGCTAAAAAAATCTCAGCTAACAAAACTCCTTTCACCGATATAACGACCCAGGCTCTAGGAATTTTCTAGGCTGCATCGTAAGTCTGCTCTATACCCAGACATCACATTCCAGCCATTTCTCTACCTATCTCTAGAACTTCCCTTGACCTAGCACCACTTTCCTTACTGAGTTCTATTTCATAAGTGCTTGCTTTATTTCGCTTCCTATTCTAGTTTCACTGCTATGAGACCATATTCTATCTTTATATTCGCCAGATGCAGGGCTGCACATGTCACAAACTTCCAGCATGTAAGGGAAATGGACCCTCAATTTCCTAAGGGAAAACAATTTCATGCATATATGAACATTTATCACAATGGCCATTTACATTTTTATGGTACTATTTAATTTCTTCTCTAATTCCAAAATTATTGTGGATTGCAAAGTTTAAATCTATAATCACTATATATTTTGCTTAAATGTGAGACATTTGTAAATGTAAAGTCACTAAATATTTGCTAAAATGTAAAAGTAGTCAGCACTACTGTGCTTTACATTTACAGGAAGGACATTTTCTTTTTAAGACAGGCATGGGGCCGTACACCATCAAAGAAGATAGAGCATCAATCAGTTTGGGAAGAAGCTTGAATGCCACATCTTCCTTCCTCTGGGAATGTTAATTATTCCTGCAGAAGAAAACTATTTTCTATCAAATTGATCCCAATATATCCTATAGTAAACTGAACAAGTACTATTTTTCTTAAAGATTAGAAAATTCAAGACCTTGGGGCTGGAGAGATGGCTCAAGAGTTAAGAGCACTGGCTGCTCTTCCAAATGAATGGAGTTTGGGTCCCAGCACCCACATCAAGCAGCTGACAACTATATCTAACATACCTGAAGTCTTTGAGGGGACCTGCATGCATGTGCACATATCCACTGATACAAATAATTAAAAATAAAATGATTCCTTTTTTAAAAAAATCCTAAAGACGACAAAGAACATTCTCATTTGCAGCAGTTAACAATTTGTGATTTCCTGCAAATAGCTCACTTTCTTTAAATATTATTTAAAGAAATAGCTAAGAAATGGTACTAGCACGCTATATAAGCTTGTTGACCTTCCTTTCCTTTATCCCCGGGGGTTTGGAACAATGCCTAAGATAGTATTTGGCATTGGTGGGCTGTTCAAAAACATTTGTAGAATAAGTTTGCCAGTATTAGGGCAGCAGACTATCAATAACAAAAAGATGGTTGTTTTCTTGTGTTTTTTATAAGTACACACGGAAGAAATAAAAAAGTGAATAACTGTGTGAGGAAGTAGAGTGCCAGCACTCCAAAAACTTACCAAAACAGTTTATTGCTGCCATGGCAACAATCAGGTGACTCAACTCAGCTTAGTTCTTTTTCACTTGAACAACACAGAAAGGCAAACATTGTACTTGTTAACTTTCCATAAGAAGGGCTTAGCACAGACGTCTATCAGGTGACACTGATACGTTTAATAACGTTTGGCAGCCTTTGGAAAGATATGGTGGTAATCATCCACTAATTATGTTAAGTCCTAGCTTGTCAACTGATTCTAGAAAAGTCAATATAATCATTGAGAGATTAAGTGTCAAACATCTGCCGCTGAAATTATTAAGGAAAAAAGGGAGCATTATCATACTCATATACAGTATCTCTCTTTACTTCAGTCTTAAATCGTTAATTAAAAAAAATAATAGGTGTGCTGGAAATATGGCTTAAAGAAAAGCTGTAGTCTACAGCAACAGGGTTTCAATTTTTCTTCTTCCCTGGCTGACACACTGCAGGGTTTGTTTTTCCCCCACGTGGATCCGAGGGATTAGCCCTCACACCCAGTTTCTCAACATAATGTCTCACTGAGTCACTTAAAACTGGAGGGAGACTCTAGGATGACAAAGCATGTGTGCTGTGTGGCAATTTAAAGCAGCCTGACACCTCCCAGGATTGTTTGCCTTCTCCGGGACCTGTCTTAGATATAGAAACTGCCTCTTAAAATGAAGCCTTTCAGGTCTTAATAACAGCAGCCAGTGCTCACTGAAATTGCAGCTAAACTACAAAATCAAAGCAGAAAATTTTCCAGTGAAAAGCAGAAATGCAACGAGAGGAGAATGGAGGTCTGATCCTAAAATCGCCCTGTACCCCTCCCTCCATTGAGAATGAAATTAATAACTTGGCAATAGGTTATTCTTTAGCTATCTGTAAAGTCAGAGGATATATGGTGTGACTGTGCCATTTTACTTAATGAATAAAAACAATTTTCAGCAAAGAAGATCTCGGACCAGTTTTCTGTCTTTAATTAACGGGGCAAGGCTCTTTATTTTTTTAACTTCTAGGATTCGTTTTCGTTCAATCAGAAACAGACAAACCTACTTTCCAAGGTAGCGACGTAGTGCACATAAATGAGTAAGTGTATCAAGTAGCAAACAACAAATGCACAACTATTATATAGAATGCCAAGCTAGCAAAGTGCCTAGGCTAGGCGCTCAAAGGAAGCAGCAGTGAGTGACCGCATCAGACCACAGTGAGCCACCAGGAGTGTGCTAGTCTTGGCTTCTCCAGAGAGAGGCTGCAGGTGTCAGTCGCTACAGTCCTTGCAGGAAGTGCTCTAACCTTCCCTATCAGTAACTGCAGATCTCTTTTCCCTTTTCGGAAAAGTCACCGCCCGTTGTTGAAGAGAAAAAGCAGCTCACAGATTGGGTTGAACAGCGCCCACCTCCAGTGCTCGTAGGACCACGCACCTGGGAATGAGTTGGGCCTCATCTCCGAGGCGCGCATGGAAGTCCCGCCACGCCGGGCCTGGGATCTCTGACTCTGCCGCGTCCCAGGCTCCCTGGGCCTCTGCGCTGTCCTGGCCGAACGCTCCGCGGAAGCCGCGCGCGAACTCCGGGAAGGTGATGGCACCATCGCAGTCGGTGTCGAGCCCCAGGAACACCGCCTCCGCTTCGGCCTCAGCCACGTGCAGCTCCGCGCACAGCGCGCCGAACTCCGCTCGCTCCAGGCGCCCGGAGCCCTTCGTGTCGTAGGCGGCAAAAATTGAGCGCAGCCGCGCCAGCTCCTCGGGGTCCGCGTACCCCTCCATGGAGCCGCTGGCCACCGCCAGGCTCTGAGCTCCAGGGCTCGGCCAGTGAAGCCGGTCCGGCCGGTTCTGCCACCTGCCCACCTGCCGCGGGCGGGGATGTCCGGATGAGGCGGGGCGCAGGCAGAGAAAGGCGCTTGCCTCCAGCTGCAACCGCCCGACTGGTGCCCTGAGCCACCGAGTGCCACTTGGCACCTCCCAGCTGGTCGGCTCCACCCTATGGTGGAGCAAAGACGCAGCTTAGCTCCCAGGCTTTCATCTACAGCAGGTGGACGGTCCTTCTCTTCGACTTTGGGAGACATAGCAGGAACTAACGGCACTCTGTCCAGTTCATAAAGGCCTGTTACTTAAACTCTCCTTTTCCGCGCCCTAGGTGGTGCCTGATTGCATATGGAGTGCTAACTCACAAAAGGGGGGAAAGAGGTAAAGATAGGATTCCAAATTGGCTAAACTTAATGGCACTGTATTCTCTCTTAATTCCAGACACGTGGTAACTTCGCCTCTCTCTCTCTCTCTCTCTCTCTCTCTCTCTCTCTCTCTCTCTCTCTCTCTCTGTATATACAGAGATAAAAATCTAATAAAAAATCTAATAAAAATATATATATATATAGAGAGAGAGATAAAAATATCTTTACTTTTTAAAAATCAAAGAAAAAAAGTACCAGAAGACTTTTCTCTAATTTTATCTAAGTTGGCATTGTAACATTAATCTCCCATATGCCTAAATTGATGTCACTTGATGACTCCTCGGCTTTAGAAAAAAAAAAATCACTTAGAGATAGCATTCTTTTTTCTTTCCTTTTGGGTTTTCTAGGGTTTCTCTACTAACAGTCCTAGATGTTCTGAAACTTGTTTTGTAGACCAGCTGGCCTCGAACTCATACAGATCTGCCTTCCTCTGCCTTCTAAGTGCTGGGATTAAAGGCATGTACCACCACACCCAACTTCTTTTTAATTTTTTATTGAAAAAAATATGTATTTTTGATCATGTTTTCCTCTGCCCCAACATCTCCCCTATTCTCCCTGTCTCACCTCCCTCTGCAGCCAACTTTATGTGCCCTCTCTCTCTCTCTCTGTCTCTCTCTCTCTCTCTGCATGGTCTCTCTCATGCTGTCAATAAAACCAAAACAACCAAACAGAACATCCAAACAAAGGAGCAAACAAAAAAAAAATAGTAAGACAAACAAAACAAACAAAAACCTAAAATGCAGCAAACTAAAAGTGCCCAGAGCAGGCCAAGGGTCATGGAGTTTGTTTTGGGCTGGCAAAGTATTCCTGGGCATGTGGCTTGCACTGGAGTGTGGTTGATATACCCAGTGACACTTCATTGGAGCAAACTGATTTTCCATCTGCCCCCAGGTAGCAGTTGCATATGGTTTCTTGATTAGAGGTAGTAGTTTGTGTCCACTTCCCCTTTACAGTGTTGTGATTTGTCTGGCGTGAACATGTACAGGCATTGCGTGTGCTGCCACAGTATTTTAGCCCGTTTGCCTATCAGTCTTATTGTTTCTCGAACACATATTGCCTTAGAGTCATCCACTACCCCTGGCTGCTACAATCTTTTTGCCATCTCATGCACATAGATCTCCAGAAACCTTGAAAGAAGAGATTTGGTAACGGCATCTCGTTTAGGACTGAATGTTGAGAGACTCACTCTCTGTCCATTTTTCAGTTGTGGGTCCCTGTGTTATCAACATCTACTACAAGAAGAAGCTGCCCTGAGGATTGAGCAAGGCACTGATCTATGAGTATAGCAATATATCGTTGGGAATCATTGTACTGCTGTGTCCTTTAGCAGAATAACAGTAGTGGGTTTTCCCCTCAGCCCATGATCTATCTAGTTGTAGGTTCTACGCACGTATGATCAGAAGTCTAGTACATCACTGGGCTTTACAATTACTGCAATGGGCTTTATCATAATCACTGATTTCATGAACTCCCCAGTTTTTTTCTAATGATTGATTTTTCCATGTAGTGTAAAAACTGACATACTTGGTAATGCCTTTAAAGTTCTACACCTCTGCTAATTTAACTGAATCTTTGTAACTCAACCTCATGCACTTAGACAGTAGTTGATATGTTTTCAGGACAAATGAGTTGTTTTTGCACTGCTTAACTTTAAGTGTTTTCTTAAAGATTGTTCAGTTTTATTCATGATTAGCTCCCAGTATTTCCTGTCTTCTTTGCCCTGTTTTTTCCTCCCCCAGTCTTTTCACTAAAAAGTCATCAAGAAATTCATATATTGCAAATGTCATGTAAATATCTTCTCTCCACTACTCCAGACTAGTGAGATGATTTTTTTTTATCATTTCCTAGTAGCATAGTCAATACAGAGTCATTGTAAACAGTAGCCATTTATTTGTGCGTTGATGCTTTGTTACACTTTCGGGCAGGGTTCAGCAAGACGGTTTTAGTGTTTGTTGTCTCTGGTTATTTACCAAGCTTCTGTAAGGTCTCCACCTTTGTAAGGCCTTACTCTGTAAGGCACTCCATGCCTTTGGAGTGCTGACACTGGCTGTTTCACATGGTGGCAGTATTCCAAGACAGTTAATTCCCTGTGCACAAGTGTCTTTTAAATTTCAACATATATCATAGTTGGTGCTGTTCCATAAACCAGAACAGGTCATGTAAGAAATGTCTAAGTCAATGTGAAATGGAACCGCAGAAAGTCATGGTTATTGAGATACGTGTTACTCAGTTGCCCATTATGGGACAACTCAAATCAAGGACACAGTGGCAACCACTAATATATACCCTCCACCTTATCCATCTGGCTTTTAGGACATTACAACTACTGCAGCTCAACAGGCATTGTTAAACACATCTTATTGTTGTTCACCAGCTAGTGGTTCCCAATCATGTGCAGTGTTATGCCTCTTGGCACATTTGGCACTACCTGGAAACCATTTGACATTTGTCTTAATTTGAGAAGAGAAAAATGATACCAGAATCTAGTAGCTAGGCTAAAGGATCTGAATATTCTGTAATGCTCAGATTAACCTGAGCCCATCATGAAATTATCTGGTGAAAATGTCAACAGCAAAAAGGTTTAAAAGGTACCTAACTCAAAACTTACTCCATTGTGTTCTAATTAGAGAGAACCAATGGAATACTTCAGATTGGCTTTTCAAGTCCTCAGCAATCTAGTCCTATTGTGTAAGTCAAAATCTTGCTTCCTTTAGCCATATTTATCATGTAGCTAAATTATTATCTCTTTTTATGAGGATAAATATAAGCATAAATCTGACTTCTTCTCTCTCACACCTAATTACACCGTTTATTAATGTCAGTGGAATAGGATCCAGTTCCCACGGTTTCTGTCTCTTACAAGTCCAGGGTTTATCATCCTCTTTTCTTATATCATGTAACAGTCTGCAGGAACCCTTGGAACATTAATAACAGTGTTGTGTGGGGAAAGCCAAGACAGACAGAGAAATTCTATTACTATATTACAAACCAAAACAGTGAGTCAGGAATTGGAGATAACACAGCCAAGGTCACCACCATGGTTTCTAGAGACAGTCTTCTCCCTGGCTGTTGGAGAAATTGCCAAATTAGAGATAAACTTGGAGCAAGTTTGTTAAAGATTACCTTGGGAAAGAAGAGGTTTGGAGTTGGATATTCTGCAAACACAAAGAAATTTGGAAAATGGTTCAACTGAATCTTTCTTGGAATGAAATAAAACTAATAATATCCCCTAATTGCATTTGATTACCAAAACCTTTAGCTTGGGGTTTGATTTGGTTTTTATTTAAATAAATTCATACATAAAAATTTCTTCAAAATATATTTTGTGAAGCTTCATGTTAGTTTAAGGAAGGAGTCACAATAAATGATTCATTGTGGTACATTAGCCCACTTACCCATAATAGAAGTGAACACTACCCGTGATCCTGCTTTTTACCTGGTAAGTGGTAAAAGCTTTTAATAAAAATGCATTGTAATCTACAGTGTAAGGTTTCTGTCACACACAAGAACCTTCCTTACACAGTGACTTAATTCTACATTTACTTTGCTCAACAAAGATCCGATATGCCAATTAAGATGGAACTAAATATCCCACAAATGCTACACCATGGAGGGACTATTCAGTAAGTGCAGGAATGCTTAGAAATACTTGTATAACTGTATGCATTTTACTTCTCAAAATATATACCCTTGACTTAACATTCTCAACAACTGAAGTGAAAAGTGTTGAGTGTTTACAATGCTTCAAATAGTATTAAATGACATTTTGCATTTCAACCACATGACACTCATCACTAAAACTGAAGGAGCAGTGGTAGGTTCAAACTTCTGATGCCATTTGTGATGATAAATCAAAGTTAATGTAATTCTTCCATGTTACCAAAGGCGTATCTTGGGTATATTGTCTTTCTCAGTTGAGCCATAAGATTGTATTTTACATTATGAATCATGGAAGAGAACAAAAGAGAGAAACCGAATACAGTGGAAAGTACATGGATCTCATTTCACTTCTGTGACTTCACTAGATCACAGAAAATTCATTTTCCATGTTGCCTTAGCAGAAAGGAACTGTTGTGTTAGAAGAAAGGCATACAGCTCAGACCAGTGAATGACATTTGGTAACAGAAGACCAGTACGGATGGTCGAAAGTGTATTTTTGCTACCACAGCTGCAGCGCATCAGCAAACAGAGGGGATCCGGATGCAGTAAGAGAAGGAAGTGCACACTGAGAAGAATGAGGTTTTGAATATTCTTGGCCCTGGCTAGCTTCATTTAATTTTAGAGGTAAATTTTTGCTGATTCATATGAAACACATATTGTTGGTATTGTTTATTATTCTGAATAATATAGATTGAATGGGAGGGATTGACATCCTACTTAGAATTTTGTCAATCAGTGAGAAGGATGTTCCATTTTGTTCATTATTTCCCTTAAACAGTTCTCTGTAGTTATGACTAATTTGGACCTATGTGCTTTCTTAAATGTATCTCTAATTATATCTTTTATTTAATATCATTATAAAGAGACATTATGACAAATTAGGGCAGTACTGAAAGTGTCTTTTCTTGTTATAGCATAGTCATTCAAGAGATCAATAGCTTTCTAAGCTTTCTTCACCAGCCCCTCCCTACACTGATTCAATAGAACAATTAACACTTTGTACCAGTGTTTGATACAGTAGACTATTTTGTTATGGTCCTGAGATTCTGGTGAAAAAAAAGGGGCTGTTTATTGACTAGGAAGGTCCAGATATTACTAACCACACGTAAGAAATGTAAAGTAATGAACATACTCTTGGCTTTTTCCTTAGATCTCTCAATGATTTAGCTTTCTCTCTTTGTAACCTGTAGTGGCCAGCACTGCCCCACAGCTGCAGTTAGCTACAAGCTACCTGATAAGTTTAGCTACATATCTTCATTGAATGCTGTGGCCCTGAGAATTTTCCTAGCAGTATTTTATTACTGGCAAGTTATTAATTAATGAATTTATATATGCTTGAGGATTTGTAATAGTAGAAGAATAAAGAGCATGACTCCAACAGCAGGTGTGTGAGTTCATTCCAATACCTCCCAGACTAGCAATTTACTAACTCTGTTTCAATTTGCCCGGTACCTCTACATGAAGGCTGACCCAAGGAGGCAGAACCAAGGCTCAGCTCTCAAACTCCATCCCTCATCTGGAGACACTATGTGGGCATATAGCTGTGGCCTAAAAAAATAATAATAATAATAATAATGGAAGTTCCCCACTAAGCATCAAGCATGAAGGTCTGACACAATTTTCCACTGCTGTTGACTGCCAACTTCTCCCTGACTGTTGCTTGCCTGCTATCTCCTTCTATGAAAAGGGTATCCTCTTGGTCACTTCCACCCCCTCCATGTCTGCTTTTTCTATAACATTTGATGAGGAGGAGACATCCAGTTCAAACCCAGCAAAACATGCTGAGGAGAGTGCAGCCACACTTGATGCTCCCCAGAGCTGTCCAACTTTATTAGCTGGAAATTAGCTTACGATGATCGTGCAGAAGCTCATGCATGAACAAACCTCTGAATTAACGACCCTTGACAAGCTCATTGAATGAGTTAACTTTGTCCATGCCATCCATCAGGCTCAGACTGGACAAAAAGCGCACTACCAATGTGTTTCTGACACAGTCTTCAAAGTTCTTAAGGCATGCACCTCACAGGACCCTGCAGCTTACTCCTGCAATCTTATTCAACAACCAGGGAACTTTTTATTGATTTTATCACACATGTCAATAAGGCAGTGCAATATTGATCCTATAGATTAGATTTTATTTGCTTGGTTTTTTTTTCTGGATAGCTTTCCTTTTTTCTTTAAACATTGTAAAGTACAATGGCTTTTGGTTTCTTGAAGATGGGCCTTTCTATTTTCCTATAAAGAGAAAACACTACCTAAACATCTATATCTCTTTACTCCTCAGAAAAGTTGTAGTTCCAACTTAATTAAAAATCAAAACTGACCCATTCCTTCTCTAAATTCAAGCATGTTACTTAACGAAAAATTCAGAGCTGCTGTCTCATTTCAAAAGA
>JAQHUG010000339.1:1570129-1591587 GCA_028555095.1 Dicrostonyx torquatus | reverse complement strand
AGCAGAAGGCTGCAGGATGCCTGCTGATTGGTGGCCCCTAAGTTGTGGTTTTGCTGAGGACTGCTGTTGATCTCTAGCTCATTCTAGTGAATTGAAACTAAGACCTGTTCTCTGTCAGACTACTAGGAGAGTCTGTCTTGACTCTGGTCTGCCCCACCAGCTCTTTCAAGTAGTAGAAATATGATACCATGTTTTTAAGTCAGAGCCCCTTAAGAGAGTCTAGGAGAGCCATTGGTAAATGTGCAGCTTCAGTTGACAGGCAACCTCATGACTGTGGCATGACTGTCTGGGAAAGAAGCAGTTGTATACTGGAGCTGCCCTGAGACTGCAAGACAAACTGTGCAGGGGATGGTGGAGTCAGAAAAGTGGATCTTCCCAGTTCAATAGGAGCCCAGAGGAAAGTGGATGTGTCCCAGATATCAAACACTGGATGTTTTTTGTTTGGTTGATTGGAATTTATGTTGTCATTGCTGTGTGACACAGAACTTTATGAGTGGACAACCAATGTCTGGTTTAACTTCAGACCCTCATGATAAAAGGGAGCCCATGCTCTACACCACCTGGATCATCAGGAACCAGAGACTAGATAGTCCAGAGAACTATGGTAGAACCTTATAGACCTGGTGAAAAAAAATCAATGAAATTATTCATAATGATATTCTGCTATATTCAAAAATCAGTGCCTTGTTTAATCATCATCAGAGAGGCATCCTCAGGCAGCAGATAGGAGGAGGTACAGAGATGCATTATGTGAAAAGAAAATCTAAATTTTAGGTCTCCATTAAGTCCTTCCCCTCAGAACTCAGGGAACCCCACAACGGAAGAGGAAGATTAAGAGCAAAAAAATGTAGGTATCAAGAGGAATGGTGGACACCAGGAGAACATGGACCACTGAATCAACTAAGCAGGGCTTATAGACACTTAAGTGCTGAGCACAGGGCCTGTAAATGTCTGTACCTGGTCCTGTACCTATAGCTGTTACAGCTGTTAGCTTTGTGTTTTTGAGGATGTTTTAACAGTGGGAGTAAGTATGTCTCTGACACTTTTGTATATTCGTGGAATTATTTTTCTCCAATTGGGTTGCCTTGTCCAACCTCAACATAAAGGCTTTTGCCTTGTTTTATTGTATCTTGCTGTGTTGTTTGATTGTTGTCTCTTTGAGGCCTTCTCTTTTCTGAAGGGAAAAGAAGGAGAAGAGAGAGGATCTGGGGAAGATGGAAGTTGGGGGACAGGAGCTGGTAGAAGTGGAAGAAGAGTAAACAAACAGTGATTAGGATGTGTTGTGTAAGAGAAGAATCTATTTTCAAAAAAAATCGTTACATATTCTCTTACTTCAAGTGGGAAGAATCAGAGTATAGTCACAATCAAATGAAAGAAAACCCAACTTTAAGAGTGAAAAAGTACAATGATCATTGTATGCTGTGACATATGTCTTTAATCCCAACACATAGGAAAGGAAGAGAAACTCTGTGAGTTCGAGGCCAACATGGTCTACACAGTGATTCCAGGATAGTCAGGGCTACCCAATAAATCCCTATCCCAAAAACAACGATACATGATAGAATTCAGTTGATTTTGGTTTTTACAGGAACCCATAGTTATGAGATATTATATATTATAGAGAAGGTGTAAAGTTTTAAAGAGATTGAATATTTTAAAGATATTTAACATTTAAATTGTTTGAATTTTTAAAGACTAGAGTACATTTAGATGTTGGAATGTGATATTACATTGTGATACTGACATTGACATAAGATCTTAGAGATAAACCAGAAAAAAAGGTATGCTTTAATATTTTTTTGCTGTGACAAACTGACAAGTGGTCAGTTGTTCTAGAAAGATTTTCTTTGTCAGACAACTTGATATAAATTGGAGTCATCTATGATGTTTTATTTAAGGAAATATGTTGATTTAAGTGGCCCATTGGCAAGTTTGTCAGAGATTTTTTTGACTAATGATTGATATGGTGAGCCTAACCCAGTGTAGATAATGCTATTTCTGAGCAGCTGGCATTGGGTCATACAAAAAAAGAGACTGAGAAAGTCATAGAGAGCAAGTCAAATAAACAGCACTTCTTCATGGCCTCTGCACCAGTTCCTGTCTCCAAATCCCTGACCTGAGTTCCTGGTTGAACTCCTATGATGATGGACTAAAAGTCAAACAAATCCTCCCCTCCGTAAGGTGTTTTAATCCTAGTGTTTTATCACACAAGTAAAAACCCAAGCATGACAGAAATATTATATGTTAATTCTAAACCTAGGGAACAAAGCGTTTACATGGCTAGCAAGTGAACATTGGTTTTATCCAGTTTGACATTTTTAGAACAAAATGGCCAGCCATGTCAGAAAAATCAAGCTGACAAGACAAGAAAGAGTTGATTCATATCAATAAAATTAGAGAGCACAGGTACCAGAACACTGAATTTTAACATTTTCTGTAGAATGTAGCTGTAAAAGGTTTTCTTGATTTTTTTATTGATTGTTCTATTCTGAAAGTTAGATTTCTTAGAAAGCCAATGGGTAGAATCATAATTATACAGATTAAAAAAAAACAAAAAACAAAGGGATATATGCTAGATGGAGAATGTATTGGAACTGAAAAGATATGTTTTTATATATAGTAACCACAGAAGATATCTCTTAATTATATCAAAAATATTCCTTTGTAAGCCGGGCGGTGGTGGCACATGCCTTTAATCCCAGCACTCAGGAGGCAGAGGCAGGCAGATCTCTGTGAGTTTGAGGCCAGCCTGGTCTACAAGAGCTAGTTCCAGGACAGGCTCCAAAGCCACAGAGAAACCCTGTTTCAAAAAACCAAAAAAAAAAATATTCCTTTGTAACCATAAAAGTAGCCTTGGGGCCTTTTCCATAGCCAAAGGTGCAATAGAGGGTTGTATGGTTACAACTAACCCTCTATTAATTATGAACTGACTCCTAGTTCCTTCTCTCATTGGTGAAGGCTGTGAGAATCCTGTGTGTGACAAACAACCTTTGATGCACAAATTTCTGGTGTAGGAGGTCCTTCTGTTTTTTGTTGCTTTCATTGGTTAATAAAGAAACTCCTTTGGACCCTTGATAGTGCAAAACTTAGGTAGGTGGGGAAAACTAAACAGAATTCTGGGCAGAAGAAGGCAGAGTCAGAGAGACGCCATGGAGCTGCCAGAGACAGACATGCAGGATCTTTCCCAGTAAGCCACTGCCATGTGGCGATATACAGATTAATAGATAATGGGTTAAATCAAGATGCGAGAGTTATTCTATAAGAGGCTAGAGATAATGGGCCAAGCAGTGATTTAATTAATACAGTTTCTGTGTGGTTATTTTGGGGCTAAGGTAGCCAGGCAGCCGGGAAGAACAAGCAGGCCCTCCCTGCAACAAATTTAGGCAAAGATAAATTTCTGTCTCATTTTCTTGTTGTGAAATTGGAAGTTATAAGACCTAAATATTACTCAACATAATGGCACAATTTCATTTTCTAGTCTATAAAATACACAATGTAACACAATGTCCAAAAGAGGGTTCAAATTAGCTTTACTAATGGATAGGTGAATACAGCTGAATCTTGAGGCCCAAGTGATGATTCTTTCTTCTTCTCGGAAGTGATGACTGCTGAGCTCCTCTGGGCTCACTCATTAACTTATCTACCCAGTCAGCTACTGGATCTGGAATGTGGAAAACAAATCTTGGATGGGTCCATCATGTGCAGGTTCTGCTGATTCAATTTATGGCATAGAGACTGGAAGTTCAAAAGCAGGTCCAAGAAAAGCATGGCAAGAGAGAAGAAGCAAAAGATAAACAATCAGAAACCTTCAGCAACTATCTTCCCAAATCAGAGAAAAATTTCCCAAAAATGCTCCAGTCCCACTAACTACAATAATCCTAGGAAACACTCCAGAGGTAAAAGTATCTCTGAGTGCTTGATCTTTATTGGCAATGTTCTGGAGAGCCTTTCTCTATTTGACTGAGCAGATAGAAAGGTAAGTCTTTTGGAAAGGATGAGCGAGTTAAGAGTCTGACTTCTTACCGACATAGGACTCTGTTTGGCCTAGAAGTGGTTGTTTTTTTTTTTGTGGTAGTAATTCCTGGCACTATGAAATAATTACACTACTAGTCTGCTTATTATGATTTTCTATCTCTAGATTTCTTGTTATCATTATTTTTATCATAGCTTTTTATATCAAAATATGCATTCAATACTCATGTTTTTGGTTGTACCTCGGTAGCTTCACAAGAATGTAAATCTCCTCCGTTTCCTGTGATTCTTTTCAGGCTTTCATCACCAGAGGTGAACTTGTTTCCTGGTCCTAACATGCATCTTCCTACAGTTTCCAATAGATTGACTCTACAGCTTTATTTTAAATTTTTTTCTTTATCCCACAGTGTTTATTAGGGATTCTGCTACCATATTAAAATATTGCACAACGGTATTTTGACATAGAAATGCAACCTTCACTACACTAAGATATAGCTTCAGCACAACTATATGGCTTTCATATCTTTTATATTGAGTGACATTGAGTGTCAAATTACAAAATATACTGCAAATATATCACATTAAGCATGTGGTTCAAGCTAAGATGAAAATATATAATATTTTACCTACATCGTTCTAATTATATAGTTTGTAGTATCACTAAATACAGGTTGTGTTATAGATGTCCTATTTCAGTATGTGTATGAGTATGCGTGTGTGTGCACATGTGTGTGTGAGTTCAAATCTACAAACACACATATGGGATTTTTGTGGAAGTTTTAAATCTTTGAGGCTACAAGTTTTTCCACCATAATATTTAAGAGAGAAAGGAACAGCAAATAAGCATAAATAATTTATGTGAAAGCTATGTATACTCTGTCTATATATACACATACATGTATTAATACCTAAATGCCTCTATATCCATTATGTGGAACCTAATCTATTCTCTCACAACCAGAACTCTAAGTTTTATTATGTTCTACACTGACCACCAGTCTCATTATATCAAATACTGACCATTTTCTGGAGAAATTGTTTTCTCCTTATTTGACTCAGGCAAGCGATCACTGCCTTCTAACACTATAATGGATATATTTTTAAGATTCTGATTATATATAAGTGAAATATATTTTGTGGCATCAATGATACTTCTGAAAGTATCATTGCATAAAGTCATCATGATCTATTCTTTTCTTACTTAACAACAGATAATTTTGAATATGCTATTCAGTTTGTTGTTAAAATGAGAAATATATTACTTCCAGAATTTAAATAGATTGATTTTAACAGATTTTTGAAATTGTCCCTCTTCTAATTACTTCTTATTTTCTTTAACATTTTATCCTAGGTAAGTCATTTAACCTTCACATTTCAAAAAAAAAAAAGAGGGACAATTCTGAATAGATTACTAGAGAACCCCTATGTCCATGACAACAAAATTACCCCATCATATGAGAGAAAAATGAAAACATTAAAACATCCATAGAAAAATTTTTTACTTGTAAACTTCCAAAGTCAAATTTTCACAGATTCTACCAAAGGTAAAAGCATTTCTCTGTAAGCACTAATCACTGAATACCTTTGACAAGAAAACTCTACAGATGTAATATCAAGTTCATTGCACAACTCACAGGTTCCTGAGCTGACAAATTACCCACTACTGAGCCAGGCAGATTAGAAGGCTCACTTGGAAATCAGTTGGTAGTTTTGTTGAAATTTAATTAGATTTGGGGAGATATTATATATTTTTATAACTAAAGACAATTGAATGTTTTAATATTGATGGAAATCCTACATTCTTTGTTGTAAACTCATACCATTTTCTTCCTTTTCTCTGACAGTGGTAATAAGCATTTACGCACACATTTAAACAGAGATATACATAAACACACATATTTACATTTGTTCAAGCCCACATACATACATATGTGTATAAACAAATACATATATAGAAATGCATGGATATACATACAGGCACACAAACACACAGAGATACACATATGTACATATATACATACATACACACACATACACGTATACACTGAAATATATCCAAACACATACACTTATAGATATATACATATAGAGATACACAAATACAAACAAACACTGACATATATGCAAATATATACACTCATGGATACACACACACACATCCACCAACATACTAACATACATACATAGTTTTGAGGGATTTTTTTTTCACAGAATCACAATGATGTTGTGAAGGATTAAATATATTTTACTTTGAAGTTTTTCTGATTTCACTTAGAATCACTGACATATGCTGTTATGGACCTGGAAAGCAGAAGAGCAGCTCCTTACATTACTAAGTGTCTTACATCACTATCACACATCAGAGGCCTTCTGTCCACAAGTGTCCTCAGAGTTCTTCTTTGGTGCTTTTCATCTGTCCAACCCATCTTCCTTCACTCCAATTAGTGAACAACAGGCAATTAACTAGTATATCTTTGATGTATTTTTTTCTTTTCAAATTTTACTTTAGTTTCAAAATGTTTTGCTTATCCAGGCTAAGTCTATAGACAAAACACAAATTAAACTGTTAGATTATCATGTCTAAATGTTAAAAGATGGCCTCACATGTCAAATAAATGTTTTCTGTCTGGATCTCCAATTCTAGCATCTGCTTGAACAGCTTAAAACTTGTTCCTACTAATTTTCTATATCATATGCAGATAGTTACAAAGTATAGGATTGTTTAGCCAAACATATATTTTATAAGATTGGTACTGTAATATTAAAAAAATTTTATACATCTTTGTGCACTAGCTTTACAATATATATACTTAAATTATTCAATGGGACCTCTTTTATAAGAAAAAGTTTACCAAAATTCTTTTGATATAAGACTACTTTTCAAAAACTGAAAGAAAAAACCCAGTGTTAATTGAGCTGTATAAAAATTTTCAGAGAATATTGTTTTCTCTAAGGACTTATTAAGGAATAATGAAAATTATTCCCTTAGACTTTGACTAAAACTCTAATTGTTAACATTGGATTTCATAATGCTAACAATGACAAAGAAACAAAAACCGTTACTTTGCTCTGATGTAGGAAAAGAAAAATGTCTATACTACAATAAAAATAAATAGCTTTGGTTTCTTAATGGCTACCTTTCTGACATATAAACAAAATAATCTAATTGATTTAAACTGATATTAAGGATATAGAAGTACAGAAAGCCAACTTAAAGGTTTGACATACAAACCCATGACCATTTGGAACATGGAATCTGCTGAAAATAAATAATATTAACATTGAATACCACCTTTATTCTTATCAGGGAATTCCAACAAATATCCAAAGATGTTGGCATTCCCAGACACCACTCCTTCAGGGGACAGTAGTATTCATAGTGAAACTGCTCAAATTCTTGTTTTTGCATAAGAAAGAGAGATAAATACCTGACTCCAAAAGGAGGAGGATCAGGGGAAATACAAACAGCAGCAGTCCCAGGCCCACCACAAGGAGCCTGGTGCAACACTTGACTATAGGGTTGACCCAGATACGGCCAGTCAGGATGGAATAACTCCATGACAAAGCCTGACGAGTTTCTGTCAGCTCCTCCTCTTCAGCCATCAAAAAGGCATTTTCATCTCCTTCCAGTTCCTCAGAGGAATCTGTGTCTTCTCTTTCGAGCCTAGATGGACAGTCAAAGAGCATGTCGATTTCATCATCATCCACTGGGGTAGGGAGCAGGCTGGCGCTGGGATTGTATGCTAGTTCAGAGATGGCCAAGGGGTCGTCTACTCTGTCTTCCTCTTCACTCAGAGGATCTGCCCACTGAGTTCCATTCTCTTCTGAGTTGGCAAGCAAGGATTCAGAAACATCCACTTTAGGTAGAGGAGCACCTGGAAAGAAACATTATTTTATAAATTTTACATTTCAGACATTCTTATTTCACAAAAAAATGGATATAGAAACATATGGAGTTCAAGGTATACATGAAACTGTTCTGTGGAATGTTCACTTTATAGAAAATCAGTTTAGTAACAGATCTCATTCTATAAGATAAACCTAAATATCTCGTTGGGTCAACAAGATAAACCTAAAATAACAGTGATCAAAAGTTCCAAGTACCTTTAAGATTTTGACCCTGGTCTTTGACCTCCAACTATGAACAGGTTTTCAAAAATAATGTTGGCATAATTCAGATCTATATTATAATTATGAGTGAAATATTGCAGTATTCTATACTGTATTCAATATAGTATTTTTAAGAGAACAATTTTATAGTATTTTTAAGAGAACAATTCAATATAGTATTTTTAAGAGAACACTAGAGTACAATTATAGAATCTAATGTCCACTAATAATCAATCACATTATACTTCTGAGTCATATTTTCTAGTCATTCTATTACAATTTTGCGATATCTTTCTGGTTTTTGTATTGAAAATTTCTCGAAGTTAAAACATTACAGCTTGGACAACAGCTTTTTAAGACTCAGAATGGTCCAAAGCAGTCATTCTCAACCTTTATAATGATGTGATCTTTTAGTATAGTTCCACATATGGTGGTGACTCTCAATCATAAAGTTATTCTGTTGCTAATTTATAACTGTAATTTTGCCACTACTGTGAATGGTAATGTAAATATATAATATGCAACCCCTTGGGGTCACAACCCACAAGTTGAAAACTGCTGGTCTAAAGGGATGCTCACTATGACTCAGTAACTAAACAATTCCAAACCTTCAGAAAGTCCCTGAAACTGAGGTCTCTCCTTCCCCAAGATTATATGTGACTAAAGACAGTTGAAAGAAGCTCCTAGACAAATAGAGCTGCTGAGAAAACTCTCTGAACAACTGAGTTCACTGAAAGAGAAGGACCAGGTAAGCTGTCTGGAAAAGGTTCAGACTGACTGGGATACCTGGAAGAGACATTCTCTAACCTGTCAAGCTACCTACAAGTCATTCAGTGGGCTTCTATTCTCCAGATTTTATCAGCTTTCACCAATATTGGGATGGGCTTTTAATGGTGCAGCTGTCTTTGAGTAAATTCTGTTCCTATAAGTAACCCCTGACCCATATTGCTGTAAATCAAGCCACTGGTGGCATCCTTACATTAGATCTTCAAGGGATGAATGTCTCACAACATGGATATTAGATACAGGTTGACCATTTGATTCATGAACCCAAAATCTGAAAAATTCTGACATCCAAAATTGTTTAGCACAAAAATGTTCAGAAAATTTAGTTGCTAAGAAGGTTTTGGATTTCAGAGAAATTTTTATCTTAAGTTTACAGTTTAAAACACACTCAGTAAATTCAAAGAATATATTTCCAAATTTGGGGAAATACTTTGAAATCAGAAATACTTGTATACTAAGACATTTTGGGTAAATAATATTTAATCTGTTATTGTAGCCACACTGTGTTCACAAAGTCACCATTTGCTATTTTCATTTATCATTTAAACACTTTCATGTGGAAACTTGTGTTTCGTTAACATGGATAATTAGTTGTTCTTAGTCTGTTTCTAGAAAAAATGCTCCAGGATTTTCTTTTACATATAAAGTTTATTTCCATCATATTTCAATCCATTTCTTTTAGATGTATATCCTGAAGGCAAACCTCATGGTCAAGGGTGTGTCCTTAAATTTTTTTTTAATTGAGAAAGATGTGTTTCTCAATACATGGAAAATACAGCTACCTCCATTCTGTCTTAGAGGCTGGGTCTCCTTATTGAGTCTTAGGTTCTCAATGAGAACTAAGAAAAAATTAAAGGTATTCTCTCTAGGACAGACAAGCATCCAACTACCAAAAAAACTGGTAAATAGTTTATAATTTCTTTGTAATCAAGGCATATAGGAGATAGTTTTTGTTTTTTCTTTGTTTTGTTTTTGTTTTTGGGTTTTTTTTTTGCTTTTGTCTTTCAAAAGTCAACAGGTAATTCTTGGTGGATCTGAGGTAAGAGCAGCACCCAGTCTTAATAGAACCATTAAAATAATCCCTGAAAGCATTAAAATAACATTTTACAGACTGAGTAGGGGTACACACAAACAGAGAGACAGAGACAGAAAGAGAGAAACAGAGAGGGAGTGAGAGAGAGAGAGAGAGAAGCATATCAACAAAGAAAAAGTGACCATGAATTTTGAAAAGATCAAGGGGCTAGGTAGGATAATTTGGAAGGAGAAATTAGAAGGGAGAAATGATATAATCATATTATAATCTTAAGACATTAAAATAGTCCATATGCTAATGATTACTAAGCCTCAAGAAATGTATTAACATCATAAATCATTAGGTAACTACAAATCAAAACTACAATATTACAGAACCTCAGGGCTACTCAAATACTAATTTTTTTTAAAAAAAATATTTAATTGTTGGTGAATATGTGAAGAAATTTTAGCTTCATACATTGCAAGAAGGAATGTAATATGTTCAGACCCTGTGAACAATGTTTTGGTTGTTTCTCAAAAAGTCCAGTCTATAATTATCTACCATATGACCCAGTAGTTCCCCTCATAGAGGTGTTCTCAAAAAATATTTTAAAAAACCTTGAAATAAGTACTCTAAAAATTTTCATAGAAAATATTCACAGAAATCAATACAAGTCATTAAAAAGTAAAAATTCCCCAGATGCTATTCAGTGGATGCCTGTATATAAAAAAGTATGGTCTATCTATTTAACAACATATCATCCGACTTATAAAACAGTGAAGTGCTGATCAACAGCACATCACAGAAAAATATCAGAACTGTATGCTCAGTGAAAGAAGTCAGACACAAAGGTTGCCTAATGCAGTTTTTCACTGAAATAGCAAATGTTTGAAAATTACAGAAAGAGAAAACATTTTGAGGGGAGACACAAAGAACTATGGGAGGAAAGGTATGTACAGCAATGGTAATAGCAACTGCTCAAGATGTCATAGTCTACCACTATGGGAATTCAGAGAAGGAACTCAAGGCCGGAACTGAAGAAGTCATGGAAGGGTGGCACTACAGGCTTATTCCTCATTGCTTGTCCAACCTGCATACTTACACAGCTCATAATCATCAACTTAAGGATGACACCACCTATAATCGGCTGGACCCGCCCACATCTATCATTAATAAAAAAATGAAATATACTTACCTAAAGGCTAACCTTACAAAAATATTTCATGTATATAGATGTCTTGCCTACATATATGTCTGAGTGCCCATGCACACCTGTGACTTATAGAGGCCAGAAGATGTTCTTGGATCCTCTGAAACAAGTTACAGATATTGATAAGTGTGAGTGCTGAGAATTGAAACATAGTCCTCCGGAAGGACAGCCAGTTCTCTTAACCAACAAGCTGTTTCTCCAGCTCCTGTAAGCCAGTGTTTTCTAAATTGAGTCTCTCTTTTAATTGATTCAAGTTTGTGTCAAGTATGCATAGAACTAATGCAATTGACCCTTTGTCAAACTGACATGCATACACATCACTATTAAATCATAGACTTTCCTTTTTAAAAGTTCAGTCTTTGAAAATCCAAGGTCCCCTTCAAAGTTCTGTCTCAAGAAAATATCTAAAATCTCTCTAATATTCCAAAGTCACTTAGCTGTAGGTTTGCTGGCTCCTGGTATTTGGGGAGGCAAGTTAAGTACTTTCTCACTCCAAGAAGAAAGGGCAGAACACAGTTATAGTCAAAACAAAACAAAACAAAATTCCAGTAGTGCAAAGTTCAGTGTCAGATGGCTGTGAGTTATGATCCTCTCGTCTCCAAAGGGCCTGGACTGCTCCACTTGTCTGGCTCTGCCACAGACAACACAGGTGCATGTCTAATAGGCTCAGGCCAGCTCCACTCCACATCTGCTGCTGTCTTTAGTGGTCATCCATGGTATTTATAACACCAGTATGCTGCGGTATCCCCTACAACTGAGGCTGCACCCTCACAAATGGCCTCTCCTGACCTCTCTGCAGGAACTCTGACCCCGCCACATGGTGTCAAACCTCAATTTCTCTCCAGGAGCTCTAAGCCTGAGATCTGCTCTGCAGCTGAGCTTGGACCATCACAAATGGCCTCTCCCTGTTCCCGATGAATGGCCTCTTAATGTCTTCAAAGTTAGTACCACTTAGCAAACTCATACATATCACCAAATTTGACTCCTGTCATAAGATACAGCCTTGATCCTTATCAAGCACAATTTCTGTTTGCTAAATCTAAAACTACTTCCTAGAAGATTTTACCTTGATGCTGATCTCTTCTTAATCACAACTCATTCTTTACCCCTGTCTAACCAGTATTGACTGTATTAGCAAAGCAAAGATTTCACTATGGTTTTTCTGGCCTCTTGTTAATGACAACTAATTCTTCAAATCCAGCTGACCAGAACCATAGACTCTTAACTCAAAATATCACATAAATGGTCCTTATAGTATTTGTTTCTCTCTAATGTTTCATAAGCATGGCCTCCATCATTTGTACTGCCTGTAGCCTTATCTTCCAAGTTTCCAAATAGTCCATTAATTTTAGGGCCTTCTGTGGCTTTTCTAGCTAAAAGTTCCTCAATAGTCCCCCCACAACACATGTTCAGGTCTTTCAGAGCAATATTCTACATTCTGGAAACAACCTATATCTCACTTAGGTTTCTACTGACGCGAGAAAAGGATTTAGTTCATCTTATAACTCTCTATCATAATCTATAACTGATAGACCTTAGGGTATGAACACAAGGTAAGAATCTGAAGACACATGCCATAAATGAATATTGCTTGCTGAGTTGTTTCTCTGAACTTGCTCAGTTTCCTCTTTATAACATACAGAACCATTGGACTAGGGCTTCACTGCCAATAGTAGGCTTGGCCATCCCACATGAACCATTATCAAGAATTGATTAACCAAATTAATTAGCCATAGATTTTACTATAGGTCACTTGTATGGAGGCATTAACTAAACTAAGAGTACTACTTTTCAACTGACTCTAGCTTGTATCAAATTGACATAAACCTAACCAACAAGGACTCTTTTGACATTGTTGGAAATGAAGAAGAAAACAAAAATTATAGCTAACGTCACTGTTTTGATGTAAAAAGTCTGCCAACTGGAAAAGTTGTGAATGGACATAAAATGAAACTTTTTTTCATCAGTTGCTTCTGGACTTCTCTTATGTTTAAAATTTTACCTTTTATTGTTTAAAGCAGAGTCAGTTATGATCTCTGTTAATTGCTCCTGGTGACAACATAACTCACAGCTATCATTTCACCATGTATCTGTTTATCATTATAACCATTGCAGTGGTTTTATTTTGGCCCCCTTTCCATTCAATCTTTACATTATAATGATGTGGGATTTCCCTTTGTATGTTGTGATTATCATTAATGAATAAAGAAACTGCTTTGGACCTACAGCAGGGAAAAACTTAGTTACGTGGGGAAAACTAAACTAAATGATAGGAGAAAGAATGGTGGAGTCGGGGAGAAGCCATGTAGCCCCACTGGAGCCAGACGGAACTTTACCTGGTAAACCACAGCCACATGGCAATACACAGATTACTAGAAATGGGTTATATAATTAATATGTAAGTGTTAGCCAATAAGAAGCTAGAGCTATTGGGCCAAGCACTGATTTAATTAATACAGTTTCTGTGTGATTATTTCGGTTCTGGGCAGCAGGGATCATCAAGCAGAGAGCAGCCACGAACCAACAAGAGGTCTCCTAACTATATTATAAAAGACGAGTACTTGAGATTTCTACTACAGAAATTACTGTGTATGATGGTGAAGGTATAAAAAGGCAAAGCGTTAAAATATTTCTCACCATTGTGAAACATGTCAGATTCTCACTGTTCATCAGATTTACTCTAGTAGAATGAGAAATATGAAACTATGAAGTATGTCTTATATTTTCTCTATTTCCTAAGGTAAGATTCTGTACAAAAAACAAAATAAACATGGAATTCATGCCAGTTCAGCAACATTTTCTAAAGCAAGATTGGTATTTTAAAGGCAGTGTGACTCATGACATATCAGTCAAAACTATTAAAAAAGATAATTGACACTCTCGTTCAAGATCCCTAAATTTGCAATACTCAGTAAAATTCATAATTAAGAAATGTACAAAATTTAAATGATAACAATGTTAAAATGTAATTGAGCATATCAATAGATGAGTAACCATGATGACATTTTTCAATAAGAGGCCTAAATAATTAAAAAATTCAGCTCTCTTTTTAATCTAAAATTCATTACAATCTTAAAAATAATTATGTACAATTTTTAGAAACAACAGGAATTTTTAAAAATAAAAATTTTAAATTATAAATATATCAAGTGACTTATATAATTTAGTGTTAAACGATGTCCTGGGTAAATCTTAGATGCTTGTGACTGAAGAGAAGAATCTGAAAAGGCTGCATCCTGTGTTGCTCCTGCAATGTTACCGTCTAGAAAAGAAGATGGAGATTTGTAAGGACTGTCACTGATTGAGAGAAAAAAGTAACAAAGAGGATTTTAGGTCAGTGAAAGTGTTTTGTGTGATGCACTACTGATATGGACATGGCCAGATTCATAACATCTGCCCATAGATGTTACACATATACTAGAGCCCTAATATAAACTCTGGGTGCTGGGCAATACTTTTGTGTCGTCTAGAAAAGTATATCACTCTGGTAAAGGATGACTACAGGAAATGTATGTACTTTTTATGTTTCTAGATAAACAAAAAAAATGGAACTTATTTTTGCCCCTAGGTTATTGAAACTAGAGACAAGTGTATAAGGCATGAATCTACCACTGACCTACACCCCCAGGCATTTTTCCTTCCAAATACCAAGGAAACAGTTCTAATAGATTTCGTAGTCATGTTAGGATCATACATTCTCATACTTTTGTTAATGCCTTTTAAAGATAATTGGATAATTTTCATCACATTTGTATTCTATAGTCTAACAAATATATTTTTAAGAATGATTGAAAAATATCTGCTTCTAAATTATTCTCATCACTATTGTGACCAAAAATGAAGAAATGCTAACTCCTAGTGATAATTTTGTGATTAAGTAGTGAATTATTATTTCTCTACATTATATAATTTTTTGTATATTATTTTGTTATTTTGAAAAGATTAATATTAATAAGTATTAATATGGAAACTCTTATGGCAATCATAAGTTTAAAAATGCCTTATAAAATACTACACCTAGAACAATTCTATTCATAAAATATACCTCATGTGCATTTTCAGCATTCCTGAACTTGTTACTGAAAATATTAATACGCAAGAAAATGTTGCTTATATTTGTGCTTTTGAAAGTAAGATGGACACAATGCTTGTATCGATAAATCACTATAAATCACAGAACTCAGAAGGTTAGAGGAGGATTATGAGTTCCCAGCAACTTTTGAGCCACACAATGAGTTACAGGCTAGACTAGTCATGCAAGCCTCCTCAAACAAAACAAGGCAATAAGTTTATTTTGGTTGATTTTAGAACAGGAACATATCATATGTTACTTATATCATCATAAAAATACAGTTAATCTCAACTATAAGGCAATTTTATAAATCTTAGTAAGTTATGACTAATTCAAACTATCCCTCTGAATAAATTTCACTGTAACCATTTGGTGAAAAACACTCATAAACATAAGAACAGCAGGACTGTAGCTGAGGATCTGACTTTAAATTTCTATTTCAAATTCTGTTTCAGTTTCTCAGATCATGAAATAACATAAAAAAATGATCATTATGTTTTTTCTTTTTTTATTATTGTTAAAAGAAAAATTTACATTTACTCTCCTTGTTCCCGGCCCTCCGGCTCCCCCACTACCCCACCACCCTCCCCCTGTTTCCTTAAGATGGGGCAGGATACCCTGTCCTATGGGAAGCCCATTATTGAGAAAAGAAATCGGCATAACACCAGTCTGATGGTGGTTATTTAGTTGTTTTTTTTTTTTAGTTTACTCATTTAGTTTTAATTTAACTCATATACACATCCATGTTTTTCTCTGTATGTGAGCTTACAGAGGCCAAAAGAGGGCCTGGTATTTTATTTTGATAAAATTCTGATTTGAAGCTTAAAAAGAGGGTCTGCCTCATAGTCAGAAACAGACCTGAGGTCTGAAACAGTAATAGTGTTTTGATTACTTATTATGCATTATAAACATCATCTCTTACTACTAAGCAAGCTACAAGAATGCACAGCAGGATTTTCTCTTTTATATTTTGAAAAAAGAAGTTAATCGTTATTATTTTGTTGGACAAGAGAGCTTGTCTTTCTATTTCCTTTCTCACTTACTTGTTTACAGTCCTCACGACCCTTGATTATTTTCTTCCTTCCCGTTTTCTCCCTGTCTATCTTCTTTTCTCATAAAAAGTAAAATTGTACGCCACATGCATTCTTTGCTTCTCTCTGGCTCACCAGTGGTGAGCATGTAGCTGGAAGTAATCCCACTTATCTAGGCATAGGAATGACAGCCCAGGGTGAAGCACGCACGTACCAGCATTTCGAGGTATGACCTTGGAGCCATGTTTTAGCAGACGGACAAACACGTTACTGCTGCAGTGGTTCATCATGTGCAAGTGGAGGCTTCGCTGAGTCCGGATCTTGACCAAACATTTTGCCATATTTAATATTATGATTTTCCTAAGGCTCTGTTATCAATTGTGGCCCTGAATATATGCAACCAGCAACAACAGCCTTGACCTTTTGCTCGCTGTCCATTCTGTTTCAAATGACTAAGGCAGAACAACCAGAGAATGAATCAAATGTCAGCTTCTTAATGTGGCCAACAAAAATAACTCACCAGGGATACACATTGGGCAAGGAGGGAGGGAGGAGATACTATTTATAAACTCTCACCCCTCCTCTGGTGAACAGTAAAATTTTATGCCTTGTTCTCACTTAGTTTTTTCTAACGCATCTCGATAAATAATCTCTGCCAAGGGTCAAAAGCTCTAGCATAAAAGAAAATTTCCCAATTCTACACTGTAAGAAACAATTTACTTTCATTTCATTTCTGACATATTTAATAAGCCTCCATTATGTTCTAGAGCAGATTTTCCTAATATAAGATAATGCAAGTATTTAAGCAGTAAGCTACAATTATAGTTAATAATGTGTTTTATTTGAAAACAAGATATCCCAAATAGTATTGTTTCAAGATGAAAAGATTTGTTAGGCAGTACACAGTTTGCGATGAGACTGGTGTGTGTTCAACACGTAAAGACAGTTTCAACTGGGACTAGCCACTGCTGATGGTGTTCAGCACCTACATGCAGCAAGCATGTGGAACTGCACTGCTCTCCCCACAATGGTGAATTCCTAGCATACTTCATTTCCATCCGGTCACTATGCCAACACTGTGTTCCTTTTATAGACACGGCTTATGAAGAAAAGTGACCTACACTAATTCATGAAATCAGTACGTGTCAACAGCACGTTGAACCTTGGCATTCTAACAATAACAGATGACTGAAATATAAATCTCCATATTGACAGGTGTTGGTGCTTGAATTAGGAGCTATCACGTGTTTTAAATGCAGGGTCAAGTATCACATTCTCCTTACACTTTGAAACACTTAGGCTTGTGCATCTTTTAGAAATCTTCTTGTACTCCAGCATGGTCTCTAAGGAGACACACATTCTCATATTTAGGACATGTACTCCAGCATGGTCTCTAAGGAGACACACATTCTCATATTTAGGACATGTACTCCAGCATGGTCTCTAAGGAGACACACATTCTCATATTTAGGACATGCTACTACATAATTGAAATTGTTTGACTGATTAAGAACAATACATTGGATAGTTTCATTTACGTTTTTCTGGTATATTTCTTATCCATTGATACCAAAAGAAAAGTTGCCACATTATGTTATCATGCATTTGTACCCTTTTCCATTTTTAATAGCTAAGTTACTGACAAAGATTTTATAATGTCAGTGGATTTCATTTCTCAGGAAGACAACGGGTTTACATTTAGAATCATCATTTGAAATTGAACATTGCTATATTCCATTATGAACTAAAATTAATAGCATTTACAAGAAGAAGCTTAGCAAGCTTATGGAGTTTTACAAGTCTGGCATGCCTTAACTTTAAATTCCACTTTTAGAAATTTGTTTTGAAAGAATATTCAGAAATGTTGACAAAAATATTCATCAAGGCATCATTTATTCTATCAAAAACCACCCTAAATTTCCAATGGAATCATTATTTAATATATTCATAAATATTAAAATTGATGTTTATAGGAAGTTACTGATGTGAGAAAATGTCTATAATATACTACAAAATGAAGAAAGTATTTTATATAAACAGAAGAAATTCAGCCATGTAATCATAAATTCAGGAATAAAATAATAACCTAGAATCAATTCTAAAGACAAGGGCATCCAAGCCTAGGAAGGTGGCCTGAATGGAGAGGAGAGGGCCTTGGTCTTCCCACAGGGCAAGGTACCCTGCCCTCTCTTAGGAATGGAGGGGGTAGGGGAAGGGGAGAGTGGGAGGGAAATGGGAGGAGGGGATGAGGTGGAAATTTTGAATGGTATTTATAAAGCAAAAATAAAATAAAATAAAATGTTTGAAGAAAAAGGCAAGGGCACACTTCCGTATAATGGGAAATAGTGACTGTCACACCCACAGACATCACAGGGCCAGCTACTCCAGTTCATGGGTTGGTAGTTCCAGGAAAAGTAATAAATTTTATGCCAATAGAGTGCGTCAGTTTCCAGATTTGAGTCCTGAATCAAAAAGTTGAAAATTTCAAACCCCAAATTGTCATACTAGAAATTTATACATTTTAAACCATTTTAAATTCCTTTTTTAATATAATTTAGGGTAAAATTCCCACAGGAAAAAATAGATATAAAACAAAAAAAGAAGGTTCTGGAACAGTGACATTATTACTTCCTCACTTGTCACCAGCAATAGTTCTTAAAGATATTATTAAAAATATTATACACCATAAGTGATTTTTACAAGGATTTTATCACAAAGTTCAATTTTTAAAAATTCATAGACATTCAAAAATATTATTAGAAATGTTTTTAAAAACTGAAATGGAATTTTGAAAAATTTCTGGATGACTTTCTGCCTTGTAGCAAAAAAAAAAAAAAGAATTTCAAAGATTAGTAAGGACTCATTTGAATGGGGTTAAAACACAGTAATGTGAAATTTTCAACCTCTTTGGGAAGAATAGATCAATATGATAAACCAAAAGCTGCCTCTGTGTATATTTTAAGTTGAGACTAAAATTTTGCTTATTATTCAGATTCATATTATTAATATACACTCTTGAAACAAAGGTCTAGGTCTTAGCAAATCACAAGCTAAATTCCATTGATGATCAAATAAGACAGATGTGAGCTCTAACCAATGAAGTTGTCTCTGTTTCACTTGTATTTTCTGTGCTCACTTCCTCTTCTATGGTGATAAAAATAGCCATCTTAAGTAGTAAGCCAAAGAATTCTGAACTATTTTGGTTCAGGCTACCAGCTGATTCTAGAATCATAAAGCCAATTAAGATCTGAAAACTACCTTTTTTGTAGTGATGACTTCATTTAAAAACTCTTTTACCTTTCATCACATTAGAACACTATGTGGCCTGATGGATCACATGAAAGAATAAGACCTCCAAAAAACAATACAGAGAGTAAATAAAACATCTGAAAAAATTTACTGCCATATTTTTCTTTCCCCTAATTTCCAAGCACAAAAATCTCACCAGAGTTTGCATACCTTTTGATCTTTTTCATACTTTAATGTTTTATTATAAATTGTAATTTTAATAAGGTATGTCACAATATTTGACATATTTCATTCAATCTCTCAAATTTGAAAAATCACTTCTATGCTCTACTTCTCAGAGTTTTTAAGTAGACAGATCTTAAGCACTGTCTTGCTGTAGGAACCCCTTGAGCCAATAGCCTTTATGATACCAGCCCACTTGGATGTGGCCTCTTATACTCTAAATGCTAAGGTAAAGTGTGAGTTCATTCTCTCTTCTAGCTGCTGGATGTGGATCCTGTTGCCTGTTCATGCAGAGGACTGTGATCTGTAAATATACCCCTAAATAAATAACCTTTGATTATACTCAATTCAGAGCTAGCGTGGCATTATTATGTAAATTTATATCATCTGGTACCCAATGTGAATCCCACCAAATGGACTAGCTTAAAAGGCCCAAAAGGTCCACATCCCCAGAAAGTCTCCCGACCCTTCCCGCCAGGCTTGAATTCACCCACTAAGCAGTTTGCTGTAAAAACCTTGCCATAGCTGAGCTAAGTGCTGCAACTTGACAATTTCCGAGGCTCAAGGAGGCTTCTACACTCCCCTTTCCTGCTGCACTCCCTGCACATGGCAATTCGTGCAGCACAGAACTCGCACAGCTTCCCTTTTGTGTTCCCTGCTCACGAGCTCTGGGTTCCCTGATCCAAAAACACTCTCTCTATGTATGGAATTAATTAATTCCTCTTAAGTAAATTAAGAGCAAAGCATATTTGTCGGTATTTAACCATGCACCAAGTGCAGAACCAATGCAGCTTAGGACTCTTAATGCCACTGACTGCTTCACACCACCACGAGGCTGCAACTGTGACACCTGCTGGCCATAAAAATTATTACACCTACAATAATTTGCCAAAAATCTCATAACAAAAGTAACTATTTGATTAATAAATAAATCAATAAACTTGAAAGTTATACAACTGCAGACAATATTACTATCCAAAAATTTAATAACACTTTGCTTATACTATGGATGGTATTCTGCAAGACTTAAATGGTTTTTCTGATACATCCATTTATTGGATATTGGGCTTTAGTTTTCTTTTTCATATTATATCATTAAAAAAAATGGTTTGATAACAGAGCCAAAAATTAAGCACTTTAGAAATGATACAGTCTTTACAGACTAATAATGAACAGGTAGCTGACAGGATTAATACAATCAAAAATCAAAAGTTAACTGAAAAAAATTAATATCATTGAAAAGGATAACATTAATTTTACAGACAAAATTCAAACCATGTCAAAGGGTATGGAGAAATTATCTGAAAGAATTCATACTGTTTAATTTGACAATCAAAATCTGTCAAAAAAATTATGATAGGTTATCAGAATATCTTTCCAGGAAGACAATCTATTGCACACTATCCAGGTATTGTCCAAGGATAATATCTAAATATATAGTTCTTTATTATACTCAATTCTAAGCTAGTGTGGGATTATTTTTATAACTCCATCCTCACTGTCTTGATGATTCTCTTCTGCATTTATTTAGAGAGGGAAACCAACAAAGCTGACTTTATTATCATTTCTACTTTTCTTCACCTATTGGACTCAAGGCAAATATATATTTGCAGCTGTCTTTCAGAGGAAGAAGAAGAGGGAGGCAGGTATGTGCAGATCCTCTACAGATTGCACAGATCTATGTGGTTCAGTGCTCCAAAGAACAATATCATCAGCACAACATTTCCATGCCCTGGAAAAGAAAATTCCTACTTGACTCATTTATTTTAAAAATTTGAAATTCAGGTTCCC
>JAQHUG010000339.1:1521063-1532286 GCA_028555095.1 Dicrostonyx torquatus | reverse complement strand
GTGGTTATTTCGGGCATAAGCAAGCAACCAGTGGCTGAGCAGGCCAGTGGCTGGCAGCTGGGGAACACAACACACACCTCTCCTCTAATTACAACAAACATGGAAGTAGCAAATTCCAAGCGTGAGTCTAGGGAGCTGCTTCCTCCCATAAGCAGCACATAATTCTTACTTAAAACATAAATCACCAGGTATAATGGAGAAGCTTCATATTTTTCAAGAGAAATAAATAACAGAGATTCAAGAAAGGATTAAATGTTTGGAAAAAACACCATTTAGTACTCCGTCGATTTTTATGTTTAATAATTACAAATTAGTAACTTGAAAAATGCATTGAATGTGAAATGTCTCCATATGTTCCTAAGTTTGAAAAGATGATATGCAGCTGGTATTTCTGCTTTGAAGTCTGTGGAAATTTTAAAAACTTGAGGCTTACTGAAGGAATCAATAAAGGGAGCATTTTAGGTTTTATAGTTTAGCCCACTTTGTATACATTCGTATTACATATTGCATGATAAAATTAATTTTTACATGGCTGATTTAGGATGCATGTGTGAATGAATATAAACATAAGAGTTGCTTTTTTGAGAATAATAGAGGGTTGTTTGTTTAGGGGTAGACTCACAAGTCACAATCTTCTGCTGGAACGCAGAACAGCAACCAAATCCCACAGCAGGAAAAGAGACCAGACACACATTTTACATGGGCCTAAATAGTATAAGAGGCCAAGCCCAAGTTGGTGGGTAACTTAAAGGTTACTGGAGGTAGGACTTCCTACAGCACCTCTTTCCCATCATACTTCTCCCTCTTGCTGGTATAGTTCCCCCAACAGCTGCTCATATGTGGTCCTGTCTCAAGTTTTCTAGAGTTACTTTTGAATTCTAATCAGGGCATCAGTATATAGAGCCCTATCTGTGTTCTCCCCTGGCTCTGCCATTATCTCTTCTGAAAAACAGGTATTTGATAGTCCTTATCATAGCCAGACCTTTATTAAAATATGGGAATTTAAGGGTTAACTTTAGAATTTCAGAGAAAAAGGAAAAGCCAGTCACATCAAAACATCTGGTTATTGATGCCAGCTTCAAAGTTTACAAAAGGTACTTTGAAATATTTCGGTGTGGACAGGTAATACTAAAATGTTTCCTGCAGAGATATGTAATGTTATATTGCCCATGTACTTTACAGTTTAAAAAAATACATCTTAGAAGCCACCCAGCATCATGAGGCCTGGGCGCCAGGAGGACAGCTACAAATATACCCCAGGCTGAGCACCATTTTGGTGAATAAGTATATGGTAGGGAAATATGAGAGATGGAGAAAGAGTGTGGGTTATGTGCTGGGGAAAGAGGCCGATCTGAAGAGTCGAGGGAACTAATATTGGGGGGGGGCTGCCTTTCTCCTGGGACCATGGTAATATTTGTGTCTAGGCTGCTTCCGAGAGCCATATCTAGGTCTATGGCCCTGATGCAACTGTGTTGTGGTGTTGGAGGGTCCTTCTGTATTTTTGTTGCTTTCATTGGTTGAATAAAGGGACTGTCTTGGCCTTTTGATAGGGCAGCCCTTAGGTGGGCGGAGTAGACAGGATGGAAATGCTGGAAAGAAGGGAAGTGTGGCAGACGCCATGCTTCTCTGGCCCAAGATGGATGTTGGTTAGACTCTTCCCTATAAGCCACGACCATGTGGTGATACACAGATTACTAGATATGGGTTAAACTAACATGTAAGAGTTAGCCAACAAGAGGCTAGAACTGATGGCCAGGCAGTGATTTAATTAATACAATTTCCATGTGGTCATTTCAGATGTAAGCTAGCCAGGTGCCGAGAACACAGTCCGCCTGTTCCGGGAGCTGGGCAGTGGGGCAGCAGGACACAGCCCACTGATGCCACTTGCAACAGTGTTGGAGAGTGATGTCCATGGCTCTTGTTACCAATGAGGACGCTGTAGTTACGTGGATGGGACATCAGCTGTGACCATGTTGATGTCCAAGAGATGTGCCTCCATGGGAACCATGCTGATCTAAGAGGACTGTGCTGCCATCCAGGTCCATACCTGAATGCAGCCAAGGGTCCATGTTGGATCTGTAGTACGATTGCAGTCAGATTCTGTTATGATATCAGTGGCTTTTGTTGCCACTGAAGACCATGTAGAAGTCTATAGTCATGATGGACACCTCAGGCCATGTTGGTATTTGAAGGTCATGTGGCCACCAGGGCTTTATAGATCTGTGTGACCTCTGTAGCCACCTGGGCCATGGATGCTTTGTTCTTTCCCACGTCTCTGTGCTATCTATCCTTTGGTTCTTAGCCATCTGGGCATTGTCAACTAATGATAAGAACCAACTTGAGAACCCTGTGGTATGGGTCTCAAGTTGGTTCTTATTATTAGTTGTCCACTACATAAGTTCTACACAGTCATTATCCCAGCATATCTTTCATGCAGGACAAGATTGTAGCTCAGAGGTTTATGGTTGGGTTGGTATCCCACTCCCACTGCTAGAAGCCTTGTCTGGTTACAGAAGATGGTCAGTTCAGTGTCCCTATCACCTATTACTAGGAGTCCTTGATAGGGTTATTTTTATAGATTCCATAGAATTTCCACTGCACTAGGTTTCAACAACTACCAAATGCCCTCAATTCCTGTTTTCTCTACCAGTTCTCTCTCCATCCACACACACCCAACCCCTGCCCATCCCTCCTGTTCCAATCCCCATCATCAACCAGTCCATCCACAAAAACTATTCTATTTGCCCTTCCCAAGGAGACCATTTGTCCCTCCATTGAGTCATATTTGCTAAGCCCATCAAGGTCTATGGACTATAGCATGATTTTGTTTTACTTAAGAGCTAATTTTCACTTATAAGTAAGTACATACCAATGCTATCTTTCTGTGTCTGTGTTACCTCACTCAGAATGATTCTTTTTTAGTACCATTAATTTTCCTGTAAATCTAATGATTTATGTGCATTTTGTGTATGAAAAAGAGTGAGTGAAACAGGGGGTAGAGGGTGGCATGTATAGTTCATTCATGACAGTGTTCTGACTGCATATCCTTGTGTTCACACATGTAGAAAACAAAGCATTTTTTTGAGTGTCTTATATCTCTTCATATCATTGTTTTGAGACATGATCTCTCAGTAAGCCAGGAACTTGATGTTTGGAATAGGATGTTTGGCCAGAAAACGTTCAGAATCTCTCTGTCTCTGCAATTCAATACTGGGATAACAGCCATTTCCAGATTTTTACCTGGGCACAGAAGATTCAAACTCAGGTCCTCATACTTTAAGAGCAAGCTCTCCTTCTCTGAAGTACTCTTCTTCCACATTAGCTATAAGCTTCTCTCTGCTAGCTAGAAGTCCTGTAGTTATAGTCATAGCCATGTGCTGTTTATCAGAATATTCCCTTGGTCATATGGAAAAGTTGGTTCACCCTTTTGTGTCTAGGAATTCCTGTATATTTACAGGAACATGAGATTAGGACATAGTAGGATTGAATTTTGTTATGTCTTTTCATCTGTGATAATAAGACCTTTTTGTATGTCTTTTGGGCTGTGATAACAAGGTTTCATCCAATCTAAGAATGATATATAGTTTCTCCACCTTCCATAGGAGGCAAATACATATCTTCAGGAGTTTGCCTTTATATTTCAAAATGGTTAGAGTAGAAAAAAACTAACATCCTTTACTTCAGCAATGAATAATTCATCAATCACTTATAGAATTCCTAAACTTAAAGAGGCAACATTACAATAAGTGGGAAAGTTCTAGTAAATGCAGATGTAGAATAGAAGATGAAAACATTTTAAATACTAGAAAATAAGTAATTGTTTTGAACACAAGTAAAAATATATGTAATATTTTAAAAAGAAAAAAGTAACTACCTACAAACTCAAATAACCTGGAACATAAAATATAAAACATGAAGTATTCAGTCAGATAATTCTCTGGAAATTAAGAGAGGAGCTATGTAAATTACAAGTTTAGAATAAACCAAAGTACTTGAACCAGATCAACTGAGCTCCAGAAGAAGCTTATTAACTTCTACCAAACAACTGAACAGATGCTTGGGTATAAATGTCTAATATTTGAAGACAATCTATGTAACTTTTCTTCTGCAATTTGATTGTCATTATGGTCCTACATTATGACACTAGAAATACTAATACAAAACAACTCACTGTTATCTTAAAAGCAATGTGAAATTATTCATTCTTGAGTCAAATATGAGTAGTGATAGTCCAGAACATAAATTCAGATTGATTCAAATAACGTAGTCCAATATGGTAACTATTTCATGAGGCCATTATAGGAAAGAACTAAGGACAGTTCAATAATCAAGGCATTTTCCAAATGCAGTGTTAGAAGTAACATATGGCTAATTATAGAAAAGTGGGCAATGCTCTGATAACAGATTCAAATGGTATCAGGTAACATTCTTATCTTTGGCCTTGGTGGAAACTAGTATTGAACTAAATCAATATAACTCCAAAGTTAGTATAACATGACAGTCACAGGATGTTACTTTAGATACAGATGTGAGCAATCAATAACAATTAAGGGGGCTAAATGGAGCCTAAGAATATTTGGCTTTAGAGCTGGAGCATTCCAAATCTCTTACAAAGTTCTAAATAACTATTCAGTTTTACAGAAACTTTAGCATGGGGATAACTTTTTCTTGGAACGTTGTTTCACAGAGGCAACAGGAGGCCTCACCAACTTCATGAGGGGCTACTGAAGAGAGAAAGCCCTGATTTCTAGGCTTTAACTCAGAAGTCAGATGTAGTAGTGAGTATAAGTAAGAAATGTCATCTGGGGTGTGGGTTCTTCAGAGAAAGTGAGAATTCTGAAACTGTGAAGCAAGCCTGCTTATGAGTTTGGACAATATCCAAAAAGAGAAACAAAAATAGGACAAATAGCAGGTTTTATTTTCTGAGTTGAACTCTGAAAATAGGAGGCATTGAAGATTTCTAAGCAATAACATTGTAGAAAGGGTTTCTGTGTTGATAAGTACAATTCCACCAAAAAGGTACTTGCTCTTTTTATCACCTTAACATGACTGCAGATATTTCATTGCTCTAGACCTATGCCACCATGTTTAGCAATCAATAGAAAAAGGTTGCAATGTGATTATCTGAAATATCCCAGTAGCTTATAAGTAATGATTAACTTCAAAATGAAAATTGCTCAGCACTCTATCTAATCAATCAGAATTTTCACTTTTACTGTCAATACCCCTGTTTCTTGTAAATAAGTTGCATGTCCACCAAATTACTGCTTTTCTGATCTATTTGATTATGTTATTTCTTCCCACTATATGATAAGCAAGATATGTGTGTTCCATGTAAATACCCATCAAAAGGTGACTGCAACAATGACAGAATTCAGTGATCAGGTAAATATATGACCCATTCTGTAGACAGTCCAACTCTTTCACTGACTATCCCTCCCACTGCATAATGGTTCCAAAAACAAAGTGGCCGTGCAGGCAAAAAATGAGTTTATTCATGAGTTAGACAGCAGCCACTTCTACTACGATTCTTCTGAGTGCTATATCTCTCAGCTGCTGAGATCAACGATGAAATCTTCATGTGGCATTATTTCTCCAGGAGGCAACCTGACTACATTTGACCTCTTCTGTCACAGAAAGGGCAGTGTTACGTTGTTACTGGAATAAGTTTGTGTGTGTGTGTGTGTATGTGTGTTTACATATATACATATATGTATTCTGGCTGTAGATTTGCCTTTCTTATATATAGTGCTTCTGCCAAATATCATTATTTATGGATTTAGCTTCTATGTGGTCGTGATATTCCATAGAGAACTTAGAGCATTTCTTTTGACCAAGGAACTCACTTTACAGCTAAAACCACTTGTTTGAACATGTTCCTCAGCCAACCAGATCCTACATATCCTTCTATAAAGACTAGCCTCGTGAATCCAACTGATTTCCCATCCACAAATGTTTATTTGACATTTTTCTGTCAGCTAAATGACTGCACAGGAATCTACTGATATCATCTATGGTCACAGCCTGGAGGGCCTTCTGTTCTGGTGGCCCTTGCTCTACCACAGCAATGATATGCCGGTTTAGAGTAAGTTTGTATTGTTCTATTCATAGCAAAGGCTCCAAAGACAGATGTCAGCCTGAAAACCTACTATAATGAAGAAGCTGAGAAGCAGTCAGCTGACCTTGGTTTTTGACTGGAGACACAACAGGACCAAACCAAAAGAAGCTTCAAACTCTAGTCCTGTCCTTTGTGCCCTTTTTATCTTCTCTCTCCAAACTCTTGGCTTTGTTGTGACTAATTCCAGTCAGCTAGTAACTAGCTCCAACCCTGATTCAAGGCTAACTTTATTAACAGTCTCACAGTGCTATAGAGCAATCAAATATCGCATAATACTTCTGAAGCCTCCAGTTCTATTCCAAGTCCCCCATCCAGTATCTTGGCTTAGTGTGGATACAAATTCCTGAACCATCCAAACCTCTAAGCTTCTGCCAGGACACTCCCTGTTTGCCGATAGCCTACATGCCACTCCCCAGCAACACTAAGCCTCTCTGCAAAACCAGATACTACACATCCTTCACCATGTCCAGTCAATGAATATGCCTTATCCTACCTTACACATGCCCTACCTGAAACCCAGATTACTCTGAAACTCCAAGCTTAGACCAAGATGCACATCCCTAACACCAATTCACCACCTCTCATATCCACCTGACTTTATCCCATAAGCCATATCCAACCATAGGACCAACACTGTTCACAGATCCTGTGTTCTTCCTGAACTTACTTTGTCCATATCAGACATAAATGTGTTAACAAATGTGTTCCACATTCCCAGATGTTATCCACAAAACACAAATAATGTGAAAGATCAAGGGAGCATCTACCCTTTCCCACAAATCTATAAAATCCTTTAAAGGTGTTCACCAATGAGTTCACCAATGAGTTATCTAGATGAACACAGATTTTAAAATAGTAAGAAGAAAATAATGAAAGAATTCAAGAAGACACAAAGAAACTGCTCATAAAATGAATAAATGCCTAAGTGATGCACAAGAAAATACAAACATAAGGTGATAGGAAGAATTAAATAATCAAGTATCTAAAAACAGAATTTAATAAAGGTATAGAAACAATGATAAGAACTAAAGAAGAAAAGAAAATGGAGTAAAAAAAACCAATAACTCATCTAGAAATCTCAAGGGAAAGCCTTACAAACAGAACAACCCAGGTAGAAGAAAAAATATCATGACTCAAAAATAAAGGAGAGAATCCAGACAAAATAAACAAAGAATAATGAAATAATTAATATGAGAAAAACATAGAGGAATTATAGGCATCATGAAAAAGGCAAACTTTCAAATTAGAGGGTTACATGAGGGTCCATACTAAAATCCAGTAAAACAAAAATAACAAAAAGCTGGACATTAAGAAAATAATCCAATCAGAAAAAATGTATATGGGACAGGAGTAAAGGCACATGCCTTTAATCTCAACATATGAGGGAGGGTGGCAGGTAGATCTCTATGAGTCTGAGGAGAGCCAGGTCTGCATGGTGAGTTCTGGGCCAATGACAATCTTCCTTAAAAACAACAACAACAAATGATGGGGTACAGAACTAAGAAAAGTTCTCAAAATATGACACAAAAATTGTTAAGAAATGGTTATATAAGTATTTTACGTCTTTAGCCATAAGGAAAATACAAATTAAAACTACGTGTGGCTTCTTATTAACCATCCAAAATGGCATCAATGAAGCTAATAATAACAGATCCTGATAAGGGTGTGAGGAAATGAGAACAGTTATTTATTGCTAGAGATCATATAAGTTTACACCCAGCAATATAGAAACCAGTTTGTAGGCTCCTCAGGAAGCTAAGAATCAATCTACATAGGTATGTATTTATATCACTTTTGAGTATATACTAAAAAGAGCTAAAGGACTCTATGCTACTACAGAGATAATTACTCATTGGTGCCCTATTTATCATAGCTAGAATTTAGAAATACCTAGATGTCCATCAACTGGTGAATGGATAATGAAAATGTGACATATTTATATGATGAAATATAACTCAGCTGATAAGAAAAATAAAATTCAGAGATTAATGGATAGAACTCAAAACAATCATCCCTGAGTGAGGTAATCCAGGCTGCCCCAAAACAAATATTGTATATTTTCTTTTATATGTCAATGTTGGTTTTTAAGATGTCAATATGTATGTTAAAATCCAAATAATCATACAATTTAGGTAATTGTAAAGAATTAGGGGACATGAGGGGAGTTCTATTGGAAGGAAAATAGAATATATTGTAATGAAGAGATGAAAGGAAACTGAATGAAGATTAAATGGACTGGGGAATATAAGATATCAGGTAAAGAATTAATATGCAGAGCTACAAATAACTCTGAATACCTCTTTAAAAACATGGAAACCTATTCTTGTAGAAGTTTCCACAAATACTTACATATATAAAATAATTTAAATGAAGTTACCATATATTAGGGGAGAAATTTCCCAAACTATATGTCTTCTGGAACCAAGTAAAGTCTCCAGTGCCAGATGGGTTACAACTTGTTGAGTCATTTGTCAGATAAATGGACAAACTCATGGAGATTAAACAACACATTACTGTATGATGAAGAAAGAAAAAAATCATAATTTTCCTGAAATAAAATCTAAAATATGAAACAACAAAACTGTGGGTCCACTTTAAAATCAATTTTATGAAGGAAATTTATAGGTAAAAGTGCCTACATTTAAAAAAATAAGGAAGAGGACCTTTAAATATCTTAATGATGTAACTTAAAAATTTGGAAAAAGGATATTAAAACCAAAACACAGTAGATGGCCAGAAGTAATAAAAGTGAAAAAAAAAATGATAAAACAAAACAAAGAACCAATGAATCTAAGATTGTCTTCTCTGAGAATATGAACAAAACACCCAGGAAATTCACAATATTGTAAGGGAATACTTCAAAAACCTCTTCTCCATTTAGTTGGAAAACCATAATGAAATGGGTGGGTGTCTAATTCAACCAATTCATCACAGAACTACAGAAACAACAAGAACACTTTAAAACGCTTTCTCTAAAGCCAGTATCACACAACTAACCAGACCACATAAAGACAAAACATTGAAATAAGAACATACCAGGCCAATATTCCCAATTAATATAAAATCACAAACATTTAATGGAACAGTTGAAACCTGAAGACAACGCACATCAAAAAGATTTTTCACCACTATAAAGTTGCCCTTACTCTTGAAATGCAGGGCTGGTTTAAAATATACAACTCAGTAAACATAATTAACTACATAAATTGACTTAAAGAGAAATCATTTGATTATTTCAAAAGATGTAGAAAAAGTCTTTTAAGAAAAAAATTTCAACAAACAGTGTTGGAAAAACTGGATGGTTACATGAAAAAGAAATATTACATTATATAAGTGTTTAAACTCCTGCACAAAAATTAGCTCCAAATGAATCAAAGACCTCAATTTGAAACATGAAAAGGAAAAATAGATAAAGACAATATAGTCAGTAAGTTAGAAGATATAAGTAGAGGCAAGGATTTATTGAATAGAAATTCATTTTTCCAGATAAAGCAAGCAATTGGGAAGCATAGAATCATAAACCTGAAAACCTGCACAACTAAAGAAATGCTCAAGGTAGTGAAGTTAAAGACCACAGACTTGAATAGAATCTTTGCCAGCCGTACATCTGACCCAGAAATAATACACATAATAAATAAATGAAGCATGAATCTAATTAATGTTAATCAATAAAAAATCAGGAGTCAAATACTGGGGTAAAAACTGAAAGATCAGAGAAGCAGAGCAGCAGCCACCAGAGGCCTCTTACCTCTCTGAATTCTCTGGCCAAAGGCTGAGATCCTGTCTCCACTCCACCTCATCACTTCCTGTCTCCACCTGCCAACTACTAGGATTAAAAGTGTGAGCCCCCACTACCCAGTTTCTACCGTTTACTATGGCTAGTTCTGTCCTCAGATCTTCAGGCAACCTTTATTTTTCAGAACACAAACAAAATATCACACATTTCCTCCGTTTTGTCTAAATAAAAAACCTAGGTTATAACTAACATAGAAAAACTCTACATAATAAGTATAATAACTACAAAGAATTATATAAGGCAATAATTACAATAATAATGCCTAGTCCATTAACATTTGATAAATTCATAGAAAATACTCCATTATCTTTCCTGCCATGGTGAGTCCAAGTTGTTGTATCTAATTCACTTTCCATTCTAACTTGTATTACCAACCCAAAACTATCTTTTTATGTCTCCCAACCTTTCGCACTTTACAGCTCTTTTGGGAATTTCTTTTTATATGTTAACAAGAAAGACTATAACCATAAATATTTAGTATTCATTTATTGGTTCCCATTTCAGGAACCCAAGAAAGAAATATTATTTCCTAAATGAACAGAAAGTGCAAGCAAGTGATTTTTAAAAATTGTGAGAAATGACAAAAACTACTGGCTGTATGGACAGTCATCTAGGTTCCTCTGTAACTTTGGGGCACCCATCTTCAGCCTGCAGGCATAGAATGTCTGAAAGACTTTTCTGTGAAGTAGGATTATTGAAGGGGTTCCCTGCCTTGTTTTGACAAAATTCAGCAATTATTTTCTTTTGTAAGTAAGTAGAAACATATGTGCAATGTGTTATAACAAAAATAATCTTAAGTTTGTATGAGCATACAAAAATATCTTAAGATTAGAAACATATATGAAGTATAACAAAAATAATCTCAAATTAGTATCAGTATACACAAATTCTTACCATATAAAATATTTAAGACCATAAATTCCTTTTTGGTTTAAAAGCAGATTAATTAATCTACCCTTCTATCCTATTATATCTATATCCCCTTTTTCTTTTCAAAACAATATCCTAGAATCTAATCTTTGTTAAGCTTTTTTTCTGGCCACTACCAATAACAACTTATAACTAACCCCCCTAAACCATAACAAATATCTGTAACTCACTGAATAGCCAAAAACCACCCATCCCACCTCTTGGGAATGTGAGTGTTGGTTCCTAAAATTACTTTCTGCTTTCTGGGGATGACAGCATCTTAGGGGAACTTGATAAAAAGGATAATTATCAAGTTCTAGGATAGCTAGCTGTATCATTTTTTTGTCCAGTATCTGTGTGATGGGAAAGGGCAAGGCTTATTTCAAGTCCTATTTGGAAT
>JAQHUG010000339.1:1472491-1495665 GCA_028555095.1 Dicrostonyx torquatus | reverse complement strand
ATTAAGGGAGTCATTTTAGGATTCGCAAGAGACTTGTCTCAAGAGGGCATCAGGTTTCCACCGGGATGTCCCCACCTAGGTTCATGGGCAGCACAGAACACGGTACCTGAACTAGCCTTGTTCCATAGTCACATTGATGAGTATCTTGATCATCACCATAAAAATTTCGCCTCATGGATGGAGATAGAGCCAGAGACCCACATTCACATCAGAACAAAGGACTGAGCTCCCAAGGTCCAGTCGAAGAGCAGAAGCGGGGAGAAGATGAGCAAGGAAGTCAGGACCCCGAGTGACTGGCCCATCAACTGAGATTGTGTGCCTGATCTTTTGGGAGCTCATCAAATCCAGCTGGACCAGGACTGAATGAGCATATGACCAAACTGGAATCTCTGAATGTGGATGTCAATGGGGGCTGTCTGAGAAGCCAATGATAATGACATGGGGACTTATCTCTTCTGCATGTATTGGCTTTTTGGGAACCTAGTCTACATGGATACACACCTTCTTAGGCTGGGATGGAGGGGGGAGGTCCTTGTCCTTCTTCCCACAGGGCACAGTACCCTGCCCCCTTTTAAGGAAGCAGGGGGAGGGAGGAGGGGTAATGGGGGAGTGGGAGGACCTGGGACAAGGGGAGGAAGTGTAAATTTTTCTTTTAACAATAAATAAAAAGTGTAAAAAAAAAAAGAATAGCCTCTATATGCTCATATATTTGAATGCTCAGTCACCAGAGAGTGGCGTATTTGAGAAGAAACAGAAGGATAAGAAGGTATGGCCTTGTTCAAGAAAATGTGTAGCTCGGAATGGGCTTTATTTCAAATTTAAGGTCAGACGTAGCATTTCTCTCTCTCTTCCTGTTACTTATGTATCGGGATATACCCCTCAATTGCTGCGAGAGAGTCGTGCGTGCTGCCAACGATGCTTTCATGCTCCTGCCATGATGATAATGGACTAACTCTCTGAAAATGTAAGCAAGTCCCTAATTAAATGCTTCCTTTTTTAAAGACCTGCCTTAGTCATGGTGTCTCTTCAAAGAAATAGAATAGTGACTAAAACATAATGTTACATTAAATGTAGTCTCTCTGTGTTTGTGGATCAGGATGAAGCTCATTCATAATGCCAATGTTCCCTCCGTGCTCCCACAATGATGATAACAGACTAACCCTCTGAAACTACAAGCAAGCCCCCAATTAAATGCTTCCATTTATAAGAGTTGTCTTTCTAATAATGTTTCTTCACAGCAATAGAACAGTGACTAAGACATAATGTTATATTAAATGTACATTCTCTTCGTGTGTGTGTGTGTGTGTGTGTGTGTGTGTGTTTTAAATGTGAGACATTCTCACTATGCAATTTGAGGCTGACCTCAAATTCTCCATCCTCCTGCATCATCTCTAGTGCTGAGGTTTCAGACAAGGGGCACTAGGCTCTCTTAGATTGATAGCTGTTGCGATAGAGGACTGAGAAGCAGAGGCCTGACTGCAGGGTGGCTCTTACTGCTTGAAGAGCAGAGGAAGTAGGGTGTAGACAGAGGGAGAACTCCAAACGCAATTCCGGTCACAGCCAATCCCTTCTGAGCCTCCTTCCCTGTACACAGGATATCCTTTTCAATGAAGAGACTCTGTATGGGTGAAAAACCGTGAAAGAATTGACAGCTAGCAACAAGTTCTCCCACTAGCAACCAATCTTTCCTCACAGAAAAAGAAAGAGCAGAACAAAGCAGCTCTCATTTAAGCCCAGTTTTCTAACATCCCACCCTCCACCTCGAAGCTCCACCCACCTGAACAGCTGCAGTCTCCCAGCCACCCCTTGAATCTAGAGCATTTCACACAGGGGCAAAGGCGCCTTGGGATAGCACTGAATTCCTGGGGTGTAGCAGGGAATTCCAGGGTTTTCAGCACCCAGAGAAGAGACTAAAATAGGATGGGAGAGTTCTTTGTCGCTAGATTCCTTTGCAGTTGGAGCTGGAGGAGTCTCTCTAAGGGGGGCGGGGCAGAATAGGGCTCTTAGTTGGTGCCTAGGGGATTCTGTACTCCAAGATCACGCTGCTTAAGAAAAACAATTCCTTCCTAAGGAACGAAGAAAGGGATTGATCTCAGGTAATTAACTGAAGCAGTGACTTAAAAATCGTCCAGGAATATCTACGAGTTACTGTGGCCCTGGGCATGTGCAATGCCTGTGCCTCCTGCTATTGTTTGAGACTCCCTGCCAGCTCAATAGCGCTCTCCATCGGCTTAAGGGAGGTGTGTGGTTTGCTCTCCACTCTTTGCTGCCCGCTGGGACCTGGGATTTCACAGTGTACCGTACCGTTGAGGTCCAGGGAAGCAGCAGTCCAGAGACCATCTATAGAAACCAGAATGGGATGAGGGAGGAGGTGACCAGCCAGAGGAAGGCAGCAGGGCCTAGCCTGATACAGCAGCAGCAGCAGCTGCAGCGGTGCAAGAGTCCCCCTCCGGAGATGCTGGGCGTCAAGATCCACCCTGTCCTCTGCCTTCTCCAGACTCCATCGTGGATTCCAGGCGCTCGCAGCCTCCAGCCAAGGGAGGTGCCCTCTGAGCTAGCTACGGAAGGAGGCGGGGATTGGATCATCTGAGGAGGAGAGGGTGGGACCGACGCTCCTGGAACTGGTGGCTGCAGGCGCCCTGGGCTGCCGCCGTCTCTGGGCGGAGCTGCACCCAGAGCCTGGACTGTATTGAGACCGTGTGAATGTTCGCGTGGACTAGGGCCGCGCGGGCCCCGCGCCTCCTACGGCTTGCTCCCGCGTGCTGCTGTGTATGTTTGCTTCTTGTCACTGTGCGCCGAGAGGCAGAGGGACTATGAAAATGATTCACTTTCGGAGCTCCAGCATCAAATCACTCAACCAAGAAATGAAATGCACCATTCGGCTGCTGGACGACACGGAGGTCTCCTGCCATATCCAGGTGCGGTGGCACCGGGGGAGGATGCAGGGCGAACGGTATTCTTAGTGTACAGGAGTGAGTAAGTGGTCTCTGATGGTAGGCATGTGCTGGTAGGAAACCCACCTCCGCAGAGAAGCCCAGCTAGAATGCGGGATTTGCTTCAGTCTTCAAGATAGGGGCTTTGGCCCTCTATAAACGTCTGCCTTGCATTTTCGTTTCCTCAGCCCCCTACCCTGACATGTACCCTGTGCTCACTTCGCGTTGCTCCTAGGTTGAGTCGGTAGCCAGATGTCTCTTGTTTAACACTGTGTTGGTCCCTTTGGAGCCTATCCCACGAGGACATAGAAGCCATAAGAGCAAAGGGGGACACTTGCACGCTACCCCCCCACACACACACACTTCTTATTTCTCACCCACCACGTGGAAAAGGACTCCACCGGCCAGGGTTCCCCTTTTTGTTTCCCGTGCCCAGGCCGTTTGGGAACCTGCTTCTTGTGCCATCCTTCTTTCTGCCAGTAGTCTCTACTTCTCTAGTGGGGCAATGGACTTCCCCAAGTTTCCTAGAAACCTTGGGCTCCAGATTCGAGAAATGGAATGCACGTCATAATGCAATTGGAGCTATCTCCAAAGAAGGTGAAGTCTGTGCTTCCGAGAAACAAAAAGATTCATCAGGTCCTGCAGGAAGCTGGATCTTGGGTAAAAATAGCTTGGAATTTGGTGACTATTCCCTGTGGTCAAGTTGGAGGAGAAGGCGCGTTGCTTAATTGTTTTTATTGGCTGCTCTCTTTCTTGGGAGATAAGTGTCTTTGGCCTTGCAAATATTTTGTAAGCTGCTGCTGCTGCTGCTGCTGCTGCTGCTGCTGCTGCTGCTGCTGCTGCTGCTGCTGCTGCTGCTGGTGGTTGGTGGTGTGTGTGTGTGTGTGCGTGTGTGCGTGTGTGCGTGTGTGCGTGTGTGTGTGTGTGTGTGTGTGTGTGTGTGTTTCGGTGCACTCACACACACTTGTGCTTCCTGTAGCTGAGGTGTGCCAGTAGGTAGGTGTGTACTTCTCCCATGACCTCATGTGGCATGCACATTCTGCAAAGCTTGCATCTGCAAAGCACTGCTGGCATCATAGTTTAAAATTGAATTCATTATTTCTAGGATTCCCTTTCCTCTTCTAATACATCATAAGTTTCTAAGATCTATGTCTGTGAGAAGTGAATGGATTAGCACCTCCTAGAGGCAGAAATTCGCCTCGAGCTTGTACTTGAATTTTTTAAAAAGACACTTTAATTAAAATATAGTTACATCACTTTCCCTCTTCTCTCTCCTCCCCTCAGCTCCTTCCAAGACTCCACTCTCCAACTTTTCCCACGTGCCCCCAACCACACTCTCAATTGATAACCCTTTTTATTATTGTTGTTGTATATACATAATTATATAAATACAACCTGCTGAGTGTGTTTGTATTGTTTGTCTGTATATGGTTTCAGGGATGCCCATTTTGTATTGGATAACCAATAAGGAGACTTACCCCTGGGAAAGGGTAATTCTCCCACTCCTCAGCATTCATTAATTGCCTGAAGTTCTTTGCATAGGGATGGGACTTTGTGAAAATTCACTCCTTCTCAGTTATTATGCTTATTGATATGACTATTGTTCAGGTCTTGTTTATGCCGTTTCTATGAGAGACTCTTTCACAGCAGACATCCTGGTATCTTACAATCTCCCTGCCACTCTCACACAGTGTCCCATGAGCCTCAGATGCAGGACCCTTGAGGTAGATGTATCCTCCGGTGCTGGACTACCCATGATCCTTGATCTTTGGGTCATGTCCAATTGTGATTTTATGTGATGGTCTCCATTTGCTGTAAAGAGAAGCCTCTTTAATGAAGGATGGGCGACATATTTGTCTGTGCATAGAAGGATAAGTTAAGGATGTAGTTAGGAGTTATGTTGGTCTATCAAAAATGGTAGTAGCCAGTTCTCTCCTAAGATTCAGGACCTCACCAGATCTGGGAAGTTGGTTAGGTTTCTAATACCATGCGTAATTTTTCTCCTGTCGAGTGAAATTTACATTCACCCAACAGCTGTTGTTGGACTTTTATAGATATCTACTCCTGCTGGTCACTGTTGTGGCTCCTGAGAGTCACAGCTCAAGGGGAGACCACTAATAGTTTTCCTCCTATGCTGGTTGGTAATGTCAAACTTGAATCAGGCTTGAGTCTTTTAGGAAGAGGGAACTTCAGATGAGAAAATGCCCATCTGATTGGCCTGTGGAAAAGCATATTGAGCATTTTGATTGATGATTAAAGTCAGAGCAGTGGTGCCACCCATGAACTGGTCATCTCCTAGGTGCTGTAACACAGCAAGCTCAGCAGGCTCTGAGGAGCAAGGCAGTAAGAACTGCTATTCCTGGCCTTTGCTTCAGTTTCTGCCCCTAACTTTTGGGCCTGCTTGAGTTCCTGCCCTTTTTTCCTATGTGATGGACCCTTACCTGGGAGTCGGAGCAAATTAAGCCCTTTTATCTCCAAGTTGAAGGTTTTACTACAGCTTTAAAAGCCTTATTAAAGCACTTTTCTTGGAACCTTCCATAATACTTCCTGGTACAAAGGAAACTAAGCACAGTAAGGATTTTAGATCAGATTCAGCTTGAATAAAAATAATCTGAGTCCTGAATACTAAGTGTGCAATAGGGACTTACCTTCAACTTCTGAAAGGCAACAATGGTAACAGCAGTATTGTATACTGTTTTGGGAATCACTTGGCCTAATCTAACCAATCATTCAAAGGGAGGTTTCTCATACCTACCTAAATCCTGAGGGTTCTGTTACTCTCTAGTTCTTGTGGAGACATTGTGAAGCAGTGTGTGTGTGTGTGTGTGTGTGTGTGTGTGTGTGTGTGTGTTATGGATAATTTTAGGTAACTATAAAATAATAAGGCTTTATCAAATAACCTTGGTGGGTTTTGTCACCCCTCATTTTTTTCTGCTTTTGTAATAACCTCCCTCTCCCCTTCCCAGTCAGAGCCCCCTCCCCAATTTTCTGTTTTGACCTTTATTTTATTGTTATTCCTCCCTCAGCCCCTCTTGTTCTATGATGCCATTATGTTTTCCTGGTTTCTGTAATTACTCCATGTTGCATACTTACTTCTGAAGATTTGGAGCTGGGAATGTTAAATGAGAGAAAAATAGTGATATCTTTCTTTCTGGGTCTGGGTTACTTAGGCATCTGTTCCTTGAGGGAGATGAGAAGGAAGGTGGCTACGAGAAAAAATAGATTGTTATTATTGGCCCTATGAATGGAGCTAGCCATGGGAAGGGTCATTAACTGCCAAAAAGAATGGGACAGAGAAGTGCCCTGCTTGCACAGGAGAGGCATGGGTGAATGAGTGAGACACGAGAGCAGGTATGCCCATTAAAATAGATTTTAGTTGCGGGGTAGGTGCCCATTTGAGCCTAGAGAGGTGGTACCAATGGCGAAGTTCCAGATAGTGTAGGTGGTGGCGTTATCTGGAAGGCCTTCTATAAGTTGGTCTTGGTCCAGAAAGTAGAAGTGACCTGTAAAATAGCCTTAGTTTTTACCAGAACAGATTTCTGATGCAACAGCAGAACTTTTTCCAGGAATCTGTAGGTATGTCTAAGACAACTGGAACAGGTTTACATCTTGGTGTCATAGCAGAAGGCTATGGCTTTAGGTTAAAAGGCATGGACATTTTAGAAGAAAATTAAAGGAATTTGGAAACTCTGAACCTCTGAAGATACATCTGAAACCTGTTAATGTAGAACTATGAAGCCTGTGAAAGAGACACACCTATTTGTATTTTTAACAGGAAACTTAAAAAATAAAGTAATGAGGTACCAGTACTCTAAGTCTTCAAATGCCATTAGAGAGATCTAGTCAGTTACAGCTTACCAATGCTAGTAGGGGCAAGAACACTAGAGGGAATATTTTAGTAAGCCAAAGTATATTGGAGGCAGAATGTCCCCTTGGTAGGTCCAGAGCATGTAGATTCTCTTACCAAAGATGGTGCTGAGGTTTTTACTTTGAACTCAACCAAAAATGGTGGCTATCCATGAGTTTGTATTTTTGCAGAGCTGTTGTAGTAATCTGGAGCTATAAATTTTACAGATTTTAAAACAAGCACACATACACACAGAGACATAAAACAAGCATGCTGTGGCTACGTTATTTATACATATATATTAACAGACAGACGAACAAAACACTTTATTAGGAACCTATGTCAGCTGAACAAAATTTTGGAGTTGACAAACAGCAAACAGCTGGAGAAATGGGGAGGGGTAGTAGGAATGGAAGTACAGCGTCCAGAAACCATGGGCATATGGAGGGCTTGTTTGTTTTATGCCAGAAAAAAAAATTTAGGCGTTAAAGGACATAAGGTGTGTCAGATTGCCCCAATTTAAAATATTTTGTAAAAGACAACCCAAGGGTGTTTGGAGATCAGGCCTCAAAATGTAAGTGTTCCTTTTTTTAAGTCCGTGCCAAGACTCAGGACTCAAAGCCTAGAGCGATGTCTCCATTGTGGTAGACTCTGGGTCAAAAAAATCAGAGGGGTGTGAGAAATTCCTTAACAGGACATCTCCTGATAAAGGAACCCCATAGGAACAAAGCATGTCCTTGTCCCCTGGGACAAGCCAGGTCCTTGTACTGGTCCTTGTACCTGGCAGTCAGGTCAGCCTGAACTGTATGAGGCCCTGGGCCTCTAAGGCAGTGACTTGGAACTGAGAACTTACCCAAACCAAGCCAATGTTACCCTGACAGAGAGCAGGTGCGCGGAAGGGTGTTTTCCCAACATGTGGTCCTGAGCCAGTGGGAAAAATAGCCCCATCTTGGTGGAACCTCCTGATAAAAAGTTTTTGTGTCTTGATAAACCTCTCCTCTGATGCAATAATTCAAATTAATCCGAATTAGAAAAAGCCCAGGTTTAACGGATACCAGTGCTTCTGGGTGCTGTTCCAGCACCCAAGTGAGGAGACAGGAAAGGAAGATGGGAAAACCAATGTTTTTTCTCTGCGTTGCTGTTTAAATACCCTCTCTGAGGAGGGGTCGTTGGCAGGTTTTCTTAGGGGTGGAGTCTGGACTGAGGCAACTCCCAGGGGAAAGGGAATATTTTAATTTCTTTCTTATTTAACCATTATCATTTATTAATAAATTTATGTGCCTATTAAAGTTTTGTTTACTTCTGATTTTAAGTTTTATTATGTAGTTGTTGGAGAGGATGCATAAGATTATTTGTTTTTCTGTATTTATTAAGGTTTGCTTTTTGTCTCAGCATGTGTGATCTTTTTTAGAGAAGTTTCTATGTACTGCCAAGTAGAATATATTAATCTTTGATGTTTGGATAGAATAATCTGTACATATCTTTTAGGTCCATTTGATATAAGTTGTCATATAATTTTAAAGTTTCTGTTTATTTCTGATCAGATGACCTACCTGTTGGAGAAAATAGGATGTGAAATACTCTACAACTATTGTGCTTGTTTTAAACTGTCTTTAATTTCATACTTGTGCTTTTTGTGAAACTTGGGGAACCAGACTTTGGTGCAAATGTCTGATATTGTCACATTCTCTTGATTAAGATGTCATACCATTCTTTGTCTTTTGGACTAGGATTATTGTCAAGTTTATTTGCCATTTGGCAACAGCTACTTACTTGTGGTGAGCCCACAAGTATTATAGAGCAAACGTGCAGCTAATAGATCTATTGAACTATCCACAATAAGAATATACGTATATTCCACTGGGAGTATCCCATTTTTTGCAGAGCTCTGGGGACATCTGCCCTTTGGATAAGTCACTATCAATTCTGTAGAAATCTTGTGAAATCATGCATTTATCCCAGCAGTATATAAGCTTGACTTTTTCTGTAGGGCAACTGAATACCTCTCCCAACACCATGAAGCCATGGCATATAAAGATTCACTCAGTCAAGTTCTTTGTCCTCATAGCCAAAATAAGTAATTCTCCGCAAACTTTCTATATTGGCTCTAGTCACTGATAAGAAAGGAGCCTCATACAGTAGGTGGTATGTCTGCTCTAAGAACAAACTCAGAAACGTGTAATCTTCTGATCGTGTGTAATCTCTGACTTAACAGGCTACTAATATTCTGTATTTACCCTTGGTTTCAACTAGCATCAGATCATATGCCAGGAAATTAACTGTTTATATAAAGGAAAAATGCCTGAGTCACTAAAACTAGATTCAGAGAGAAAAAAATCTCATCTGGGCACTCTGCTGGAGTCAAAAGCAAGATAACCACAAGAGATTTCTTTTAACTCAACCAGCTAGATACTAAAGCAAATCATGCCCACAGGTTAGGATAGCTACGAAGACTGTGTTCCCAGCCACAGGCAAACCCCTCTGAGACATAAGGTGCCTCCTTGCCAAATCCACCAGTTTCTTGTTACTCTGTGAAAATGCGTGCTTGATACTATTGTTACTGACAATGGGATTGTTTACTTGTCTGTATGCCTATATAAACTGAAAGCTTTGTGGAGATCACCTCTTTTTATTACCCTTATGCCTGATGCCTTGCCCTTGTGCCTTAAGCCTCTATTCTTCTCCCTTCTCCCATCTTCCCTCAAGGAATAAAAAACTCGTACTTAAAAGGTGCCTGAGTCAGTCGGTTAGTTCTCCCTCTCAGATTTCATCCCCACGCCAGTTCTTGCTTGTTGTAGAAGTCCTGTTCTGAACCCCGAGAGAGTGCTGAGGCTGGTACTCAGTAGCTCCTAATACCTCCTTTCTTAACCCATTTGCTTGGACTGCAATTCTATCCTTCAACTTTAAGGTGTTACATATCTTTTCAACTGATTCCTGTAGACAACAGATACAGGGATTTTTTTCTTAATACATTCATCTAACTTATTTCTTTTGATTGGAGAGCTGAGACCATGAATATTTAGAGTTATTATAGAAAGTGTATGTAAGTCGCATTTTATGATGCTTACTGTTTATGTTGTGCTTTCTATTTCACTAAATTATAGCTTCATTTATTTCTATCTAGAATTTCTTGGTTGTGCTTATTCTTCTCCTCAATTCTAACTATTGCTTACAGGGTTCTCTTTACTTTATTGTGTTGTTTTATATAAATTGCTTTAGCCTTGTGGATCATGAAAAGTTTTGCTCTCTCCCTCAACTATGCCAGATAGATTTGCAGGTTACATTAATATAGGTTGGCAGTCCTGGTCATTTTGAACTTACAGTACATTTTCCAAGATTCTTCAGGTTTTCAAAATTTCCATTGAGAAGTCACTTATTGAGCAGGGTATAGTGGTGTATGCCCATAATCCCAGCACTCAGGAGGATGAGGCAGGCCGACATCTGATTTGAAAACCAGTAGGGATTCATGTTTGCTAATCTGCATGTGGGTTTAAGTTAAGGATCTGGCTAGAAAGTTGGCATTCCAGAGCTGATTGGAATGCCACAATCCAAATGCCACTAGGAAATATTTTCACTCCCAACAATACTGGATTTTTCTTTTTACATGAAGTTAGGGTCTACACACTGTATTTTTAGGATTCAAACCAGGTAATCTTCAAATTATCCCTGTGAATCAATAGATGAACTGTGAACCAAAAGCAAAGATGAGATTGCCTGGCTATGCTCTGATTACAGACTGTGATGGTCAAGGGACATGTGGGTGCACAAACATTCTGACAAGCAGTATTAAATATGGTGGGCACTACACAGTGTGCTTTTGTTGTAATATGAGTTTTGTAGCTCTTTAAATTGGTGATTTTCCTTACAAGCATAGGACAAAAGCAGAGGAGCATTTCAGGGAAAAAAAGTGTACCTCATTCATAAAATAATAAACTTTTGTATAGTTCAGATAGTTCAGATAATTGCATTTTCAAAGATGAATTAAAGTTTTTTTTAAAAAAACTTATTTCAATTTTATGCAATTAATATTTGTTAAATATCTTCCATATGTCAAACACAGAGCTAGGACTAAAAATATTTTTTTAAAAATTAAGTTGTTTAAGAGACTGTTGATCAGTTTGGGAAAGATGGAAAAACATTTTTATTTGAGAACAGAATGACACATACATATGGCATAAAGACTGTTGTATGCAGGTATAAAACCAAGATGAGGCATCTGTACAAGGCTGGAGATTACTAAGAATTTCCGGTTATAAATGAAACCGGTAAATCATTAAAGGATCAGTGGGCAGTATCTACAGACAGTTAGAAATCCAAATCTAAGGGTCGTTTTAATGATCTGCTTTAGAATCTCATTTGAATAGGAGCATAGAAGATTGCCAGTTGACTTCTATTTATCTTTTTATATTTTTTTCTTGATGCAGTAGCCTAGGCATAAATAATAAACCAGATGTGAGAATGAAAACTGACTCAGAGTCCAAAATGATTAGCATAGTGACTAAAATATAGACAAAAACCCTTTCAAGGACTACTCACATATATGTGTGGATCAGCACATTCTATATCATGTCTCATGCTACCATTTAGAGTATGCTATTCAAAGGCAAGGGAGATAATCAGCCATAACAGATCATGGCTAGTGTCTAGTGTCTTAGTTTGGGATTTATTGCTATGAAGACACATCATAAGCATGATGACTCTTATAAAAGAAAAAAGGGGTTATCTTACATTTTCAGAGGTTTGGTCCATTATCATCATTGTATGACATGATGACCCATAGGAAAAAAGAGTGTTGGAGAAGTAGTTAAGAGTCCTTACATCTTGTTGAAAGACAACAGATAATGGTCTGTCTCACTGGGTGAAGCTTGAGCATAGGAGATCTCAAAACCCACCCCCAAAGTGACACACTTCCTCCAACAAGGCCATACCTATGCCAACAAGGCCACACTTCCACTAATGCTACTCCCTTTGTGGACATTTTCTTCCAAACCACCACAGCTAGATTAGTTAACTCTTATTCTAGAAGTACAAACTGCTACATTAAGACCTAGGCCTTGTTTTTTAGAGTTAATCTAGAATCACAGTGTTGACTGAGTAAGATCTTCACACACAAGCAGAAAGTCCAATATATTTTACTAATAAATATCATAAAACTTAACCTCTTAAAATTAATTGGCCCTATTTATATAAGTCGGCTACTTATTAAAATAATTCTTCTTTGGTACATCTATGCAAAGATAGATTTTATTATTTTATGTGCACATTGTTGACTATTTGTCTGAAAGTTGTTTAAATTCTTATTATCTGAAACTGAACTCCACACAGGCAATGTGGTATTCCTAAATTTGTATGTTTTGCAAAATTATCATGGAGAAATATGTTTTGAGTTTAGGTTTGCTTTCTCTGTACTAAATCATACAATTATTTTGCTTTTAAAGTTTCCCTAATGGTTTGTTTAAACTGATGTCTGTCCACTGAGAACTGTTTTTTTGTTTGTTTGTTTAAGTATAAGAGAAAGAGAGTGCTAGTGAAGCCATGGGTCTTGGAGAAGTACTTACAACTACCACTTTACTAAACCAGTATAAATCCTAACTGCACTCTAAATATTTGTTTATATACTTCCGAATAAGTGTAATCCTCAACCCTCATCAAGGAAAATTCTCTTTGCAACAATTAGAGACAACTACAGAAAACCATAACTAATCAAAATGCAGAGTTGAGGAGCCCAGTCTTGTGGGATACATCTACAAAACAACTCCTGTACCCAAGACTTGGGGATCGTTGTGGAAGAGGGGCTGGAGAGATTGTAAGAGCCAGATCAGGGAGTTTTTGTGAACTCTCTCCCCCCAAGTAATGTTAGAAAGCTCAGAACATATAGTCTTATTGACATGACTACCTATAATATGAACTGAACAAGAATGATACCATTAGACATCAAAATGAATAGTTGATAACCACAGGAGGCCTCAGCCCTACACAAAGAACTCCAAATAACTAACAGATGCTCAGAGAGGGAGAAATAGTCTTTCCCAGGAAAGAATATAACAACTGGTTATTTAATACTAAATGTTCAGTCTTGAAATCATATAGAAGTAATATTATAGAAACAGGTTGTATTTAGAAATATACATGCATATACATATATACATGTAACAATAATCAGGGAAAAAAAGAAGCCATGAAATTAACAGAGAGCAATGAAGGTATGTGGAAGGGCATGGAAAGAGGAAACAAAGAGAAAAATTATTTAAATTTATTATAATTTCAAAAAGAAAAAGTAAAATAAAAAACCCAACAACATAACATCACTTCAGTGTTTAGAGAAAGCAAATGGAAATCACAGAACCGTTACCTTCTGCTTTCTTCAGTATCTATACACATTCACACATGAGCTCATATATCTGCATGTTGGCATCTTATATAGCTACATAATCTCTTTTGTGTCATGGCATGATAGAGGTATTGCTTAGAGTTTGAAATTTCAAATTAATCAACATATAATTACAAGGAGACAAACATAAAGATAATGTCAATATAATTCTTGTCTATCCTCTAAAATGCTATAACATGTAGGCCTAAGGAAGATTCTGCAAGTTAGTTCAGTTCTGATAATGTCAGACCCTGGTATTTGGTGCCCTCTAGAAAATTAAGAGAGCATAATGTTTTGGGACTGAGCACTAGCTCCAACATAGCTTGACACTTTTTTTCTTAAGGTGTAGGGAAAAGAGTAATAAAATCACTAGAGTCAGGAGAAAAAAAATAAAAGACAAAATGTTATGTTCTTTCATCCCACCTGGAGCCTTTCCTGGGGTAGCTTCACCTTTTGAGTTTTCAAACCTCAAGAGAGATGTGTTTCTCCAGATGGATGTCCTGCCACATGGTTGAGGGACACCTTGAGTGGTACGTTTTGCTTCCATGTTTGGAAAGAGTTTTTCCACCAGGTGTAGATGGCACCGTCTTTCTCAGTGCTGATTAAGAAGGGTAAAGAGAGGAAAAGTTTCCTGTAATTCAAGGGCAGCTACAGAAGCTGAGTTTGCAGCTCCAGCTGCAATGTGGCCACCTGAGAACAGCAGATTTAACTGTTAAAAAGAACAAAGCAGATTTAAACACACGCCCCAAAGAGAAGGATGGCTCCTACTTCTCTCCAAATTGTACCTTCATTAGAGAAAGTGTGTCTTTTAATGCTATTATCCAATTTATTCTGTTTTTAAAAAAATATTCTCACCAGACTTTTTTTGAATATGTTCATTAATGAGAAAATTCTAGGTTTTGTTTCAATATATTAAAGCAAAAGTGAGATAGAAACATTTTCTTGGTGTTACTAGAAATAAAATGGAGAAAGAACACAGGATTTAGGTTTGTACCTTTAGGGTATTCCACTATTAAGGAAGAATTCAATACTTAAAAGAATACCTCCATCCATCCACCTATCTTTTCCAAAAGCAAACATTTTTTTTCCAGGGAATATTAGACTTTGTAAGTCCTCAGCTAAGGTTTTAAACTTCTGTATTCTCTTTCCTTGCATTACAAAATGTGACTTCAAGATAAATCACAAGTATCACTTTCTGCCAAATTTCCAGCCTGCCTTCTTCCCAGGAGCAGTGATTTCACTGAAACAGTCCTCTAATGCAGTCTGAAAGAACAGTGGACTTTTGGAGAGAAGGATGTGTGATACAGTTAAAAAAAAATAGTAGCCATTGTCTAAAAAAATGGCAAGTGGGCTGTGTGAAGGAGTGTAGTTTGAAGGACATACTAGGAAAAGGCCAAGAATAAGGAAAGACTTGTAATTTATGGGGAATTAAAAGACTTGTACTGCAGTCTCTAAAATACAGCAGGATGTTGGCTATTCTCTACTGAAGTAGATAGTATACTATATAATAAGAATCCTGAAAGCATTATTGGCCATTTTTACTGGAAAAAAATACTACTTATTAAGAAATGGTTTACTTGGGCCAAAGAGAATTGAAGAAGTGTTTCTTCAGAGTAGTTATTGGGTGACACTATTCATGGGGAATTGTGAATAACTGTCTGCTTACCAGATCAGACCAGTGGTAGATATCAAAGTCCTACTTAAGGAACCCCTGAGTTTTATTGGGGTTACTTATAGAAGCAAGAATGACTACAGGCTTTACTTTCAGGTCTAGTATTTCATCTTCATTAGAGCATCCAATGTCTTAATGAACTTCCCTCCAATATGAAATGTTTTACCTCTGAGGAAAGTACTACACAACAGTGGAATAGCTCATATTTCTGTAGCTACAGGTAAGAGTTTTTAAATGTTCTGTGTCGGGCTTTTAATGTCATAATGCTTTTTGTAAAGAAAAATCCCAGGGACACTAGAGTTTGTAAATTCTTAACTAAGATATTAAATCCAAGCCAGTTGGTGGTAGCACATGTCTTTAATCTTAGTACTTGGGAGGCAGAGGCAGGCAGATCTCTGAGTTTGAGGCCAGTCTGGTCTACAGAGAGAGTTCCAGGATAGCCAGAGAAACCCTGTGTCAAAAAACAATAACAAAAGATTTTAAGCTCTGGCTCCACCATGAGTAAACCTATCAATGAAGCAAGTCATCTTCTTGTTTGTTTGCTTTCATTATTTATTTATTTATTTATTTATTCATTTATTTTGGTTTTTCGAGACAGGGTTTCTTTGTGGCTTTGGAGCCCTGCACTGGAACTAGCTCTTGTAGACCAGGCTGGTCTCGAACTCACAAAGATCTACCTGCCTCTGCTTCCCGAGTGCTGGGATTAAAGGTGTGTGCCACCACTGCCTGGCTTATAAAAGGACACTATTTTTGTTGTTGTTGTTGTTTTTTCGAGACAGGGTTCTCTGTAGCTTTGGAGACTGTTCTGCTTTCATTATTTTTAGTTAATTTTTTTACATTCAGACCACATTTTCCCCTCCCTCCTCTCCTATGATTCTCCCCCACTACCGCCGCTGTTACCTCCCCTTGGCTGCAGCCCATCTACTCCCACTCTGTTTCTCTCCAAAAAACATCCCATGGATGTTGATCAAGTATGGTATATCAAGTATTAGTTAGACTAGGCACCTCCCTAATATGAGGAAAAAGATCACAAAACAAACAACACATTCAGAGAAAGTATTTGAGCGCACAAATGTGGATTTATTCCACCTTGACTAAAGGTCAGAGTTGAGGCCTATTTTTGCGTCTTCAAGGTTATTATAAGGTGATTGGAGCCAGCATGTGGCCACTAACAGGATGTTTTCACCTGGGATGTAGTGAACGGTTTTTTTTGTCTTCCCCCTCCTCTTTGGATTGGCATATATAAAGCCTATGAAAAATAAATGTGAGAGGATTCACTAACTGGGTTGCCCTTCCAACTCTTTTCTGTGTCTCTATTTCTTTTGTGTCTCTGTTTTTTCTGCTTAACATCTCCAATCCACACACACCCCTACAATGGAATGTAGAAACCTGTCCAGGCTGGACCCAAACAAGACAGCCCCAGCCCCCACTGTTAAAAGTCCCACAAGAAGACCCAGCTATACAACTGTAACATTTATGCAGATGGCCTAGGTCAGTCCTATGAAGGCTCCATGCTTGTCAGTTGAGTCTCTGTGGGCACCTATGAGCTCAGGTTAGTTGATTCTGTGGGTTTTCTTGTGGTGTTCCTGATCACAATGGTTCCTACAATCCTTCCTCACCCTCTTCCTCAGGATTCCCTGAGCTCCACCTAATGTTTGGCAGTTGGCTTTGCACCAGTTTCTGTCAGTTGCTAGATAAAGTCTTGGATGACAACTGAGCTAGGCACCAATCTATAACTATAGCAATATATATCATTAGGAATCATTCATTGATACTTTTTCTTTCTTTCTTTTTTTTGTGGCCAGTAGTATTTGAGCTCTCAAGTCTCTGGGTCCTGGCTCTGCAGGATGCGTCAGGAGTGGGCTCCTTCTCCTGGCATAGTTCTCTAGCTGGGATAGTCATTTGCTGACTACTCCCACGATTTCTGAACCAACTTTACTACAGGACATTTTTTAGGCAGGAAAAATTGTATGTTAAATGTTTTATGGCTAGGGTGGTGTCCCAATCTCTCCACAAGAAGTCTTGCCTTGTTATATGGAATGGCCAGTTTATCCCCCACTGATAGAAGTGATAGCTAGGATTAACCTCATAGATTCCTAGGAGTTTCCATTGCACTAAATTTTTAGCTCATCCCTAAAATACTGCCCAGTTCCAATTGTTGTCACTCCCAGTACTCTCTTCTTCCATCATCCCCCAGCCTGATACTTCTTGTTCCCATGACCACTCCCAAAACATCCCCCACCCCACCCTACCCATCCACCCTCGATGTCTGTTCTATTTCACCCGCCCAGAGAGATTCATATGCTGCCACCACCACTTGAACTCTTGCTGTTACTTAGCTTTTCTGGGTTTGTAGATTGTAGCTTGGCTATACTTTATAGCTAATATCCACTTATGAATGAGTATATACCATGTTTGTCATTTTGGGTCTGGGTTACATCACTCAGGGTGATTTATTTTTCTAGTTATACCCATTTGCCTTCAAATTTCATCACGTTGTTTTTATTATTGTTGTTTTTGTTTTGTTTTTAAAATAGTCCATTTTCTAAATGCACCACATTTTCTTTATCCATTCTTCAGTTGGGGAATATCTAGTTTGTTTTCAGTATCTGGTTATTATGAATAAAGCTGCTATGAACATAGTTGGGCAAGTGTTCTTGTGGTAGGAGAGAGCACACGATGGGTATATGGTCAAGGGTGATATAGCTAGCTGGGTCTTAAGGCAGATCGACTGTGAAATTTTCCAAAGTGACTGGATACATTTGTACTTCCATCAGCAGTAAAGGAATATTCCCCTTCTTCCATATTCTCTCTAGCATGTGTTATTATTTTAGTCATCCTGTCATGTATAAGATATAATCTCAGAGTTGTTTTGATGTGCATTTTGCTGGTGGCTAAGGATATCGTACCTTTCATTAAGTGCTTCTCAGCTGTTTGAAATTCCTCTGTTGAATATTTTCTGTTTAGATCTCTACCCCAATCTTTTAACTGCGTTATTTAGTTTGCTGATGTCTAGTTTCTTGGGTTCTTTATGTATTTTGGAAATTAATTCTCTTCCAGATTTGGGGTTAGTAAAGATCTTTTCCAATTCAGTAGGCTGCTGTTTTGTCTTGTTGATAGCGTCTTTTGCCTTAGAAGCTTTTCAGTTGCATGAGGTTCCATTTATTAATTGTTGATCTTACAGCCTGTGCTATTGGTGTTCTGTTCAGGAAGTTGTCTCCTATGCCAATGCATTCAATGCTTTTCCCCAATTTCTGTCCTATCAGGTTCAGTGTATCTGATTTTACGTTGAAGACTTTGGTCCACTTAGACTTAATACTTGTGCAGGATGATAGATATGGATCTATTTGCATTCTTCTGACATCCATCCAGGTAGACTACCACCATTTGTTGAGCACACTTTCCCCTTTCCACTCTATAATATGGGCTTCTTTGTCAAAGGTCTGTGTCCATAGGTGTGTGGATTTCTGTCTGGTTTTTTTTTTATAGCTCTATAGTAGAGCTTGGAATTAGGCATGGTGATATTTCTGGAAATTCCTTTATTGCACAGAATTGATTTAGCTATCTTACAGGTTTTTGATTGTTTTTCCATATAAAGTTGAGTTTTCTTCTTTAAAGGACTGTAAAGGATTATGTTGTAATTTTGATGCATTGAACCAGTAGATTGCTTTTGGTAAGATTGCAGTATTTACTATGTTAAACATACCGGTCAATGAACATGATAAATCCTTCCATGTTCTGATATCTTCTCCAATTTCTTTCTTAAAAGACTTGAAGTTCCTTTAATGCAAACCTCTCACTTGCTTGTTTAGAGTTACTCCAAGATATTATTTGTTTATATATTGTTTGTGGCTATTGTGAAGGGAGTTGTTTCACTGATTTCTTTCTCAGCCCTTTTATCTTTTGTGTATAGGAGGGCTACTGATCTACTGAGTTGAACTTGTATACAACCACTTTGCAAAATGTGCTTATCAGCTGTAGAATTTCCCTGATAGATTTTTTTTGGGGGGGGTCACTTATGTATACTATGATGTCATCTGTAAATAGCAATACTTTGATTTTTTTTTCTTTTCTAATTTGTATACCTTGATCTCCTTTTGTTGTCTATTGCTCTAGCTAGAACTTCAAATACTGCATTGAAAAAAAATATAGAGAGAGGGTGTATGGTCTTGTCTTGTTTCTGATTTTAGTAAAATTGCTTTGAGTTACTCTCTATTTAATTTGATGCAAGCTATCAGCTTACTCTATATTGCCTTTATTGGATTTACGTATGTTCCTTGCTTGTACTCATGATCTAAGACTTTTACCATGAAGGGGTGCTGGATTTGTCAAAGGCTTTTCCAGCATCTAATGAGATGATCATGTGCTTTTTTTTCTTTCAGTTTGTTTATATGGTAAATTACATTGGGAGATTTTGATATGTTAAACCATCCCAATATCTCTGGAATGAAGCCCACTTGTTTATGGTGGATGATCTTCGTGATGTGTTCTTGAATTCAATTTGCAAGTATTTTACTGAGTACTTTTTCATCAATGTTCATGAGCAAAATTGATCTGTAATTTTCTTTTTATTATGAGTTTTTGTGTGGCTTGGGTATTAGGGTAATTCTGGCTCATAAAGTGAATTTGACAGTATTCCTTCTTTTTATATTTTATAGAATAATTTGGGGAAAGTTGCCATTAGCTCTTCTTTGAAAGTCTTGTAGAATTTTGTGCTAAAACTGTCTGATCCTAGGGTTTTTTGTTTGTTTTTGTTTTTTGTTTGTTTGTTTTGGTTGAAACTTTTAATTAGTGCTTATAGTTCCTTAAGGATTATAGCTCTATTAAAATTGTTTATCTGATCTTGATTTGACTTTGGTAAGTGGTACTTATTAAAAATTTGTCCATTTCTTTTACATTTTCCAGTTTTGTGGAGTACAGATTTTAAAAGTCTAACCTAATGATTCTCTGCATTTTTCTGTTTGTTATTATGTCCTCATTTTATTTTCTGATTTTGTTAATTTTAATATTCTTTCTCTGCCTTTTAGTTTGTCTATCTTGTTGATTTTCTCAAATAACCAACTCTTTGTTTCATTGATTCTTTGTATTGTTTGCTTTGTTTCTATTTTTATTGATTTCAACACCTCAGTTTGATTATTTCCTATCATCTACTACTCTTTGTTATGTTTACTTCTTTCTTGTTCTAGTTTTCCATTCCACTATTAAGTCGCTAGCATGAGATCGCTCTCATTTCTTTACCAAAAAGGTAGTTAGTGCTATGAACTTGCCTCTTAGCATCACTTTCACTGTGTTTGGTTTTTACATAAGTTTCATTATGCTACGATTTGATTTTCAATGAATTCTGGGAGTCTTTAATTTCTTTCTTTCTGCCTCAGTAGAGAGTTGTTCAATTTCCATGAGTTTGTAGGGTTTCTATTGTTGTTGAAATACAAGAAAAGTCTGTGCTAGTCTAAAAAGATACAGGTTTTTGCTTACTTTTTTCAAATTTCTTGTATCTGTTTTGACCTGCTTTGTGACCAAGTATGTAGTCAAATTTGGAAAAAAAAAAATCTGCCCTCAAAGGAGAAGGTATGCTCTTTTGTGTTTGGGTGAAGTGTGCTGTAGATGTCTGTTAGGTCAATTTGCATCATGACGTCTGTTAGTTCCATTATTTCTTTCTGTTTCTATGACTTGTCCATTAGTGGAAGTGAGATATTGAACTCTCCCACTACTAATGTATAATTTAAGCTTTAGCAATGTTTCTTTTACAAATGTGGCTCCCTTTGTGTTTGCGCCATAGATATTCAGAAATGAGATAGTGTCTTGGTTGATTTTTCCTATGACGAGGATGAAGTGTCTTTCCCTATATCTGTTGATTAATTTTGGTTGGAAGTCTATTTTGCTAGATATTAGAAACTGCTCCACCAGCTGAATTCTTGGGCTCATTTTCTTGGAAAATTTTTTTTCAAACCCTTTACTTTGAGGTAATTTCTATTTCTGATGTTGAGGTGTGTTTCTTTATGCCACAGAACAATAATCCTTTTTTTTTATCAGTTCTGTAGGCCTGTGTCTTTTTATTGGGAATTGATTCCACTGAAATTTTGAGATACTAATGACCAATGATTTTTAATTCATGTTATTTTGCTGCTGGTGGTAGTGGTAGTGTGTGTGTGTGTGTGTGTGTGTGTGTCTGTGTGTGTGTGTGTGTGTGTACATACAAAGATGTACATACTACCCTTGTTTCGGTTTTGCTGGTGTGAAATTCTTTGTTCCCTTTGTTTTCTTTGGTTTAGGGACCCTCCTTGAGTTGGAGTTTCCTTCTAGTACCTTCTCTAGAGCTGGATTTGTGGATAGATACTGTTTAAATTTGACTTTGTCATGAAATAAATATCTCATTTTCTCCATCTATGGTGATTGAAAGTTTTGCTGAGTATAATACTCTGTGCTGGTATCCATGGTCTCTTTTAGTGTGCAAGACATGTGTCCAGGTCCTTCTGGGTTTTAGAGTATCCACTGAGAAGTCAGGTGTAATTCTAAAATGTCTGTGTGTATATGCTACTTGCTTCTTTTTCTCTAGATTTTTTGATATTCTTTATTTATTATGGCTATTTTTTATTTTGTCCAAGGAAATTATTTTTGCTTCAATATATTTGGTGTTCTGTAAGCTTCATGTACCTTTGTAGCCATCTCCTTTTTTAGGTTAGGAAAATTTTCTTCTTTGATTTTGTTGAAAATATTTTCTGGGTCTTTCAGTAGTTAATCTTCTACTTGTTTTATTCCTATTATTCTTAGCTTTTCTCTTTTCAGAGTTTCCAAGATTTTTCTGGATGTTTTATGTTAGGAACTTTTTAAATCTATTGTTTTCATTGACCACTGTATCAATTTCTCCTATTGTACCCTCTACACCTGAGATTTTTCTATTCCTCTCTTATATTCTCTTGGTGATGCTTTCATCTATAGTTCCTGTTCGCTTACCTAAATTTTCCACCTCCAGCATTCCTTAAGTTTGTGTTTTCTTCATTGCTTCTACTTCTAACTTCACATCTTGAGCAATTTTACTCATTTTCTTCATCTGTTTGGTTGTGATTTCCTGGATTTCTTGAAGAGATTTATTCATTTCCTCTTTAAGGGCCTCTATCATTTTCATGAGATTTTAATTTCATGTGCTTCTGCCATGCTGTACTATCCAGGACTTTGTCTAGTAGGATAGATGGGCTCTAGTTGTACCATATTGCTGCTGTTGATTGTTTTCTTATGCTGACCTCTAATCATCTGGGTTTTGGATTGTTACAGGTTTAGGTATTATTTTCTGAGTTTATCTTTGTTAGATATATTTTTTGGATTCTTTTCTCCCTTGGTTTATATTTCTCATTGACCTTCTTGCCTCTGGTTTTGGTGACAAGTGATTCTTCAGGGATAGTATGATAGCTCTGCTGGGGTTGTGGCAGCTTGTATGACACCTGGTGTTCCAAGTACCAGCTTGGCTTCTGGGAAAGCAGGGGTATTCTGACAGAGTTGTAGGCCTTGAGTTCCTAGTTCCTAGTACTGAAATGTCCTCTAGCAGAGCAGGGGTCTTCTGCCACAGTTGTGTGCCAGGATATGGAGTCCCACAAAGGGGCTGCTGTTGGGGAATGCTGGATGGGCTGCAATGAGTGTTAGTGGGTGATAGACAGTATCTTACTGGGGTTCCTAGTACTGGCATGATTTCTAGTAGAACAGGAGTATTCTGCTAGAGTTGTGGGATAGGGTATGGAGCTCAGGGAAAGGGGGGAAATAAGTCAATCTTAATTACAGACCACAAAATTAGGAGATCTTGCCAAGGCAACTTATCCCTTTCATCCATTAAAGTCTCCTGAGCCCTCACTTGACTTGTATAAGCAGTTGTAAAGACTTCAGGGAATAAGGATCAAAGAGAAGTGTAAGAAGTTCAAATCGGCCTCAGTTGTATATTGTATGGTGTATGTATATATATTTTAATGATTCTAATTGATTTTATTGAGCTATACATTTTTCTCTGCTCCCCTTTCTGCCTCTCCCCTCCCCTTCAACCCTCTCCCATGGTTCCCAAGCTCCCAATTTACTCAGCAGATTTTGTCTTTTTCTACTCCCCATGTAGATTAGATCCATGTATGTATCTCTTAGGATCCTCATTGTTGTCTAGGTTTCTGGGATTGTAAATTGCAATCTAGTTCTCTTTGCTTTATGTCTAAAAACCACTTATGAGTGAGTGCACGTGATATTTGTCTTTCTGTGTATGGGTTACCTCACTCAATATGATATTTTCTAGATCTATCTATTTACCTCCAAATCTCAAGATATCTTTTTTCCTTTTCTTTTTCTTTTTTTTTATTTTCCTTTTTTTTCTGTGTAGTA
>JAQHUG010000339.1:1424395-1447379 GCA_028555095.1 Dicrostonyx torquatus | reverse complement strand
AAAAAATGAGTGGATTCCTCCCACTAGTTCTTCCTTGTTGGCATTGTTTAAGCTAATAGAAGATGCTGTAAAGTCAGAGGAAAAAGATGAGATTTTTTTAAAGATGATGGACAGCTGGGTTGAGGACCAAGTGAGCTTGGCGCAGTGAGAAGAAAGAATTCATGTGTGCCCAGCTTCATGGGAGGCATTCTGGAAATTCCTTACGCCTGTTTCTTCATTATATATGTGGCTCTAGTTCCCTGGAATTACATTCTAGGAAGTTAACCCTTTTCTCAAGCCACGTTCTAGAGATTTTCCGTCAGACAACCCATTTGCTTCCTGTATATTATAGTCTGGAAATTTCATTAAAACCAATGGGGCAAAGGGATGCTCTAAAGCAGACTCATGAATTTACATTTAAGACTTACTGAAGGATGAGGCAAGGAAACTTCCTTTGAAAGCCTTCCAGGACATTTTAAAAGACTGAGAATCACTTAAATAGATGTTATATTACTTCTACATTACTCTTAATTTATGTACCCAATAAAAATATAGTAAAATAAGCCACAACAGATGCTTTCGATGAAGTCACTTTGACTTCATATTGAGGTATCTAGATGAAAAGAAATACACCTACAGCATAGATGGTTAAAGGATAGTCTTGCTAACAATGGTGTTCCTGGGTTTATGGTTTCAGGAAGGACCCTGTTGCCTCTATGACGCTATACTAAAGTTATTCTTAGTAGGAAGCCTTTGTCCTAGGATCCTTGGGTTTTCTCATTGACTTTTTGGTTTGCAGTGGCTTCATAGCTGACTTTAAAGAGGCACAGACTTGTTTTGTACAAAGACTATTTGAGTTTCTCAGTTTTTACATCCCCAAACAGATTTGGACTTGAAGATTTCCAGTGTGGATTTTCATTTAGAAGACTATGGAGAAATAACATGGACATACCTGTGTGCATTACTGATTCTCTATTATTTCCTTGGGCAGCTGCAGAATTCAGTAGTTTTGAGTAAACAATATTAGCTAAGAAATTCAGATATTAGCCCTTAATTGAAATATACTGATCTGTTCAAAGGAGAAGCTGTAGACTGCTGACCATACTTTATGGCTTATCTTCTCCCACACCTATTCCATGTTCTCCACTAAAGAGTATAAGAGTCTCTGGGTTTTAAGGCTAAGATATTGCAACAGAACCATTGATTATCATTATCTTATTTGATATTGTCATCAGTGATGGGACAGAAGCATAGCTCTGTATCTTGCTGACAGTAGTCTTAAGAGTTCCCTTTTCCCTTAGAAACTTCTATTCAGGCAAAATCAGGATTTGTATATTCCAGGAACAAAAAAAAAAGAAAAAGAAAGCTTCTATCAAGCATAGTAGGAGATTTCTTGGAACACGCTTTTAAACTTAGATGTTAGGAATAGAAAGACATTCTGGAAATGAATAAGCCAAGCATGGACATAGGCTTCTCAAGGAATAACCATAGTTAGATTTCTTTATAATTAGCAAGCATAGTATAACTTTGGGGGCTCTCAAGGCTGCTAAAAACCCCTACTCTTTTTTTTAATCATTGTCCAAAAACTGTAGTTTTAAGGTAGTTTTATAAGGGGTTATGTTCAGGTTTGGAAAAGAGGTGGAAATGTTCAAGGTTATATACTATTTGTCTCCCCAAAACATAGGTCAATAGCTGCTTGGACATCTCTGTTTTCCTCTTCTAATCTCGAATCGCCGTCATTATTGCTGAGCACACAAACTTTGATGACATGGCTAAGGGTTACTTCTACCAAAGCCTTTATTAATGTGTTTTTCATGTAGCATTCACTGTTTGTTTTATCTTTCTGCAATATTTAAAAAATAAACATTTTATAAGTAAAAATAATTTCTCTCATACTAAACTTTCAAGAAATTATTTCATTAGGCTTTGAGTGGGTGTTCTCTGACCTTTGTTTTGAATATTTCTCTTCCTGACCTTTGAAAATTCCAGAGGACTTAGAGTCGTGGGCAGTACTTTCCATCATATGGCAGTGGGTTTTACTGTAGTTCACATAGAAAATCATAGAATGTGGGAGGACTCTGGAGGAGTATGGGCAGGCAGACTGTGGGCAAAGAATGACATAAAAGACACATAATCACATTCTTCCTGGGCCACTGGGTTAGCCTGGTGGACTGATGCCATCTGGCAGCTTTTCAGTGTTCTTCTTAAAGAGATTCATTGGTGCGGGGATAACTCACTGTCTGGGAAGATGCAGAAGTAGCTTACAGAACAGAAGATTAGACCAAATATCTAATTTCAGCTCATTTTTCATAGCCAGTAGGTAAACTAGCCAGTTTCTAGAGGAGGAACTAAACATGATTTAGAAGTATTACCTTGTGTTTTTTTAAAATATTACATTATTTACTTATGTGCTTGTTTATTGTATGTATCTATACCATGGCACACCTGTGAATGCAAGAGGACAACTTGTAAGGGACAGTTCTATCAACCATATGGGTCTCAGGAATTTAATTCAGGTAATCATACTTGGCAGCATCTATCTTTGTCAGCTGAGCCATGCCACCTGTCCTATGTGTTTTCTTTTTAATGCAATATTTTGATGACTCGTGCTTGTTAATTCTCATCAATTATAAATCAATACAAATAGATTAAGTACAAAAAAAGAAGACATAAGTTTGGGTGGGTAGGACAATGGGGCTAGATCTATGAGGAGTTGTGGAGTTTACACAAACTTGACTAAACTCAGTGAGTAACAAAACATAAATCTGGGGAAGGGACTGGTAGGGTGTGATAAGAGTGAAAGATGTTAAAAAAAAAAAGGCGAGAGGCAACAGTAATCAGAATTTGTTACATGTACATGGAATTATAAATGAATTAAATAGGAGAATACCATGACCCCTATTTAGTAACATGATGGAAATATTTTTAAAATTACTCATTAAATGAACTGAGGACTAGATGTTTTATTTATAAAAGGCATTGGGCCAACTTGGGTATAATATATGTCTAATATGCCTTAGTTCGCTGAGCATGTGTGTGCATATTAGAATTATTTTCATTCTCTTTATGAATGCTTAAATTATTTCAGTTTTATTTTATTATAAAATGTACTATTATATACTTTTATCATATATGTGATAAGTTATATAACCTCTGTACTATCCTTTCTTTGGTTGTCTGTGGGGAATGAATATACTTATTAAACACTGCTTCAACTCTTCTAGGTTGTGCCAGACAATATTCTAAAGGTTTACATTCATTTGCCTTCCTATAAGCAGAACTTGAGTTTCCAGTTTATCTGAATCCCATTATTACTTTGAAATGGTGAGCTTGGAAGCTAAATGGCTGCCAGTATTATAGATAGCAAATGGTATTTTGCTATTTAGTTAGTGTCTTGCTATTTAGTTATTGTCTTGATTATTTGTTAAACTTCTAATTTTTTTAAAAAATGCCTATTAATGATTTTTGCAAATTTTTCAGTTATCTTTTTAAAGAAGTTAAATTATAGAAAAATTTCTATCAGTATATACTATGTATTATATATTATTATATAATATACTACATATTATACACACACATACACACATATACATGCATGCATTGTCTTAGTTACTGTTCTATTGCTATGAAGACACATCATGACCAAGGCAATGTTTATAAAAGCTTGCTTACTATTTCAAAGGGTTAGTCAATCATCATCATGGTGGGAAACAGACAGGAATGGTACTAGAGCAGTAGCTGAGAGGTTTACATCCTGGTCTGCTGACAACAGTCAGAGAGAGATCAGGACTGGGACTAGATTGTGCTTTAGAATACTCAGAGATTACCACCAACATCACACCTTTAACAAGGCACATTTACTCCAACAAGGAAACATCTCCTAATCTCTTCCAAACAGTTCATGAACTGGGGATCAAGCACACACATACATGAACCTATGTGGGGGCATTCTCATATAAGCTACCACATTCATATATGTACATAACTATATATACATGCATGTGTATACAAAATGATCTATATCAATGTATGTAACATATGTTTATATATGGTAAGTTCAAAATCAGTTCATAATAACATTAACTGATACCTTTATTCTGCAGACATCTCATGAATCTGAGCCCAAAAGACATGGTTTTTAAAGTCTCTCATCTTGGAATAAAGACTTTGACTAAAGACACATGGATAGTGAACTGACTAGTTTTTATGTCACCTTTACACAGGTGGGGTCATGATGGAAAAGGTATCTTCAATCGAAAAAATGCTTTTATCACTTTACTCAGTAGGCAAAACTGTTGGTAATTTTCTTTATTAATTATTGATTTGAGTGGGCAGTGCCACCCTTGGGCAGTTGGTCCTGGGTTATATAAAAAAAGCAGGCTGAGCAACCCATAATGAGAAAGTCAGTAAAGGGTGTTTCTCTATGACTTCTGCTTCAATTCCTGCATCTGGATTGCTACCTTAAGTTCCTACATTCATTTCTGTCAGTGCATTGTAACTCCATATATGTAAGCCAAATAAACCCTTTTCTTCCAAAGTTGTTTTAGTCTATATTTTGCCATAGTAATAGAAAGTAGAGTAATATAGTGATGGAAAATGAGATTATCAAGGAAAAAACAAGCACTTCAAAGAGTAGAAGTGGGCTGGTGAGCTGGGGTATGTAGGAGGCTCTGAAACCTTGGGCCAGTAAAGATAGCCCAGATCCTACATAAGTCATACATTATATGTAATTCCTGGGGAGTTTTTCACACATGCCTTAGGAGGAAACCACTTGTTTTCCAGTCGCCCTGCAGCTTAGACCCAAAAATAATCACACAGAAACCATATTATCTGCAATACTGTTTGACCAATAGCTTAATCATATTTCTGGCTAACTCTTACATTTTAATTTAACCCATCTCCATTAATCTGTGCATCACCACGAGGTTGTGGCTACCAGGAAAGTTCCAGCGTGTCTGTCTCCAGGGAGGTTCCATGACTTCTCTCTGACTCCGCCTCCTTTCTCTTACATTCCATTTAGATTTTCCCACCTAGCTCTGTTCCCCTATAGCTCTGCTATAGGCCCAAAGCAGTTCTTTTATTAACCAATAAACATACAGAGGGGACTCCGACATCACACATACTATATTTTATATTCTTCCCTCCCACCGCTCTGTCTCTTTCCTTAAATTTATTTCTTTATTTTAAAATAAACACATAGCCATTAATGACATGGGTTTTCAATTTTTCTGTCAACTGGCTTCCTTCAATTGATTAACAGTAATGCCTCTCATTCCCCACAGTCATACTCTCTACCACAATCCCAGAAATAACCAACCACTGTCCTTAGTAAGGACAAGAGCCATGATTTTCCCAGTAGTGACATCTTGGTATAGATCCCGGGTATGATCCCCTGGACTGTTGGTAACAGCAACAAAGTTTATCAAGAATGTGAGAAAGCTCAAACATTGTAGTGGTGGAATCAACTAAGGAAGCTGTTGTTAAGTTGAAAGCTTTGAATACCAAGTTTGTGAAAAAGAAAGTATATTTTTTATTTGACTATTATGCTTCATAGGACCCTTTTTTATATCCTGTCTGTTTGGCATTTCCTGTGCTTCTTGTACCTTGAAGGGAACCACTTTTTTTAGATTTGGGGTTCTTTTTTTTGATGTGGGTTTTTTTTCTATGATTTTTTAAAAGTGGTTTCTTTGCCTTTGTTTTGTGTTTCTTATCCTTTCACTATGCCAATTACTTGTATGTTTGGTTTTTTTGTGGTGTCTCACATTTCCTGGATGTTTTCTGCCTAGATAGTTTACGTATCATGTTTTCTTTGATGTTGTGTTCATTTCTTCTAACTAGTCTTCAAACCCCAAAATTCTATTTTTCATGTCTTTTAATTTGTTTTTGAGACTTATCTCTGACCTTTTTTGACATTCTGAGTTGTTCATTTGGGTTTATTTCCATTTAGATTTTCTCTAGTGACTCTGTTTGTGAAACTCTACTTTCATGTCTTGAATTTTTCTTTCTTTTATTCAACTGTATTTTCAGTCTGTGCTGAGGCATTTATTAATATCTCCCTTGAGGTCCTTGGCTATGTTCATAGTGGCAGTTTTAAGTTTATTTGTCCTATCCTGCTCTCCCTGTATGTATACTGCTTTGTAGTTTGTATCAAAGGGTGCATTGCCAGTTGCTTCACTCATCTCTTGTTGTAAATAGGTGGGAGAGGTGTGGGTTATGTTCCCAGCACCTGGCTCCCAGGCCCCAGCCGCTGGCCCGCTCAGCAGCTGGTTGCTTGTTTATGCCCACATAAACCACATGAGAACTGTATTCATTTAAACTCTGCCTGGCCCATTATCTCTAGCCTCTTCTTGGCTAGCCCTCACCTCATAAACTAACCCATTATAAAAGGTCTAACCTGCATCCATCTGCGACGGGAGCCTCATGGTGACTGTCCCTGACCCAGTCTTCTTCCCAGCGTCCTCTCCTCTTTTCCCCACCTATCTAAGTCCTGCCCTATCAAATGGCCCAGGCAGTTTCTTTATTTAACCAAGCAAAGCACGGAAATAAAGATGGACCCTCCTACAATCTCTGCTATTTAGCAGTGAAGCAAAAGAGGAAGAAAGAAAGAAAGTGAGGAAAAATCTAAACTTTAAGAGGACAAGATGATGTTTTCATAAGAAAAAAAATAATTTAGAGTCTAATACAAACTTTTGTAACTATGCTTTTGTAACTAGGATTCTGTTAAGTTCCCTAAACCTAAGCTGAAAGAGTTTTCTAAAATTTGACATAATTTCATGTCAAGACTTTTGACATCTGTCTCTCCTGAACTTTCTTCCCTATTAGGCATGTAGTGACATGGTTTTCCTCATATGCAAATGTACCCATATGCACACATCCTTACACACACAGAGGAGTCCAATTTGCCTGCCACCAGAATGCTTTGTTACAAGTATTTAAAGTCTAGAAAGCCGGGCTCCCCAATTATTCCTCCTCCTCATTTCAAGAGCTTAGTCATGTACAAGAAAAAAATATCTTGATTATACTTGTATCTGCTCCGACAACACAGGATCCCAAGCCAGGATTGTCTTGTTTGTAGGAAACTAAAAATATACAGAATGCCTGGTAGCAATTTAGTCATTGTTATCAGCTATTGCAAACCTTTTATGTTCATTAAGCCTCCTCTGCCTTTTTACTCTATGACAGATGGGAGGTTCCTGGAAAAAGGAAAATATCATATCCATTCTGCCAGCTCTTTATTCTTGAAAATCATGCTTGTCTGTGTTTCAACAAGGCTCTAATGCCAATACTGTCCAGGCTGCATGATCACAGAAAGCACTTTTGGTTCTTTTGCCCTATATTAACTGAGTTTGTGTCAGTGAATCAAATGCAGGAAGGTTTTAGTTCAGTGGTTGACTTTGTGCACCCCTTGTTTTGAATCAGATGGTTTTCAAAGAGCAACTCATCAAAAATTAAATATGTGAAGCTTCTGTTTTAGAAATATAGTTGCCTCAATTCAATGTTCATTATCAATGTTATCTTGAAGTTCATGATGGCTGAGTGATTGCAGTATGTGACATATTTATGTATTTCTTTTTTTAAGTTTCTCTGAGTCTGTGAAATTTCTGTGTTCTTATATGTCTGAACTAATAAATCTTTAGGTGATATATGCCCCAGAGTATTTTGATTATAAATTAAAAATTCTCTTTCATGAGGATGTTTGAAGGGGCCTCAGAGTTGGCAAACAGTAGGCATCAAATTCTCAACACAAAGCAGATTTATTTACCCTAGAAGAGATGGGGGTGGGTTTCTGCAAGAGTGATTTATTTAAGAAAAAAGAGAAAGCATGTGCTAGAATGAATTGGTAAGTCCTGGTTGGACATGCTACCCAGGGTATACAGATAATGAATTTTGAAAGGTGGAACTTGATGTTTTGATAACTAGACTTAGGGTTTAGTCATGCATAAGAACATGACCAAATAAAGGAGTAGACCTTGGTGGTAGCTTTAGTGATGTAATCTCATGGTTTAGGACGGGAGACAGCAAGAACTGCCAGCACCATGTTTGCAATGCTTGAATCTGTTAGAGAGCCCTTCAGTATTAACGGGGGTTCACTCTTAAAAAATTCATAGGTAGATATTCAACATGTACAAAATATTGATATAAAGAATCATCTTGCAAAAATGTGTTTTACATTTTTCACATTTGCATTATATTATATTTATACACATATGATATATAGACATATAACCACAGAGAATAAAGACTTGTAGGTGACAAAGATAAATGTTGAGAGTGATCCAATGAGAGATGATAGTGTGTTTTTAGATATCTGTGAGTTCATTCATATTTTTGAGTTTCGGTATAAAGCAGTATAATATAGTTATCAGTATAATCATGAAGGGCATAATTTGCTCTGTGGAGATAACATACACGCAATATTCTTTCAAACCACTGTAAAAATAAATCTTAAGATTCTTTTTCTGCCCAACATAATATTTATTTTAATTATTTGCAAATTTCTTGCAATACATTCCAGTCACACTCACTCCACATTCTCCCCTGCCTTCCAGGTCCACCTCCAGCCCTCATGGCCCAACACCATCCACTCCATAAAAAAATAAAATAAAAAAAATAAAAACAGTCCACTACAATTTGTGTTGCCTATATATTCATTAGAACCTGGTCAAACTCCTAGGGGCCAGTTCCTTAAAGAAAAGGGAACTCCCCCCACCCAAACAAAAGAAGTATCACCTGTGAAGAGTTTCATTTCAGTATCTTTAAAACAGTTTTAAGGACTCTCTTCAATAGCTTCCTGTCTGGACTATTTTTGGGGGAGTGGAGGGATTGTCACAGAAGTCTTCAATATCTCTCATTCTCAATTATGAGTCTGGAGGCATCAACACCATTGCAAAAATAAAAAATTTAAAAAAAGCTGCCTTTACATAGTAACGGCAGCAGTGTGCATCGTGGACTTCAACATGGTTTCCAGTGATAGCATGCATCATAGACAGCAACATGGCTTCCAGCAGCAACCTGGACCATGAATATCAACATGGCTCTGGCAGCAGTGTAGGAGGACCATGGGCATCAAGGTGGCTTCTGGTGTCAGGACCGATCACAGACATCAACATGGCCTCTAGTGACATTCTTAGGACTTGAAAACAAGACATGTTATCTTATTACCTAGAAGCTATCACTTAGTTCATTCAAGAATTAAGAGATTAAGTAAAGAGAGAATACATCTTATCTTAAAATTCCATTACTTCCTGTCTCTGCCAAACACTGACATGGAAAATAACCAGCCTTTTGTAGGGCTTCCAAGTGCCCCAGACACACAATTAGCAGGGGCCGATGCTGGCAAAGGACCATCCCTGACCAGAAGAACTGTGATATCTGTAGGTTTTTCCTTGCTCTTTTAGACTTGGTGTTGTTCATTCACATCCAAATGCTAGCCTCTTTAGAGGTTCATAGAGAAATTTGGAGACTGGGGATTGGGGATAAATAAAAATGTTTTTTAAAATGTACATCATCCTTCCTCCACATAGAGTTTTTGGATAAAGGTAGGACCAGCGTCAGCAGAGATTTTTAGTTTGGCATATTTGTTGAAATGGAGATCAGTTTTTTGGTTCATATTTTTGGGTTTGAATGAATATGTTGTTATGTTATATAGATGAAATCCAATACCAAATTATGTTTCACTGCATGTGACTAAATTTATGCCTAACTTGCTGAGTTTTGTTGTTATTGTTATTATTATTATTTGCTATTCAAGTTGTGTTGTTTTGTTTTGTTTGGGGTTTACAGTTAGGTTTTGCTTTATTTTTCATTCTTTCTTCCAGTTACTTTCATCACTCAAAATACTCCACAAAATTACCCAGCATCCTTTTTCTTCATCCACTACTTTCTGGGTACACAGCCTTTTTCTTCCTGTCACAACTCTACTATTGGTACATAAAAATACACAACTGCTACAGGCCTGCTCCCGTAGCAGACTGCCCATGCTATGGTGCCTATCCTCTGAGTTCACTGGCACTTGACCGCCCACTGTGGCCAGCTTGCATGTTGTCCTGAAATGTTCTAATATCTTGAACAAAAGCTTCCACTCTCTGTTTATTGAAGATAATACAGCAAATACAGTAGAAAAAAGCAATGATGAACTTTTATTTTATTTCCAAGAGTCTCATGAAGGCAGAAATTGTTTTTCTAACCATGTTGACCTAGAAAAGCACACAAAGACACAATCACATGTCATTCATCTATACCCATAATTTTTTTCTCAACCCATATTTTGTTCTCAATACTTTTTGTGAAGTGTTGCTTTCAACACCTCACTGCTCTTGGTGAATGGCCTTGCATCTAGTCCTCTTAATACATAAGTTTTTCTGAGTCAGGAGCATGAATGAACCACAAAGGAAAAATAGGGAGCATGGGTATAATATACTCAAACCCAAGCATCCAGCTTAACTTTAAAAAGTTAATTACATCAGGAATCTAAATCCCAGTAAGACTAATTTCATAGCTATCCTTAAAATGATCAAGTAATTCTGAACAAGTTGAATACAAAGAATGTAAAGAGAGTGAGTACAGTCATAAATTTCACACATTGTAGGGTAGTTGAAAGTTTGAATTATAAAAGATAAGATTCAAACAGTATTTCTCCGGGAAAAAAAAATCACTCCTATAGCCTAGGATTATAAATGTGAATACTGCTTAGGACAAAAGAAATTAGGGACATGAAAGACTACAAGATCTGTGTGAATGTAGCACATCATAGAATTCAATCTGCAGGGAAGGAGCAGCTAAGGCTGAACTCCAGTTAGTCTTTCCAACAGTGTCCAGCATCCGGGTTATAAGAGTGTTTCCCAACTCCAAACTGTCAGGGTGCTTGTTGAGAAAATAGAACAGTGGAACAGTTGAAAACTTCAGCTGCTCCTGTGGTCACCTAGACCTGTGTGTTACACCCATATTATTGGCTACTAGTAAGTTGTACGTGGCCTGAGTCATTGGGTCATTGTTTGTCCTAAGTGAAAAATTTGAATACAGCAAACAGGAAAGCAAATTTGTACATAAGTGGACATTATGGACATCTCTCTACATTTGTGCTACTAGTTTAACAATTTGAAAACAAAATCTTCACTTCTCTGGATGTTAGGTTCTAGACAACTGGGTTTCAAACTGTCTCAGCAGTTATTGGTTGCATGCCCTTACTTACCACCTTGCTTATTTCTTGAAATTCTTTCAGAAAAATAAACAGAAATTATTCTAAAACCCCTTAAAAATTGCTTCTTATGCTATGTAGTATGTAGAACCAGCCATACAAGAGAAAGTGGATCAATCCAGTCCGGTCCCTGGAAATAGGGTGGGTCCTAGTTCCTTTAACTCTCATGTGCGCTTGTGTATCAATATTTATGCACATAATTGCACAACTTGCTGTGCTATTAGGAAAGACATGGGAGTGTTAGGCTACTGGGCAGTCACCCAATGACTTCACTATATATAATTTACTTAATATTTTCTTTCTTTCTTTTTTTTTGAAGGCAGTTCTCCAACTTTATTTGAGATTCAGTAGGTTAGTTCTCATCCACATTGACTGTCGGTGGATTTTTGAATGTGGTAACAGGCACGTAAGTTACCAGTGTGTAGAGTTTGTTTGGTGAGTCCTCATCCTCATTACGTTCTCTAGACAAACGTATGGTATGGAACATTCCTTATTCCTTTGGCCCAGACGTCTTTATTGAGCCTGGTATCAATCCGCTCTCCTTCATGGCAAATTTCCGGATTTCTTTGAGTGCCCTAGGCACACGCTTCTTGTAGCCCACACCATGGATACATTTGTGGATGTTGATCATGTATTCTCGGGTCACCACCTCGTTGATTGGCACAACGGCCCTTCTTTTTCTCGCCACCCTTCTTTGCGGGAGCCATTCTGCCAGGCCCAAGCTGGAAAAGCCTTAGTATTTTCTGAAAACACAAGTCCAACCTTTGATAGATATTATGTTCTGTTTTGTAGCTGAGTATTCCTTCCTATGCCTGTCCAAATTCTAAGAGCTACCATGGGAAGAATATTCACAAAATCAGTAGTTTGTCAGGAGATCAAAGGCATAATCTGTGAAAGCAGCTCATAGTATACTCTTAAGTATTTAATTAACTAAGCAATATTTGCTATTACTGTGTTTTTACCTTCATTCCAGAATGTATTATTCCAAACTCAGCTTTGGTTTAGAATCATACTGTTTGAGTGATGTCCCTTTTTAGACTTAACCAATATTTTAAAAAAGCAGAAAATCTCCTGGATTAGAGATTTAGGGAATTGAAGATTAAGGTTTTTATGATTTTTCATGGGAAAAAAGTGACTGCTGATATAGACCACTTATTTCTTTGCATTTTTTAAAATCTCAAACATATTATTGTTTTGGATTTACCACTGATCCAGGTAATTAAATATATTATTGGCAACTGACTGTTGTGGAAAGAATTGAACCCTTTCCTTGTTACTTCCCCTCCCTCATAAGGATCAATTCTAGGAAGCAACTACTCCTATAAGCAACATTTTTTAATCGAAAATGACCCACGACACAGGAAATAATAAATTATATTTAAGTTTATTCTTAATGTTAGTAATAATGACTTATCATTGTGTATAGTGGTGAGCATAGCTGCCTTCCATTGTGCCCTGCCATTTCTAACATGGTTCACAATTTCAAATCCCTTTCAATTTCTTCACTGTTTTCCTCTAATTGCTAACCAATGCATGACAGGTGTTTAACAAATATGCAAATGAGCCTTAAAATAACCTGCTAAGTGTAGACCTGGAAATTATAATAGATGCTACCCATTTGCTGAGGTAAAACTCAGCCTCAAGATTTCATGACTTGCTGAAGGTCACTCAGCTGGGAAGTAGTAGAAAAAAGGTTTGAGTGCAGTGATTTGTTCTGTTTTCTGATGCCTTCTTTGAAGTGGTAAGATGATAAGAAAATTTTTAAAAGTAACCTAGTTTGTGTTCATAAAAATCAGGTTCTTTGAGGCATAAATAAGTAATACCCATCTCATGAGAGAATAACAAGTTCTGTTTTCAATCTGCATTTAATAGAAAAATCCTGCTTACTCTAGTACATGTGACAGCCTTCAGACAAGGACCATGACATCATATGTAAAATGTCTTCCTATTATATTATAATATAGTTGTTTATTTCTTTTGTTTCAAGACAGAATCTCATTGTGTAACCAAGGCTGGCCTTGAATTCATAACCTACATGCTTCAGCGTCCTGAGTCCTAGGATTCCAGGCATCTGCCAGCACTCTTGATTGTAGTTTTCATTTACTGACGAACATCTCCTTGTTGTTGATCTTTAAAATTGTTTGTTTCTATTATCATTGTTATTATTAACTTTTGGAATCAGTCTTGTATATAATGTTGTCTGTCCAGAAGCTATGTAGTTCTTATGTTTCACGACGTAGCCCAGGCTGGCTGGTCTAGATCTTATAGTTCTCCTGCCTAAGCCTCTGCCTCTCAACCACTGGGATTACAGGTGTGCCCACCACGCCTAACAATCATCTTTAAAATGCCCATGAAATAGGAAATTACTTGCCTATAAGACTAGGTAATAGAAATTCAGAGACACTAAAGGTTTTTCTCCTCTCAAAATGACTTCCAAAGGAATCCAGCTGGTGTATTGTTGTTCTTTGGGGAACTCCATTCCAATTGTACTAATCTGCTTTTATACAATTAATTATCCCTACTATCTTTACATTTACACATCCTAGTCATTGCAGTGTTTGCAGTACTTATTCTATCTCAAGGACCTTGAATAATCTTAAGGAAGTATTGCTGAGGGCTATATACTGGTAATCTGATCATTCACTAAAAATAGTCTAAGAGTTTTTTTTAAGTTGTTGAAAAATTCATAAAACACTTTAGGGATACAACATGACCTATAAACAGAAATTTAGAAATTGTAGTTATCAACAAACCAGACTCCTCCCTTAGGAGAAAAAAGACATCCAAGTATGTTATGCAAAAGCAGGACTTTTTGATTCCTTATGAAGAATCCTTGACCCACATAGCTTTTCAAAATTCATCTCATGTGTGATAAGATGTTGCTGCTTATTCTAGAGTCGCTTGCAGAGAGTTTACAATCAATCATGAATGATGAGCTTCTATTATGTTCAGTTAGTAGATCAAGTTCAACTTCTTTAAACTTAAAAAATTTTAGATATTTTGGACATTGAATTCTGCTATCCTGAGAGAGAAGTTATCATTTCAGTGAGCAGATTTAGAAAACAATTACCAAATTTTATGAAGAAATATATATTGATAATTTATTTTCAACTTCATAGGAAGAAATCAAGCCTCACAGCTCATAGAAGTAACTGGGACTTGGTTTCAGGAAAACAACAGACCATAGCACAATCCTACATACCCGAGGATATTTTTAGTATACTCAGGCCAAGGGTTGGCTTACTCATCACAACTTGCTCAGCAGCTAGTAATAGTGCTCTGTTAAATGCCATTATCCTTACGTAGAGCATAAAACAAAAGTCTCCTTCTTTGAGACTATTTTTTTAAGTTTTTTAGTTTATAATATAATTGCATAATATTCCTTTTGCCTTTTCTCCCTCCAAGTCTTCCTGTACAGCCCTTCTAATTCATGGCCTCTTTTTTCTTAACTATTGTTAGCTAGCTAGCTATCATCCATCTTCCATCTATCATCGATCTGTGTATCATGTATCTATGATCTATCCATCTATCATCATCTTCCTTGTATCTATCTATATATTTATGTCTCTGTCTTTATTCCTAAATACATAAATTCAATAATCACTCAGTTTATAAAATGGTGTTTGTATGTATTTGTTTTTAGAACTGACCATTTGGTTTTTTCCTCTGGAGAAGACTAATTTTTTTGTTCTCAGAATGCCTTAGTTGCCTGAAGTTTTTTCTGTAGACTTGAGGCCTCCTGGTCTTCAAGACATTCATGTGATCATCTATTGGTGATATCTTTTTTCAGGTCATCTTTATGCTGTCTTGTTGGTGAGACTTCATAGAGGTAACTCCTTAAACAACAAACTCCCTGTTCATTTGGCTCTTACTATATTTCTACCACATCTTTCATGTGTGCAGGAGTTGTGTTGTAGATGAGTCAGTTCAGAATGGGCTCTATAACTCTGCATTTATAGTAGTTGTAGTTTTATGTAATAGTCTCTTTCTATATCAAAGAAAAGTTTCCATGATGAGGAGTGTACACTATAGTTATCTGTGGGTGTAAGGACAACTATTCAGAATGTAGTTAGAAGTTATGGCAGTTTAGTATAGTGGCAATTGTATGTTCTCCAAAATCAATGGCTTCACTAGCCTTTGGTAGTTGTGAGGATTCTGGTATCGGGCTTAGTTTCTCCTTGTAGAGGTGGCCCTGAGTCCAATCAGAGAGCTGTTGGTTACTGCCAATGTATGCATGCCACTACAGCTCTCTTAGGGTTAATGTGCCATACTGCTCTTTGCTATGAGGTAGAGTAGGTTGATAACTTCCCTTATTTGAAATCTTGCACCTTTTGGTACCATGAAATGTAGTCCTCAGGGAAGAAGCATTCAGATCAAATCTGTTATCGGTGTCTTCAGAAGTATATGATGTCTTCAGCAGTAGGAACTTAACTTCCAACTCTGGGGAAAACCAAGGACTATAGCAGTAGCCTGTATTCATAAGGACTTCTGAAGCCTGGTGATGAGGTGTTTTTTAGATGATTGATTGTTCTTGGGAGAGCATTTAAAGTTCAGATGGGAAAACTTCATTTAAACTATATATGGTCTGTTCTTTTGGGGGAAGCATTGAAAGCTCATTTAGGAAAACTTCATTTAAACTATTTACGTACATTTAAAAACTAATTTCTATGTATTATATGTATTTTAGGTAGTAATTGATATTATAGCTTTTTATGACTTCAGAAATTCTTAGTGTTTTTGCAGCCCTCCTCTCACCCTTGTCTGTATATACCTATCACCTTTTCCACAGTTAGAGCCCTTCCACCATGCTTTCCCCATTTCCCCCATCAAACACTTGTAAGCTGCTACTCCCTTTTGTTGCTCCTCTATCTTCTCTCCCAGCAGTGCTCTATTTTTACTTTCCTGGTTACTCTAGTTACCCCAGCATGTATTCCCATGTGAAGATTTGGAAATCAAAATCTCAGGTGAAAAGAACCTGCAATATTTATATTTCTGGATCAAGCTTATACCATTCAAAATATCATTAAATCACTTCCTGGTTGCAGTGTGATTGCTCTGTTTCCCTCCATTTATGTTGATTTGGCTATTGATTTTATATATATTGCCTTTATTGAATTGAGGTATGATAACTCTAGTCCTTTCTCAAGGATTTTTGCCATAAAAGCATTTTGGATTCTCTCAAAGGCTTTCCTCTGCATCTCTAGATCCATTTATGTAGTTTATTGATATATTGAAGGCAACCCATTCCTGAATTTCAGGAATAAAGCCAACTGGTTACAGTAAGTCATTTTTTATTCATGTATATGTAGGCATGAATAAAATATGGTTTGGAAACACTTATTGAATAATCTGTGTTCATCAGAGATATTGGTCTATAGTTTCATATGAGTTGCATCTTTATCTGGTTTTTGTATTACAGTGATACTGGCTTCCAAGATTTTTGGGAATGCCCCCCTCCCCTTCTTTCTTTCTTTCCTTCCCCATAAAATTGGCTGTAGATATTCTTTGAAAGTCAGATAGAATTCTTCTGTGAAACTATATGGCCCTAGGCTTGGCTTTTAACTGGAAGGATTTGAATTGCTGTTTTAATATCCTCAGTAGTTATAATTATAAACTTTTTGGTAATTAGGAAATTCATGTTTTTATTATTTTATAGCTTAATAGAGTACAGGTTTATAAAATATTCCATTATAAAATTTTGAACTTCTTTTTTGTCTGTTGTATGTTAGCCTGTTCGGTTCTGATCCTGTTAATTGTCTTTCTTTTAGCTAGTTCATCCAAGGGTCTGTTGATCTCAAAGAAATAGCTCTTATAGTCATTATTTCTTTCTTTTCTCTGTCCCTATTTCATTAATTTCTAATCAATTTTTAATATTTAAGTACTCAATTTGATTCAAATTTTTTGCTTTTGCCTTTCCAAATTCTTGAAATACATCATTAAGTTACTTATTTGTGCTTTTTCTGATTTTTCTTTTAATATAGACACTCAGTGATAAAAAAAAATCCTTCTTAGGACTGTTTTTACTGTGTTCTGAGGGATTTTGTTGTGTTGTATCTTCATTTTCATTTAGTTCCCGGAAAATTTTTATTTCATTCTTGATTTTGTCTTTGGAGCCTTCATCATTCAGTACTGAGGTATTTCCTCTGATGAAGCTGTGTGTTTACTAAGTACTTGTTTGCTGTCAGCTTTAAGCTGTATTACCTTATAATCAGTTAGTATGTGGAGTTATTTGGATCTTTTTTTAATTTTTAAAGATTTAGTTCATAACCCATTGTGTAGTCTATTTCATGACCCATTGTGTAGTCTGTTTTAGAGTAGCTTCCATGTATTTGAATGGAAGGTTCGGTAGCTTTATTTTAAGTCCATTTGGTGTAAGGTACCATTTAATTCTAAGGTGTCTAAGTTTAACTTCGTCTAGATGACCTGTCTTTTGGAGAAAGTTGGGTAGTGAAATCACCTACTATTAATAGTTAATGTTAATCTGTGTCTTTAAATCCAGTAGTACATGTTTTATAAAACTGGGTGCACTGGGGTTTGGTGCATATATATTTGGAAAAGTAATGTCACCTTCATTAGATGTTTCTTTGTTAGAATAACATGGCTTTCTTTATCTATTCTGATTAATTCTAGTTTGAAGTCTATTTTCTCAATTATTAAGATAGTGATTGCTTCTTGATTTCGGGTTCCTGTTGATTGGGACCAGATTCTTTTACCTACAAGAGAGTCCTTATTTTTAAAGCTAAGATGCTTTTCATACAGGCAATACAGAGAAGAAATTTGTTGATCCATTTAGCCAATCTATAACTTTTTATTGGAGAACTGAGACTGTTGATATTTAATGCTGTTGAACTATGTGTGTTAATTGTGGTTATTGTGTTTTATTGTTTATATTCTATGTGGTAATTTGTGTTTTGTTCATTATGGACTTGTATTCCTTTACACAGTTTCTTGGCAATTTTCATTCCTCTCTTCAGCCTAAATTATTTCTTTCTGCATTTTCTTAAGTTCTTTTTGTTGGATACAAATTCTTTTAGAATATTTTTAAAATTTTTAATATACATATTTCATTTAATATTTTTAATTAAACAACAAATTCACAGTAAATTTTCCTTATTGGTAAAAAGTATTATTTGCTTTGGATACAGCATCACTATTACTAAAAGTCTTATATATTATTTTCTTTTACTTTTATTGATTTTTTTGTAGATCATGCATTTCTATTCCACCTTTCTCCCTGTCCCTCACATCCCCCAAAAAACAAAGCCAAACTTGAAACAAAAAGCAAAAGCAAAACTAAACCAAGAAAAAGAAGAAGGAGAAAGAGAGGAAGAAGAAGAATCTTGTAGTGGAAGCTGTAGTATGGCCTTTTGAGACACACAGTTCACCTTTTAGTCTATTTAACTTAACTTGCAAGTGTTACTGCGAAGGGTCATTGCCCTGACTCAGGGCCTCTGGTTTCTGTTACACCATGGACAATGGAAACTCACCAGGGTTCCTTTTGGATATCCCGTTGTTGTCCTGTGTCATGGAGATTCTGCTGTTTGGGATCTGTAAGTTCCACTTCACATGCTCACAGTTCATAGATTCGGTAGATGTTGGGGTGGACAAACTCATAGCCCTGGTTCTGCGCCTGGGTGGTATCTGCATTGGTCAGCTCCCTAGGTTTCCCTCATCATCACTACCTGGATGAGCTCTCCATCACAGCCTTACCTAACTCACACAATGTAGCCTACAGCAAACAGAGCCAGTTCTGCTCTGGGGCCCTCAGACCCTGGTCCCCCTTACTCATATCTCTAGGGCCAGTTCTACTGTTTGTCTCAGACAAATTGAAAGGAAAGGAAAAGCCCTCTTTCCCTATTGCTCCTGGGGGCAGACAAGGTGATTGAGGGTGCAGGATTGAGGCAGGGTCAGCTCTCCTGCTCTCACACCCTCAGGGTTGACTTACCTGCTACCCCAGCTTCAGGGTCAGCTCTAGTGTGCTGTCCAGGTGTAGCATAGGGTCCTTTTCTGTGCTGTGCCTGTTTTAGGGCAGGCCGAGTTCTCTCACTTTAGTGACCCTGAGGCCAGGTCTTTTGCATGCTACAGGTAGCCGAGGGTGGAGTAGGGAGGGCAAGGTATCTTTCTCTCACCAATGCCAACAGAGAGCAGATGATGGGGAGGACTGGTCTTCTCTGTTGCTCTTATATCCTCACGGCTAGCTCACCTACATCCCTGACTCTCCAAGATCTAGCTGGGTGAATCCTTCTGTTTTTCTTGTCCAAACACCCTATCTACCCCATCCCATAAAGTTTTACACCCAGTGCCCAACATTTTTTTTTAAACTATCCTTACCTGTGCAACAACCAACTTTTAGGGTTTGGCAAGGAGCTATCCTCTTAACCTGCCTGCTGTGGTTCATAGGCTCCTCCCACGCCACTTCCAATCTCTCAACTCAACCACATCCTGCACTTCCTTCTTCAGGATTTAGCTCAGTGAGTCCTTCTGATTTTGCCTTCCAAACCCACTCCTAAGTTCCCCCATAGATAGCTAATGTCATACATACTGTGCTTCAGACTAACAAGGCCACACTTGATTAGATTGCAAGCAAACTCTAGGCTTTTCCCAGGACTCACCCCAGCTGTTCCTGACCAACAGATCCCTTCTACACCACAACCAACTTGACATACAGCCAGACACTGCTCTAGGATCTAGCCAGATGAGTAATTGTGTTTCTTCCCACCACACACCTTCCTCCAAACGCCACATCTCTCCCACACTCCAAGTCTGGACTGGAATACATATTCTACATACTAGCCCAATTACTTGTGTCCTTCTTACTTCATCCAAGCATTAGACCCACACTAACATTCAAATATATTAGTCTATGAGTTTCTTCTCACTCAAGCCACCACACGCCTTTAGTCACAGCACTTTGCAATCTGAAGCAAGATGATCCTTGTTAGTTCAAGGCCATCCTGGCCTACATATTGAGTTCCAGGTCAGTCGGGCTGACACACTGAGATGTCAAAAGGGGAAATGGTACAGAGAATGTTTGGTTCCTAGTTGGTAGAACTAGTGGAGGTATGGTCTTGCTGGAGTATGTGCGTCACTGGGAGTGGTTTTGAGGTTTCAAAAATCTACAATGCAATGCCAAATCTCTCTCTCTCTCTCTCTCTCTCTCTCTCTCTCTGTCTCTCTCACACACTTGTGGATTAGATGTAAGCTCCCATGCTTGCTTGCTGCCTTGCACTCTCCCATGGTGGCCATGTACTCACCCTCTGTAAACAAGCTTTCTACTGTGAGTTGCCTTGGTCATTGTGTCCCTGCTATTGTCCCATAGCAAAAGAACAGTAACTATGACAGCATGTGTCAGTACATTCTGCCTAAAACTGTTTTTAATATCTTGGAACAATGACCCTTAATCTCTCAAATTTCAAAATTTTTATTTATAGGTCACAACGCACCCCTGATGTAGTCCATATATCTATCAACAACTAAACCAAGAGATGTATTTATTGTATATGTATGATGATGTGTGTTTTGTCTGTCTGTCAGTCTGTGTGCCTGCTGCCAAAGGACACAAGAGGAGGGCAATGGATTGCCTGGAAAGGAGTTACAGATAGTAGTGAGCTACTGTGTAGGTGCTAGGAACTAACTCTAGGTTCTTTGTAAGAGCAACAGACATTCATTATTATTAAGCCATCTCTCCAATCCCTTGTCAGCAATGTTATTAAAGTATGGTTCTCAAATGGAAGAAATTGAACTTCACAACGTTGCTGGGGGAGTCAGGATATGCTAATACCTTTCACTGCACTTCAAGTCTCTCAGTGTTCTCAGAATACTCCAGAATAGCACTGCAATTGTGCAGAAATGCATATTCCCCATCCACTTTCCTTAACTGAGATCCTATCTTGAATCATACAAGTTGTGTAATATTGGACAGTCACTGGATTACTTTGTGGCTCAGTTTTCTCAGAAAACTGAATGAGTGAATAACAAAAACCATTTGGAGCAAGGAGTCAGGGGCACAATAAAATTGTAAATTGTGGATTTCCACACGGTGTTGGTTGTGAAATGTTTTCTCAGTTATGAATATTGTAAAGAAAATTAAATGCCCTGTAATAGAATGGAAAAGGACACACAAGAGGTCTCTGTACCAGAGGAAGATATTGCTGTGTGTCCCATTGATTCCACCTTTGGGGTTTCTTGTGACTTAAAGTATGCTTTGTGTGTGTGTGTGTGTGTGTGTGTGTGTGTGTGTGTGTGTGTGTGTTGGATCATTCTTGTGGTTTGAATGTCAAATGTCCCCTGCAGGCTAATGTGTTTTAGCATTTTCTTCCCAGATGAAGGCGCCATTTGAAGAGTTTTTGAACCCTTTAGGATTTTAGGATTTGAGGCTTCACTGGAGGAAGTGGTCTTCTGTGGTTGGAGTTTGAAGTGGTTGGGTTTGGTTTTTGGATTTTATTTGTTTCTGTTTTTTCCAGCTGTACTTTCTTTCACCCTTCTATTTGCCGATCTGCCTGGACATGCACAGGCAGTCATATATTCATTGGGATGCCTTTCATGCTCTAATGGACTTTATCCCATTCAACCACAAATAAAAATAAGGCTTTCCTACTTTAAACCACTTCCTGTTACTTACTTGATCACAACCAGAAAATTGCTGATCTGCCCACCTAGTAAAATCTGTTCCTTGCTGAGGTTGCAATTAAAAAATATTGGAAACCCTTATGACAGTGTCTAAAGTAACCAAATCCATTGTTCTAAAGACAGAACTAGTTGGATAAGTAGGCCTTCTGGGAGTGGAATGCAAATGTGCTTGTGGGCTCTAGCTGTAATTTAAATACACTTCTTTTGCAGAGGGAGACCAAAGGACAGTTTCTTATTGAGCACATCTGCAACTACTACAGCTTGCTGGAGAAGGACTACTTTGGAATTCGCTATGTGGACACAGAGAAGCAAAGGGTAAGAGCCAATCCTTGATCTTCAAACTATGGGGTTAGGGGGAGGCCCAGAATGCCAGGTACTGTGGCATCCTTTCCAGAACCCTTATGGTACCTTTGTTCCCATGAATTATTGGCATGGGAAATAAAACGGCTGGTGTGACTGGAAGACTATCTGGCTGGAAAGACAAGGAAAGGGAAAGGCCTTTCAGGAAGCTGGTCTCTCATGAAAGAATAGAAATGCCCTCTGCTCTTCGAGTTTAGCATTTGCAAAAATCCTCAGAGTAGTTGCATATAATCTAGTTATGGAGAGCTGCATCCGTCCCCCCAACACACACATCATAAGAACTTACTGGCAGGTGGGGGGGGAGGACTTAGTAAAAAAAAAAGGGTTTCCTTATGGAAAGATGGAAATGTTTGGAGACTGATATAGGCGATGTTTATCCAACATAGTAAATACCACTGAAGTGTACATTTAAAAAATGGTTCATTTCAGATTACTTGGGAGAGACTTCTGGGTAAGATGGTGAATCTCTATATAAAAGCAGGCAAGGGAAGTTTGCATGTTTCCCATCAGCAACATGTGGCTTTATGGAGGTCATTGGAATCCACAGACGGCTTCCCTTTGCACACAGTGGCATTGCATGAACAGTGAGCTCTAGTGTGGCTACCGGTATTAAAGATGTGTGATCCCATTGCCTGGCTGTGAGGCAGCCCACTGTGGCTGTTTTATTTATTAAAATAAAGAGGGCAAGCTTTATTTATTAAAATATAATTGAAATGCCACTAGGAAGCTTGACTGCCAAAAGCTGGCTACATATTTGGAGATGACACAGCAGTAGCAGTAGAAGGCATTGACATAGTGTGGGGATTGAATGTGTGTGTG
>JAQHUG010000339.1:1399837-1413667 GCA_028555095.1 Dicrostonyx torquatus | reverse complement strand
TTAAAAAAGTGGTACATTTACACAATGAAGTACTATATAGCAGAAAAAAATAATGACATCTTGAATTTGCAGGCAAATGGATAAAGCTAGAAAGCATCATTTTGAATGAGGTAACCCAGTCATAGAAAGACAATTATCACACCTACTCACTCATAAGTGGTTTTTAGATGTAAAAAAAAAAAACAGCCTACAAATCACAATCCCAGAGAACCTAGACAACAATGAAGACCCTAAGAGAGACATATATAGATCTATTCTACAGGGGAAGTAGAAAAAGACAAAATCTCCTTGGTAGATTGGGAACATGGGGACCTTGGGAGAGGATTGAAGGGGAGGAGAGAGGCAGTGAGGGGAGAAGAGAAAAATGTAGAGCTCAATAAAAATCAATAAAATATAAAAAAGGAAAAAAGGAAAGTATGTTTTTGTATGACTACTTATTGGTGTATTATCTATGGCTGATTTTATACTTGAAAAAGAGTTAGTGGTATGACAGAGGCCATATTGACCAGAAAGTCTCAAATACCCACTCCATCTCGCCTACTGGGGTGCATTGTAAGGACATAGGGATGTGCAGAGTCTTGAAAGCACTGTAGGGAACAGCATAAAGGTAGAATATGGAGTTGATTAATATTTGAATGGAAGCTTATGCTTTTTTAGCTTACCCACCATCTCTTTTATTTTGTACAACTGCTGCTCCTATTTAAGTTAGCCAAGATTCTAGAATACAAAATCAATTGTGGCTACAAAAGTAAAAATCGTTACATCAAAGCAGTTAAGTTTTTCTTCTGTGGAGGACTTCCAAACAAGGGGACAGTAAATTGTCAGTATCCTTGCTATGTAACTTGTCATTTGTTCTTGTGCCATATGTTTTCCTGAAATGACTGCAATACCTTTTACGGGTAGGTAAATGATGGGAACCTCTCTATTATTTACTATCCAGAACTCTGTCAAGTTCATATTCACTCAGATATCATTTTTTTCCTTTCAAGCAAAAACCAAAGGGTCCATAAAGGGCATAATTTATCCCTATAATACCAGAACTTGGTTATCTTGGGCTTTTCCCTGATGGATATGAGAACCAAACATTGTTCAGGGCCATGGTGGGAACTGTTTTGACATATGGATCTTGTTAATAGTAAGTGGAAAGGTGTCTGCTTCAAAAGGTGCATTCGTTGTTTTTTTAAAGAACTATGGATTGTTGGATATATTTCTCTAGGTTATGCATTTTTATAATTTAAGCCACTAAGATGTGTGATAAAGATAATATGAGTTTGACTTATTCTGTTATCATAACCTAAATCTATGTCAACAAAAACCAAACATTTGATGGTAAATAGGTATTACATTATTATTTTAGGGGTCTTTTTAAAATTAAAATTAGCAACTACCAAATCAAAAATTAGACTGCTAATAAATTAGTTGCCCCTTCCCATACCGTCTTCCCAACCTATTAGTCCATAACAGGATAAGAAATAAGTGGAGAAAAATGATTTTAAATTGTTTTTATTGAGCAATATATTTTTCTTCACTCTTCTCCCTACCTCTCCCTTCACCTTCTACCCTTTCCCCATGATCCCCATAACCCCAATTTACTAAGAAGATCTTGTCTTTTTCTACTTGTCATGTAGATTAGATCCATGTATGTCTCTTTTGGGGTCTCTTAGTTGTGTAGGTTCTCTGAGATTATGAATTGTAGGCTGGTATTCTTTGCTTTATGTCTAAAAGCCACTTATGAGTGAGTACATATTTTATTTGTCTTTCTGGGTCTGGGTTGCCTCACTCAATGTGATATTTCTAGATCCATCCATTTGCCCAGAAATTTCAAGATGTCATTTTTTTTCCACTATGTAATACTCCATTGTGTAAATGTACCACATTTTCCTTATCCATTCTTAGGTCAAGAGGCATTTAGGTTGGTTCCAGGTTCTTACTATGACAAATAACACTGCTATGAACATAGCTGAGTACATGTCCTTGTGATGTACAATTGGTACTAGAAAGTTATAGTGACGGAAATATAAGAAAGACTTGGTGCTGTGGGACAATGGCCTCTATTCTGTCAATTATATTTTTAAATAAATGTTGATTGGCCAGTAGCCAGACAGGGAGTACAGGTGGGACAACAAGACAGGAAATAGAGGTGGGTCAATGAGAACAGGAGAATTCTGGGAAGAAGGAAGTTCCTTCGGAATCCTGATCCAGCCACAGAAGAAGCAAGATGTGAGGCGAATAAGGTACCAAGCCATGTGGCTAACACAGAGAAAAATGATGGGCTAATATAAGTTGTAAGAGTTAGGAAGAAGCCTGAGATACTGGGACAATCAGTTTATGACTTATGTAGACCTCTATGTGATTTCTTTGGTTCATGGAGTGTAGACTACAGGATCAAAAGGAATCTGCCACCAATCTCCCACCTCCAACCATGCATCCTTTCCTACTGTTACTGCAGACATCAAAAGTTGAAACTGTATTTCAGCTTCTTATCTAGCTTCTTTGTACTCTTCCTTTTTTTTCTTTAAGCTATCCTAAATCAAAACGAATGTGTTCTAAAAAAAAAAGAAGAAGAAAAGAGAGAGAGAGAAAGAAAGAAAGAAAGAAAGAAAGAAAGAAAGAAAGAAAGAAAGAAAGAAAGAAAGAAAGAAGGGCTTATGATATTGTCAGGCTAGATTTTGTCAATACTAAAAGTCCTTTTATATTGGGGCTTTGTGTGTGGCCAGGATTTCAACTGAAGGTAGAAGGAATGAATCTCCAAGTGGAGTATACTAGGTTAATGGAAGAAGAGGTATTATTTAGCTGGCTTATACTTCTCAGGACCACCTGAACAGAACTGGCAATGAGGCCTTGAGTTAAAATTTTCCCGAAGTGCGTTCAGGCAGTGTTTCCATGAAAAGAGTTGTGGGAGATAGAGGATTGATTGGGACATAAAAAGGAAGGAAACAGAGCAATATCAAAATATTGGAGATAGACCATTTCTTCCATCTGACAGAGAAACTGGGGAATCAGAGGTCATGCATTGTTTAAAAACAACCCTGGTTTGTGAAGTTAAGATGAATTGTGGAAGCTACCCAACAGAAGATTCCAATACCTTAAGAAGCAACATTCTCAAAAAGACAAAGACTATTATCTTAGTTATTTCTATTGCTGTAATAAGAACTATGACCAAAAGTCACCTGGTATGGAAAGAATTTATTTTAACTTGTAATTGTAGTCCAGCATGAATGGAATTTGGAGCAGGAACTCAAAACAGTAACCCAGAAACAGAAATTGAAGCAGAAGCAATGGAGAAGCACTGCTTACTGGCTTGCAGTCTAAACTTAAGTTCAGCTAGCTGGTTTATACTTCTCAGGACCGCCTAAACAGAACTGGCAATGCCCACAATCGTTGGGCCCTCCTACATCAATCATTTATGAAGAAATGCCAGACTTGCCTACTGGTCAATCTATTGAAAATATTTTATCAGTTGACATTTCTCTTCTTCATCATTCTACATAGTGTCAACAGGAAAAAAAAACTAACAAGGACAACTTATCTCTGGTCTCATCTGATTCTGATACCCTCCAGATACATTCAATAACACTAATCAATACAGCCTCTGCTTTTACTTGTTTCTTCTGTTTATCTTATAGACCTAGTAATGGGAAATTATCTTCCATATATTTTGAGACTTATTCTGCAAGATAATTGAAGAGATTAAGTGTTCAGCAATAATACATTATCCATGAAGTCACATATTACGGTGGCTAATTGTTTTTTCTGCCTTAAGGAATACGAGGTTTTAGTTATAAAATAGAATTATTTATTTTTAAAACTAAAATGTCATAATTCCAGGCAACTAATGAACTTAAACAAAATAGGAAAAGTATTTAAGCCTTATATCTAACATCCAAGTACATCACATAATGATGTTATTGTTTTATACCTCTAGATCTCTAGTAAAAATAGAAGTTGCTGATGTGCTTCAGAGTTGACTTTATTGACCACCTCTTAACTCTAATGGAAAGAGCAAGCAAAGAAAGGAAATAAAAGAAGAAAATGGAGAAACAAAAGGCTGAAAGCTGCCTGGCAAATGAATAAATAATATCCTTATGTACAGGAGAATGAAAAGTGAGACAGGAAGGGTAAAGAGATCAATAACAAACAAATTTGCTGAAAGCTCTCTTGTACCAGTCAAGGAGAAAGATTGTGACCCTGAGTACTGAGCTGAGCTTCCCATTTTCCTTTTCTGTGGAAAATTCTTCATGTAAAGTAAAAATTACATTAAATTTACTTTTATTCTCTAACTAGAACTTAGTTTTCTGGTTTTTTATTTTTATTTTTAATTATTCATGGAATGTATAAATATATGGAAAATGTTAAAGTTGGAACATCTCAGATAAAATGCCACACACAAAACCGAAGTTCTATATTTAGTCAACACTCCTAAATTTGTGTATCTCACCAATACTATGTATTCTCCCACTGGTATCACTTTATTACATTGCTTCTAAACTTTAAAGAATAGCTTTAGAGGCCTAGATTTACTTTTCAAATATATTATATTGTTCTATACTTTTAAATTAAAAACAAATCACGTTAATTATGATAGATTATTCAAATTTTTCCAAAGTTTTCTCAATGTATAATTCACTTACTATCTTAGTTGTTATTCCATTGTTGCCTTAGGCTGAAGAACAGTTTCCATATAATAAGTAAGAGTCAAATATAAATACTATAATAACCATTTGTGTACTGATAACATAGTTGCACCTTGGAACATTTTGCAAATAAGTTTTAAGAAAAATATTGCTTTCATTTGATACTAAATTAAGCACAATTACTCCATAATGGCAGGTTTATACTTCTTGGGAACTCTTAGGATCCTACCAAGCATCAAGCTCTTTGTGTGCTCCTTGAAAACTTTTGGATATTATCAGCCTTTTATCACAACATGCAAACTGAATTTGCAAAAGAAAATACCATCGAAAGCGGCCAAGCACAAAGTAATGTTAGAACTATGGACTCTCTGGAAAGGTGGCTGTGGTGTTGACAGATGTTTGCTATGGCTATATTCCCCTGGGTTGCTAACTGCTACTATAGTTAGAAACTTGCAATGGACTTTTTCATCCTGCATTGTGTCTAAAAATTTTGTGTATGTTACACATAAAACAGTATCTCATATAAAACACTCATTTTTAATCATCCAGAACACTGGCAAAGTATAGTTCATTATTTTCCTAATGATGGCCTTTGGTGTGACTTGTAACCCTTTACTATTTCATATAAAATTGTAACAAAAATGCTATGCATTTCTTTGCTTACATGCATGAATTACAAAATATAGAAATTGTTTGGCCATTGTTTTAACTACTATTAACAGATTAAACTTAACCTTCTTTGAAAATACGGTTTCCTATAATCCTTTAAAACATGATTATTACTAGGTGATTTTAGCTAAGTCTCTTTGCCCTGTGATTATCCCCTTGGAAAAGCATTGTTGCCCTAGAAAAATAACACTGTAAGTAGATGAAATACACAAACCTTGAAAGGACAGAAAATGGGAACTGGTAAGAAACTGTGAGGTGTGTTAGAACAATGAAGAAATTACCTCATTTAGAATAAATAATTTATTTAGGGCACAGATGGTAAGTACCTTAAAGGCATTCCTTAAATATTTTCTGTCCCTCTCCTTGGCAGTCATAGCCAATCCCAAATGACTTTCATTCTGTTTGAGTCTTCATCCAGAACTAGCATCAACTTGAGAGCACATGATATGCAACTGATTCATTGATTCCCTGAACCAGAGAGACTTTAGAGAAATGGGTTCAAATTCAGAAAAGGAAGGGTAAAGACTTCAAAGAATGCTAAAGCATGGAGAACCTGAAAATGTTATTTACATGTCAGGCTAACAAATTGACTAGTGAATATCTTCATGAAACAGTATGTGCAGGGCTCTGATTTCTCTTACCCTTTTTTCCCTGAGCATAATTTTAAATTAGCCTGTCTAGTTCTCTGAAAGTGACTTAATCACAGTGGATCTGTTTATTATTCACCTTCATGAAACCCACTGAAAGATGGGACCCATCAACTAAATTTTGAAAACTAAATTAAAACAATGGCAACAGCAACAAACCCTTGTAATTTCAACAGTGCAACTGTGAGACCCATGTGTATTATCTTTATAATAAATCTAAGCCCTTGAAATACCCCTAATGTTTATGCTAGGTCAATTTTCACTTTATATTTGTGGAATCTCGGATGCAGAGAATATTTTTACACAATGTTCTGTATATGCTAAGTGAATAGATGAATTATCTTTCTGATTTTTATATTAAATATTGGTATGGGGTTTTCAAAAACAACCTGATATGATTTTGGCTAAAAGACAAAATACTCGCTTTTTAGAAGAGCTCACCTATGCATGGTTTCATGGAGAATTTTTCCTTAATAATGAAGCAGTTAAAAGTCTTCTTAGTGCTTGTGAAGACTTCACAGATTGGACATCTAGATTACAAACTATTGATTTGGCCACTCAGTTTTTCGGTTTCTGAGAAAATGAACAATATTCATCAAAGAAAATATGGCATTGTCATCAAACTGATCAGTGGGAGGCTGCATAGCTGGGATGCTAAAGACCCTCTCTCTGAAATTCCATCATGGTTTTGTAGATAGCCATAAGCAAATCTTTTCATATTAAAAGCCACAGACTTATGTTCAGCAAATGAGTAGTTGTAAGAATTACAATAAACTGCCCTGTTCAAGAAGAAACTGTAGTGTCATTTCATTGGTATTTTGATGAAGATAGCTTGCCTGAGGAGCAGAAAGGTTTAACAACCAGACCAGCCAGTCTTACAGACAAGGCCACAATGACACACACCTTTAATCCTAGTAGCCACACTAGTTTGCCATAGAAACCAGATGGTAGTTGTGCACGCTCTTAATCTCAGATTTAGAGATGATTATAAAACAGGAGGAAACAGGTCTCACTCACTTTCTCATTCTGAGATTCTTGGAGGCAGGATGGCCATTCCAGACTGAGGTAGGGTAAGAGCCGTGGCTGGCTGTTTTGCTTTTCTGGAGTTTAGGTTGAACTCCAGTTTCTTTCTCTGAGTTTTTATTAATCATCCTTCATTGGTGCCTTACTTTTGGGGCATGAATTTACAAAAGAGCCATCCACTTTAGGCTTTTTAGTCACCAGTCCAGGCCAGAGGGCAGATTGGAATTCCAGCTCTAGGAATTGGAATTTAGATGCAGGGTTATTTTTTGGAAAAAAAATTTTAAATTATAAACTGGTTGGCCTATTATCTCAGGCTTTTATTAACTAGCACATATAACTTAAATTAACCCAGAATTCTTACCTATGTTATATGCCTTGGTAACTTACTCAGTGAGACATTCTCCTCTTACTTTCTGTACATCTAGCTAGTGACAGCAGACTGAGCCTTCCCTTTTCAGAAATTCTCCTGGTCCAGTCACCCTGCCTATAATTCCTGCCTGACTACTGGCAAATTAGCATTTTATTAAACCAATACAAGTGAAAAATCTTTACAGGGTACAAGAGCATTATCCCACATCAAGAAAATTATGAAGGGCATCTCGTAGTCTGACCCATCCAGCAGGTTCAGTTATTCGCATGGCCCGAGAGGGTGCCTCCTAAAAGACCAATGGGGGGAGAACGAAAGGAGACCAAGCACATGAAGAACAACAGAGTCAGTCTGAGTCACATCAAGGTCTCATTTATTGAAAGTGGGGTAGGGTTTATATACCCTGTACCGCAGGGGGAAGGGTACGAGATGGAAGATTTTTGCAGAAGCAAGAAGAAAGGGGAGATGGGGCAAAGGAATTCGGGGAATTCCGGGTCAGGATGGGTTCCTTGGCCATTGTGCTAATCTCACAGCTTTCGGAGAATTGCTTATCAGCTGCCAGTTGCTCAGAGTTAGAGAAGGAATTTATGGTATGGCTGTAAACCACCATTTGCCCAGAGTTAGAGAAGGTTTATGATATGGCTTCTTTGCTAACTCCAGCTCCTAACAGTAGTCAATAAGCAATAAATGAGTGATCGCTTTTATTTAATTTTATGAGCATGTATTAAGTAATAAGTATATTAAACAGTAAGTATAATGCAGAGCCTTGAGTTTTATAGGAAGACAGACAAAGCAATAGAGAGCCCTACAGAAATGAAATCAGACAGAGTGTATAGCCAGTTGAAGTCTTTATTCCAGCCAGCTACAACCATGTTCAGGTATTCACGACGCAGATGTAGACCTAAGTATTTAGAGAAAGGGGCTTTAAAGGCAAATTCAAATCCTAGTATGTTGTTTAGCAGATAGAGGAGAGGTTTTTAAACAATCAAGCAATCTAACAAACGCTAAGACAAGCGAATAGCTGAAGGGAAAGTTTTGCACGAGCAGGTGGTTAAATAGAGCTAAGAAAAGGTAGCAGGGACGCCTTGACCTTGGGTTCCTAGAGTAGAGGTAAGTAGTTTTCCACCAGATTCTTCTAGAGAATGGCAGAAATGGCTTCAGCAAGAATACAAGATGGAGAATGCACAAATACAAGATGCACTTCAAAAAAAGAAGTTAGAGTAAAGTATAAAAACTCTTCTCTTTTCCTTTCTAGTATGGAACAGCAGGTGCACATAAAATAGACTTCCCTGAATTCATAATGTTGTTGACATAGAAACACAACTCTCACCACAAAGGGGATAAGAGATAGTTTGTTTTGGAACCAAATATGAACGACCATCACCAAAAAAACACAGGTTCAGTTAAACCCTGTATTCCAACAACAAAGCAATTTCATTAAGTACTTATAATAACAACAAAGAAAGTTGTAAGTCAAAGCACTTTGCAATACATTGATGGAAACATCAGAGAGGTTGGCTTACAGCAAAACAGAGAAGAACTGCTGCAACCCGTGGGTGCTGCCTGACAGCATTCTTCGTCCCCTCTCTGATGGACAGTAGGGTTTTGGTAACCTCAAGCTTTCATAAGGTATTTTACCTATCAGTCACAGGATGTTAGATCCAATGAATAAATGGAAATGAAATGACCATTTAGAAGGCTAAAGATGGCCTTCAGTAAATTTTAATTAGCTTCTGGACCTGTAATGTTCCTAACTCTCCATAATCATAAAAGTTCAAATTCCCTAATCAGCCTTGCTGAAGGTTACAGTTGGGAAGTATAGCTTTTGTGGGAGAGGGGGGAAGGAGTGGTGCAGGAGAAAGTCAAGGAGATGGGGTAGGGAAGTTTCTGGAGTTTCAGGAAAGTTCCACTCTGCAGTTTTTCTGAGACCATCTAGGGGTGCAAAGTTGCTGTAGTCTTCGAGCAAATGGAATTTCACCGATCATTGTTGGGGAAGGCAGAGTTGAATATTTCTGGGTCAAACTGTGATTATCCCACCATATCCCAACCCTGAGGGAATATATAATTGGACTTAAGAATGTTAAAGGTAAGGGACTTTGTAGGCTGGTCTTCATTTCTGGATAGACTTTTCTATTTAGGGGAGGGGTGCTTCCTACAGAGTTGGGGCAATGATCAAGAGTTCAGGGGTAGAGCCTTTCAGGTGATCCGCAGAATTGGTCACTGTGTTGGATAGTGTTGTGAAAAAATTAAAAATACTGCAGGATCCCCGGCAGCAGTAGACAGCAGAAACACTGTAGGTCCCCAAGCAGTGGTAGCAAGCCATGTGGCTGAAGGCAGCGGGCCCTGAGAGCAGCCAGTCCCAGGCAGAAATGGCTGCCAGTCCCTGAGCAGTGGCTGGTCCCAGACAGGGAGACATGTGGTGGGCAGGCAGGAGCCAAAGACATGGATAGGCACGCCATGTAAAGTTGAACATTTATTAGGGTTATGGAGGGGAAAGGGGGAAGGGGAGAAGAAGAGGAGAGACAGAGAGAGAGAGAGGGAGAAAGAGAGGAGATACAGAAGCGACAGACAGAAGTGGGGGGAGGGGAGAAGTGGGGAGAGAGACAGAAGCTGCCTCTCCGAGAGGAAGATGGAACAGAGAGTGTTCTCAGGCCGGAAGCTGAAGATCAGCCTGCCTCAGCCAATGGGGGAGGGAGCAGGCATGGCTTTTCTCTTAAAGTGCCAGAGAACATTACAGATAGTAGTTGGTATCCTTCTCACCTGAAGAACTCTTTGGCTCTCTGAGTGATGAAAGCATGTAATCTTTGTTGGGGGAACTTGGTGAAGAAACTGAGACGGTAGGATCAAATACTGAAATTATCAATATCATAGTTGTTGGGTCCCTGGGTAATCCAAGTATCCAGAAAAAAAATTTTTTTCTAGTCATATCTAAATTCTCTTTTATTTTTGGAGTACTATAGCAGCCAAAGAATTGACTTGATCATGAAAGTTATTAGCTTTCAGATATTAGCTTGATCCTAAAAGTTACGATCTGAAACTTTTTTAAAGTTCTCTAAGAGCTGGTGTACCAGAGAGGTTCACTGACACAGAGGAGGCTTCAGGGCAGCTGTTTCAGCCTGAATTCTAAGTATTTAAAACAATACCCAAAGTGGCAAGACAAGTAAGTGAGTTGGATACTCCATTAGTTTCCTTTTCTGACAATATAAGATACACTTTTAGAGGTTCCGGGGCACAGATCTCTCTTAACTCCTTTGAGTTGACAAAAGGGGCCATGTAGAAAGAGTAACAGAGTACCTCAGAGAGGGCCAATAATAAAGCCGCTGACGACATTAACACCCAGCAGAGTCTACTACAGTGGCTCTTCACTGGCAGTGACATATCCCCATGGGGATCTGTGAATGTTTACTTCTTGGACTGTTTTGTTCTTCCACAGAGCCAGGGCGTCAGCCTGATCCAGGATAGACATTCAGAAGGCACTCTAATAAAAACACATGCTTGAGTCTGAAGTAGGAGGGTCAAATCAAACATTACAGAGCCGGTTTTTCAGTTTAATCAGCGCATGACAATTTGACAATAGTGACTGCTCTACTTTGATAGGAATGGGGTTTATTAGCCAGATGAGCATCTGAGAGAGGTTAGGGAATTATGTTTAGAACTTTAAGCCGGTAAAAGTGCAGAAATGGAGAAATAAAGCAAAGGGACAGAATGAAGACAAAAAGACATCTTCTGTCATTCTAAAATGTGAAGTGGTTTGAGCCAGTCAGTGAGACTCTGAAAGTCAAAAGTCTTATCCAAGTTTCAATGAGTACAGACATCAGTAGACAGGTATACAAACACCTTGTGGTTTGTTTTCAGGCAAGCCAAAGCGTGTGAGAATAAAGGTGATCTTGTACCTCACTTTGGGCAGAATAAATTTGAGGCTTCTTTCTCATAATAAGTGGCTGTGAGAAACTAGGGATTGGAATGGGCATTTCCAATTCTAGTCACCTCTTAGCAAAGCCAAAGGGAGGAAGCTTGAAGAATCCCTGGAATTCAAAATTCTAGTGACGTGGAAGGCAAAACTGGAAGACCACATAGGCTTAGGTGATGGTATCTGACCAGAGCACCCTTAGACTGAATCTGAGCCTCACTTACATGTGTGAATGTTGGATGTGGTATGGTTGAATGACAAAAAGCTACTCTGTACATCAGAGGGGCTACAAATTAAATCAGTAGTGAAAAGAAAGGAAAGGATACACTGAGGATAGCCCTTGAATCAATAAACTCCCCCCGAAAGAGGGAAATGTTGCATCGTTAAGATTTGCACTGTTCACCTGGGCAGGGGCTCAATAGGTCATTCCACAGGCATTTTGGCCTGTAGTGAGTTTGGAGTGCTGAGGATAATAAAGGGAGAAACAGGAGAGAGTGAGAGAGAGAGAAGAAAATAGAAAGAATGCAGTCAACTGGGGAAGGAACTCCCCCAAATTCCTCACTGTTTTCCGAAATGTTAGATCGGAATGGACTGTGGCATCTGAAAAAGAAATGAGAGCACAAGTATACCATCAACAGAAGCTGACTGTCCTTAACAACCACTCTGCTGAATGGAGATCGAGCCCGCAGGTACCTTTGGAGCAGGCTTATCTCAGGGATTGAAAGTGTGGAACTTGCAGTTGTTGACTGTGGGCTGTTTTTTGCTTTTTTGAGAATATTTAGGACCTAGACGTTCCAGTAGTATCCTAGCAAATAGGGGCCAGGGTTTGGGAAGTGAAGTCTATCATTTCTGGATCAAACTAAATTCATCCCTGATAAGGGAACTTTCGGTTTGGAAAATTCCTTATGTAGCTCGGTTCCCCTGCAGTCTCAGAGTTGTAGATACCAGCTTGGGGTTGGGGAATTAGACTGCTGATCTCCTCACCAAAAACTTCCACAGATGATACCAGTTAAATCAGCATTCCTGCCCAGAGTGTCTCAGTTAGCCTGAGGTTTTTAATTCAATAACTCTTCAAAAATTAATTCATGGGTACATTAGAGAGGCAGGTATAGCAAGTTAAGGAAAGCTTTTCTACAGGCCCAAGATGCTATCTGATGCTATTCTTAGCTTTTGGATTGGTGAAACCTAGTTGTCTGCTACATTACTAGATTCTAAAAGCTTTCTATTTTATCTCTTACTCAAAAAAATCTTAATTTAGTTACAGTAGTGGGCAAGGAACGGCTGTTCTGGAAGTCTAGAACTAGCCCCATGTGAGACATTTACCCTTTGGACATGTAAAATTCCAGTCTGTCCACCCAGTTCCAGCTTCTTTTCAGGAGTTTTCATTCTCACCAACAATCTCTGTTTTGTTTTTGTTTTCTCCCCAGCACTGGCTAGAACCTAACAAGTCCATCTTCAAGCAAATGAAATGTAAGTGTCAAGTTATGGCTTTACTTCTGCTACAAAATATTCAAAAATAAATTTGGTTTCCTAGCAAAGTGAATTGTCTCTGGAGATAAGGATAGACTGAAAGATACATGGGTGAATGACAGCTCCTTTCTGTTTAAGAGCTGGGAATCTCCTCCCCTTTTTCTCTAACCTTGGCTTTTCCCTCAGTCATCAGTTTAGTTATCTGCCGTGCCTCTTCTTCTTTCTGCCCTGCTTGCTCTCATATTTCTTGATGGAATAGGAGCTTTGAAATTGTATGTTTAATTATTCATTAGCCACAAATGCTTGCCTCTGCACTATAAAGGTTGGTAGTACGGTTTAAGATTGTGGTATACAGTCTCAAGTGGGGTTGTGAGAAGTGGATTTGTTTTGTAACTGAAATTATAGTGACAGATTCACTGGATAGTATTGATTCCCCACACACACACAAAAAAAATAAAGTAAAAATCTTTTCTTATATCTGGTAATAACTTTAAAAGTCTTGTGTTCTCTCTAGAATTCCTCATTATTCACTATACAAATTGTAAGGAGGGTGTTAATTTTTCCTCTTAAGTGACATGAGTCTTTATCTGAATCAGGTCTTCCAGAATGTATCCAAAGTACTTTTGCATATTACTTCATTAAGAATATTTAAGAACATCTAACAGATACTCCAAACCCCTGCTAGGGTTATCTTGAAAGGAGGAACTGAAACTGGGGAAAATATCTATTATCAGATTGGGCTGTGAGAAAATCTGAGGGATATTTTCTTTTTGAATGATTGATGAGAGAAAACTCAGCCTATCATACAGGGCACCACCCCTGGCAAGTGGTCCTAAATTGTATAAGAAAGTAAACCAAACAAGCTATAAATAGCAAACAAATAAATAAGTGTTGTAATTAGAGGAGAGGTGTGGGTTACGTTCCTCAGCCGCCAGCCGCTGGCCACCTGCACCCGAAATAACCACATGAAAACGGCATTCATTCAAACTCGGCCTGGCCCATTATCTCTAGCCTCTTCTTGGCTAGCCCTCACCTCATAAACTAACCCATTATAAAAGTCTGTAAGTCACCACGTGGTGACTTACCGGAAAGGTCTAACCTGCATCCATC
>JAQHUG010000339.1:1297129-1364177 GCA_028555095.1 Dicrostonyx torquatus | reverse complement strand
GAGAGAGAGAGAGAGAGAGAGAGAGAGAGAGAGAGAGAGAGAGAGAATTCTTTCCCAGCAGTCAACAATTGTCAATAACTCTTTGCCTGGTTGCTGGTCTTTGTACCCAGTTTTTTCCATGCAGCAATTTGCTCTGGTTTGGACTTGACAAGTCTTATGCATCCTGTCACAACAGCTTCCCTTCGGTGCCCAAATGACAATATTTCTTTATAGTCTTCCACAATATCTGGCTCTTACACTTTTTCTGTCATCTTTGGAAGAGGAAGAGGCAATATACATATTCCATTTAATTTTAGCTATTCTTCAGTCTCTTATTCCTTGCACCTTGGCCAGTTATTAGTCATTGCTCTGATCATCATTCAGTGCAAACAGAAACATCTCTGATGAAGGTTAAGAGGTACCTTAATCTATCTATGGGTGTAATGATAAATCATCAGGATTTGTTTTAGTATAATATATATTTAGCAGAGTGGGAGTAGTAGGTTCTCTCCTAGGGCCTAAAACCTGTCTAGTCAGAGTTTCTCAGTCCCATAATAGTGACAAATAGGTTTCACCTTGTGGAGCAGGCTTTAAATCCAATCAGAAAATCATTAGTTGTTTGCATATTGTTGAAGCCACTATTGCTCCAGTGGGCATGTCTTCTAGCCCAGGCATTGTGTCTTGCATGGTACACTGTTGGCTATGATCAATGTTTATTCTGATCTCTGGTAGGTTGCCCAACTCCTCAATAGTGTTTTGAAAGCCAGCCAGTAGAAGTTTCCAGGTCCATACCAGCTTGATTTCTCCATATTCTAAGATTCAATGATGTGGTGTCTTCAGTAGCTAGCTCTTACCATCAAGTTCTGGAGGGTAACCAAGAGCACTGGCAATAGCATGCAATGCTTGGGGTATTTGTGACCTCATTTGCCCATAACTCCAAAACGTGCAGCTTACTCTTAGGACAGAACTTTGTGTTTGTTAGCCTGATATAGGATAACTCCATTTCAACTATTTTTTGTATGTGTATAGATGTATTATTAAATGATGATTCTAAAAATAGTTATTTTCCATATGACATTTTGGAAATGTTTTTACTGTTATTTCTCCATCCTGACTTTTCTCTTATTCTCTGTCTCTCCCTTCCTCACACTTCCTTATCCTTTCTTGCCCCATAATTTCCCTTTAACCCTTTATACTAGTGTGTTTTATCACTACTCTCTTGAAAATCCATTTCTATGAACATTTTAATTTCTTAACTTCTGTGGATTATGCCCACTGAGTAAAGAAAATATATATCTAAAGATTCTATGCTAATGTATACAAATATGAGGAAAAAATGTGATGTTTGTTCTTTTTGAGTCAACTCCATCCATTTACTTGTGAATTTCATAATAACTGATTAGCATTTCATTGTGTAAATATGCCATATTCATTGTCCTTTCATCTGTTAATAGACATCTAGACTGTTTCTATTCCTGTCTACTGTGAATGGTGTGGCAATAGACATATGTGAGGAAGTATTTCTACAATGGTATATTGAGTCTTTTGGATATATGCTCAAGAGTGGTATAGTGTACCATATGGATCTATTTACTGTTCTTTGAGGAACTGCCACACTGATTTCCATAGTGACTATACCAGTTAGCACTCCTATCAGCAGTGATTAAGTGCTTCCCATTTCCCGTTTCAGAGCCAGCATCTGTCATCATCAGTTATTTTGTATTGTATCCATTATGATTAGGATAAAATGAAATCTCAAAGTACCTTTAATTTGCATTTGTCTCGTAGTTAAGCATAAGAGCCCAGCATCCTCTAATGATTCTTATGTTCATGGGAAATTGAGAAACCTATTATTCAAATTTTGGCTCATGGTACAGAATCGCCAGGTAGCTATGACTATTCTGTCTGCCTAGTGAATCCGAGTAACATTCTAGCAATATCTTTGGGTAATGAATGTGCTGATTAAAGTTGGTAGGCTTCAGTGCAGAAAGCTAGTCTAGATTATTAATTCAGACTGTAATAAAGTTATTAGCTACTTTATCTCTTTAATGCAGTTATGTATTAAGTGGAAACAGGTTGAATCTCTCAGATGTCCCTAATACCTTGATGGCTCGAACAGTGCACAGTGTAAAGTACATGAGAAAAAGATCCATGTGATGAAAACACCAGTAAGGCAAAGATGAATCCTTCAGTATGTCCATTGTGATTTCAGTTTTGTAGCCCCAGAACTGACAGCTCCCATGTCCTGGACCAAGAAAAACCCTTATGAGATTAGAGCACAAATATCCCTCTATAGTTTTCCATTTCTTTGAGTTTATCTTTAAAGTGAAGTTATGCTTTGTCTCACCAGAAAACTGATTAGGGCAAATTACTAAGCAGTAGAAGTATTTAGTTAGGGTTTTCCCCACAGAAGCATACAATGGGATTTGAGTGTGTGTGTGTGTGTGTGTGTGTGTGTGTGTGTGTGTGTGTGTGTGTGTACATGGGTGACTGTGTATGTGTCTTTGCATAAACTTTATTGTAAGGAATTAGTTTGCATCTTTATGCAGGTTGAAAAGCTCCACAATCTTCAGGTAAGAGGCTGCAGAGAGCCAGTGGATTTCTCAGGATAGGGAGTACGAAAGGCAGAATACTCTAGTTCATGTTGTAAGACAGAGTAAATTCACCCTCCCTCTGCATTTCTGACCCATTCAGTCCTGGAGCACATTGCACAATGTCAATCCCAAACAGGGTAGCCATCTGCTTTGCTGTTTCACTAACTCAGCTACAAATCGTGCACACAAACACCCTTAAAGTTCTCCAAAAGTCATGGTTAACTTCATATCTGAGTACCAATGACCCAGAATTAACTCCCTCAAAGTTGTAATTGACTAATTAAAATGTGTTTTTAAGGGTTCCCCTAAGGATATACAAATGTGGGGTGGTGGGTAGGAGGGTTCTCTTGTAGGTAAATGTTAAACTGGCATGAATAGAATCTGTTACTTTTGTTAAAAAACAAAAGAGACCCCAGACCTGAGCCGGAGAGTCAATTTGGTTAAGAAAGAGCATGGAACCTGAAAATAATTGGATCAGCATGGATGACCCAAAGGACATTGACAAGGGCTTGGAACACTGTTGCCTCTGTATTATTTTTTAACTAGTAATGTGGATGATATAAGTTGTGGTTTTCCTTGTGTGGTAACAGTGACTGCTAGGCTGTGTGTTTCTTGGTTATTTGGGGTTTCTTAGAAAGGCTGAGTCCTTTTACCTTTGGAAGCTAACTTAAACTTTGGATTTCTAAATTCTGAAATTTCCACTTCTTTTTGCATGTGCTCATCTGAAGGAAGCTCGGTATGTCTAAACTACTGCCGAGAGCTAGGTGTGGTTCAGGTAGACAGATCATAAAAATTCCTTCTTCCAAGCTTCAGCTAAAACTTAGGATGATTATTTCTCCTTTTTTGTTGCAGGTACCTTTTATATTTGCAAATTAAAAGAGACATTTTTCATGGTCGACTGTTGTGCTCCTTTTCTGATGCTGCCTATCTTGGTGCTTGTATCGTTCAAGGTAAGTCCAGCCACGACACTCATTTCTAACACTGCAATGGGCAATGGCACTTTACTCTGTCTCACTTCTCTGCTACCTATTATAATCCTCTCTTTGCCTGGCGGGGTGGGGGGATCTACTTATGACTATGTAGTTTACCACAGATTTACCTATTCACATTGCCTCCCAAGTCATTAATCCTGGCAGAAGGCTGAACTTGAATGTTCATAGTGATTTGCTCACATTCGAAATCTTACAAACCCCAAAGAGTAGAATAGAGAGTCTCTCTTTTTTTTTAAAAGAGACAGACTATTGTTTTGTAAGACTTTCTATATTGATGCAGGAATACTATGTTTTGATTCCACTTATCAAATGATCCCTAATAGACATATCAAGGGGTGAAGCCATATCAATAAAATGGATTTTTTAAAAGTAGGTCACTCCTTAATCATATGTCGTGCGTGCATGTATTTTCTATAAATTCCTCAGCTATTCTAGGCACACAAAAAGAAATTCACAAATCTGTTCAATGAATCCTCCCCTTTTCCTAGTTATTTTGTCAAACTTCAATTAATTTAGTTCTTTAAGCTTTAGTGTTTTGCTGTATAACATGAGGTAGTCATAACTCCATCTACACATGAAATTTCATTACAACTATGAACTGAGTCAAAGAAATTTAAGGATCATAAGAGGTAGATGCTGTTCTTTTTAGGGATGAACATAGCACTAGTGTGTCGGGAAGACTGAATGCACTCACTAGACTTGGAGTCTAGATGCTTCTAATATTTTGTTTTAATACTGGCTTTAAAAATATTTTGCCTTTGAGTAGGTATGATTTTAAAGATTGATTTCTCAGTTTGTAATTAGTTCTTTTGGTTTTTGAGATTATAATATAATTATATCATTTCCACCTTGCCTTTCCTTTGTCTAAATCTTACCATATACCCTGCCTTGACCATTTTCAAATTCATGAACTCTTTTTTTCTGTAATTATTTTTACATATATATTATGTATAATATATGTATGTATATATATGACCTGCTGAGTTTGTATAATAAATAATACTGTACATGTTTTCAGGACTATCCATTTGATATTAGATAAATAATTGGTGTGCTTTTCCAGAGAACAAGTATTTATCCCATCTTCAGCATTTCTTAGTTACCTGTAGTTCTTTTGTTTAGGGTTTGAGTCTCCTGAGCTTTCCCTGTCCAGGTCTATTGCTGGTGTCCTTATTTAGCAATGTCTAGGCAGTCATTAGTCAAGTGAGAACTAATGAGAGTAGCTTCTAACAACCTGAGAAGACACAGTTTTATGGGAAACCCCCAATCCTCTGACTCTTAGAATCTTACCACCTCCTCTTCTACAATATTACTTGAGCCTTGTGTACAGGGATTGTTTTATGGCTACACCTATTAGGACCAGGCTCTACAGCTCTCCATTTTGGTTGGTTTTGGTTTTCTGAATCATCTCTATCTATTGCAAAAAAAAATTTACATGATGAGAGATATGTAGACTAAACACCCTGTGGGTATAAAGACAAATGTTTGGAATGTAGTTAGGGATTATGCTGGCTTCATAAATTAGCAGTTGTGGGTTTTCCTCCAAAATCCATGACTTCACTATCCCTAGGTAGTTGGTAAGTTTCAAGTACCAAGCATTCGTTTTTTTGTTTTTTGTTTTTTGTTTTATTGAGCAGGTCTTAAGTTCAATTAGAAAGCTGTTGTTTATCACCAAGGTATGCTGACAACTCACTGTTGCACCCTTAGAGTTATTTCACTATGTTGGTCATTTTTGTTGTTAATAGGTATCATAGTTTGGTAGGTCTGATGATTGCAGTGCTCCTTTGGAAAATTACATGATGATTTATGGTAGCATTAAAGCTAATCCTCAAGGAGGAAGCTTTCAAGTCAGTTCCAGCTCAGGAGCCTTTGGTTCCTGTTTCTGAAGTGCATGGTGTCTTCAACAATAGAGATTTACCTTCATGGAGTAGTTCTTAAATCCTTTTTTAAAAAAATAAGTAAGCATCATTACATTTGTACTGCTAGTGCATCATTTGGCATATCTTTCCAGGCAGCTTATTATCTATAGGTTTATAGACTTCAGAACTTGATGATATTAATGATTACTCCTTCAGCAGCATTTGTGACTATGGAAGCTAGTGAGAACAAAGGAAACCCTAAGAGAGACATACATGGATTTTACATAGGAAGGAGGAAAAAACAGGATCTCCAGAGTAAATTGGGAATGTGGAGGTCATGGGACAGGGAAGAAGGGAGGAAAAGAGGAAAGCAGAGAAAGATAGTCAGCAGAAATGAAACTTCCAATAGATTACCAACTAGATTTCTTCATGTTCTATAACTCAAAACATGATATCTTCAGCAGTAGGTTCTCATTGTCATCTTCTAGAGAATAACTAATAGCACTGGGAAGAGCTTGTAATGCCTGGCGAGAGGTCTATAAAACCTCGCTGGCTAATAACTCAAAGAGAGGCAACTCATTTCTAGTACTGGGGATTATATTTAATAGCATGTGGTATCTAGTTTTAATCTAACTCATTATATAGTAAATCATAATGATTTTACTGTAAATTGTTTCTTTCCCAAGACTTTTCTACCCTCCCTTCCCACCCTGGCCCTATTTAATCTTTCCTGTTTCATTTTTGCCCTTTGCCCCTTTGTAACATTATATTCTATTTTATCTATCTTGAAAAATCCCCTCCTTCCAATGGGCTTTATCATTTGCCTAACTTCTATGGGTATTTCATATTAAATAACATGTAAAAATTTAATGCTAACTTCCATATGTAAGAGAAAACATGCAATGTTTGCCTTTCTGAGTTTTTATTGTCATGCTCAAAATAACTGATCCCAATTTCATCCATTTATGTGCAAATTTAATTTTCTTAGCAGTTTGAATAATCTTCTATTATGTATGTGAAACATTTCCTTTATCCATTTATTAGTTGATGGAGATCTAAGTTATTTCATTTCCTGAAAATTGTAAATAAGGGAGCAATATACATAATGAGTATGCATCTCTGTAGTAACAGAGTCTATTGGATATATATTCAAGAGTAGTATAACAGGAATTCAAAGAAGAACTAGCAATAATACTCCTAAAAATATTCTGCAAAATAGAATCTTGAAGGAACTCTTTCAAATTCTTTTTTTATAAAGTCAGTATTACCCTGATACCTAAATTAGGCAAAGATTCAAGAAAAAGGAAGATTATAGGCCAATATCTCTGATTAGCATAGCACCAAAATTCTTGATAAAACACTACCAAACTAAACTCAAGAACATATCAGAAAGATTATCCATGATGGTCAAGTTAGCTTCATCCAAGAGTTGCAGGAATAGTTCAACATAGTAAATAATTTTTAAAACAATACAACAAATAAACATACTAAATGTCATTTCATTAGATGCAGAAAAGGTCTTTAACAGAAACCAATATCTCTTCATGATGAAAGTCTTGGTGAAAATAAGGAAGGGGGTGCATCTTGCTATTATGAAGGCAATCTACAACAAGCTCAGGGCCAACATCATTCTAACTGGAGAAAAAGTCAAACCATTTCCACTAAAATCAAAAACAAAAATATGTATTGGTTCTACTACTGTTCAATATGTTATTAACGACCTAGCTAAAACAATAAAACAAGTGAAGGAATATAAGTGAAGAGGATAAAAATAGGAAAGAAGTGAATCAAAGTATCCTTATTTAAAAATTATATGATTTTATGTAGAAAAGATCATAAGGACTCCACCAGAAAGCTACTACAGCTCATAAATCCATTCAACAAAGTAGCAGATTGCAATATTGAGACAAAAAAAAATCAGTAACCTTCCTATAGACAGACAAAACAGAGACCAAGAAAGATATAAGGAAAGTAATACTATTCACAATGGGATGAATAAAAAGTAAAATACCTTGGAATAAACCTAACAAAAAAGGTGAAAGGTTTCTCTAATACAAACATAAATAAACTGAAAAAGATACCTGAAGATGAATCGTCTCATGTTCATAGGTTGCTAGGATTAGCATTTTGAAAATGACCATCCTATCAAAAACAATTCATAGTTTGCCATCTGTAGCAAGATTACAACAACCATTCCCATCAAAATGTAAACACAATTTTTCACAAAATATTTTTTTCTTTAAATCTGGATAGCTATATGTAGATGAAGAAAACTAAATGTATATCTTTCACTCTGCACAAAACTAAACTCCATATGGACTGAGGACCTCAACATAAGACCTGATAACTTGACACAGATCTTCTCCTACAGACTTCCTCACCACCCCCAACCCTTTGTCTCAGCCACCAATTCTCATAGACATTCTATGGGAACCTTCTAGCCATACCAGCCAGAGTAGGTGCAGCTCATTACGTAAGCAGGTATATGATCTTCATATCTTCCCCACTTCCTCATCTTCTACAAAACCAGTACTCAGTCTCATCCCCAGATCAGTAGCACACCTCATATTGTGGCCTTTTCTCCCTCTCTGCTCCCATTCTCGGGAAACTAAGCAGATCCTGGTGGCATACCTTGCTTTTCTCCTTCCTGTGGACATCTTTGGCCCCCTTTCTAGCCCATCCCTCTCCCTAAGTGTCAGCTTCCTATACCTACAAACACATTCTACTCAAAACCTCCAGTCGCCAAATCTGGCAAGATCTAAAAAGTATTTTCTACTAGGGAACACACAACTACTACAATCTCCTACTAACTAGCAATGGCAGCAGAAACCAAAGAACAGAATGCCCAACCCGCAAAGATAAGACCAGACATCAGCAACTAGTATTATAACATCCCATACGCTGATGCCCAGATGCCAGTGTAAAAACACAGTTAATGACTATCAGAACAATGTTTCACCAGTAGAGCCCAGCAACCTTACTACAGTAGGCTCTGAGAAAAACCATATACCTGAATTAAAAAAAAGGGGGGGACTTCAAAATTGCCTTTATGGATATGTTATAGACGAACATAAAGAAAAAATTGCCAATCCCCCTTAAAGAAAAACAGGCAAACACAAATAAACAATGGAAGAAAATTAAATTAGCTCTTCAGAACCTAAAAATAAAGATAGAGGCAATAAAGAAAATATAAACTGAGAGAATTCTGTAAATGAAAAGTTTAGGAATTTAAACAAGAACTACAAAGGCAAGTTCCACCAACAAAATATAAGAAATGAAAGAGAGAAGCTCAGAAACTTAAAATACAAGAGAAGAAATAGATACACCAGTCAAAGATCTAAAAAATTTAATCAAAGATCTAAAAAACTCCTGACATAAAACATCCAGGTATTCTCAGATACTGTAAAACATCAAATCTAAGAATATTAGGAATCTAAGAATAATAGGCATCGAGGAAAGGGAATCCCATCTCAAAGACCCAGAAAAAAATTTAACAAAATCATAGAAGAAAAGTTTCCTAACCTAAAGAAAGAGATGCCTATAAAGGTATAAGAAGCAGACAGAACACTATTTAGACTGGACAAAAGAAGGGAGAACACCACAGCAACAAAATAATGAGAACCAGCCAGTACTGCTCATTGATAACTCTCTACATCAATGGCCACATTTGACCAATCAAAAATATAGACTAACAAATAGAGAAGATTAGAAAACACATCCATTAACAATAAAAAAAGAAAAAAAGGATAAAAAAAAGAAAACACATCCATTCTTCTGCTGCATCTAGGAAATATACATTAACATTAAAGACGGACATCACCGCAAGTTAAAAGGGTAGAAAAAGATATTCCAAGAAAACTGACATAAGACAAGCCAGTGTAGCTCTTTTAATATCCAACAAAATAGACTTCAAACAAAAACTACTAAGAAGAGATAGAAAAGAGAACTGAATATTCAGCAAAGGAAAAATTCCCCAACCGAATATTACAGTTCTTAACATCTATACAACAAACACAAGGGCACCCAGGTTTCATTAAAGAAACACTACTACAGCTTAAATTACACATTGATCCTTATAAAGTGGTAGTGGGTGACTTCAGTATTTCACTTTCACCAATATACAGATCATCCAGACAAAAACTAAACAGAGATATGCTGGACCTAACTGATGTTATAAGCAAATGGACCAGACTTTGATTCTTGTTTTCAATTATGATTGAACTTTAGAGTCACCAGAGGGAGCTCTTATCCTTATCTGTCAGGGAAATATAAATAAAAAGTACTTTGGGATATCATCTTACAATGGATGGAATGCTTAAAATTAAAACAGAGTAATGATAAAAATGCTGGAAAAAAGGAAATATTTACTTATTGCTATTGGTAGCACAAACTGCTGCAGCCATTTTATCAGTGTGGAGGTTCCTCAAAGAGCTGAAAGAGATCTACCACAAAACCTTGAATATATTGATAACTTACAGCATGGTGTTTTGAATGTTTGCATTTTATTGCTTCTAAATTCTATAAATATATATATATGAAAGTTTATTATATATAATGCCCTACTTTGTATATAATTTTTGTCTGAACACTCCAAGTCTATTCTAGTTATTTTTAAAATAGCATACATTTTCTACTGAGTATACTCACTAGGTAGCACAACAGATTTCTTGAATGTGTTTCTTCCACATGATTGAAAATGTATATCCTTTGACTAGCTCTGGAGGGTGTTATTATTGATGATAACAATAATTTTGCTATGAACATTTAGTGACTACAAGGGCCTACAAATCTGGAAAATCTGAAACAGTAAAATCGTTCAGCACACTGTATGTCAATAGTGTTTTATGAAAAACAACAATGCTTTAAATTGTTTTAGGATACAGAAAAAGATGTGTATAAAGATCTAATAGATACCCACACTCACATAGTCAGATGTGAACATGAATATGTCTCTGGAAAATGCAACTGGTGTTCTCCCCATGAGTAGGAATGCATTATACTGGATAAATTCAGTCTATATTCTTGTTTTGAATGGTAAATGACAGTGTATATGTGTACTGATTATGTTTTGATTTTTCTCTTTCTCCAATTTTTTATGGTTATAGCTGAGTTTGGTGATTATTATCCTGATGAGCATCCTGAGAATTATATCAGTGAGTTTGAGATTTTCCCCAAGCAGTCACAGAAGTTGGAAAGAAAAATCATGGAAATTCATAACAATGAACTCAGGTAATATGAGCATAAAGATGAAAAAGCATTCTTACTATATAGGAAGTGGGACTCATGTGAAGCCATATGATTTGAAATGTGAGTAGGCAGCATTGGGTTGCAGAAGAACATTTCTCTGCCCTGAAAAGAATGGCTTAGTGTAAGACTTTTCCAAGAGAGTGCCTACGAGAAGTGAGAAGTTAGAAAAGGTATGTATTTCCTTATGCAAATATATTGCCTCAAAATATGTACATTTTCTGCCTTCTATGGCTTATCTTAAGAGAACTTTCTGTTAAAGAAAATGTATTGAAAATAAATACAAAATATTCATTACTCTTTCTATATTTTGGAAATAAATGTACTATATAGAACAATGACACATAGAATTGCAGTTGATACAACCATATAGAGAATTACTCTTCTTAGGAACCAAATGGTAAGAGTTACTAATGAGTAAACTGCATTCATTGCATGGATTAGTAGAAACAGTGGATCTTCTCTGGCTGGACTTTGTAGGGCTCTAAATTTTTGGTGAATATTATAATGACAAACATTTTTGAGCATTTCCAAGATGACAAAATAAAAGGAAAGAGGTTTCTGAAAAACGTCCTGCCCCATCCTTCCAAATTGTAGAAGACAGGCAATATTTGTGTGCCTGTGAAGGTTAAAGAAGGTGATCTTGAAGAGAATAAAAAAGTTTCCTATTAGTTAACATTGATGTCAGAACATGATCCTTTGATTATCTGACACTAATGCCCACATATACTCCAATGTTTGACAGGTCTAGGAAGCAAGTAGTTATACGGGTGTTACAATAGCAATGAGCCCTGAGAAAGAGTCAGAACAAAAAGGCCACAGATGCCAGTTGTGGTTGTTTAAAAGGAAATGTCCTCATAGGCTTATATATCTGAAGACATGAATCCCAATTGTTGGCACTGTTTGGGAATATTAACAGGTGTAGCCTTGTTAGAAAAAGTATATAACTGGACTGGGACTTTGAGAATTTAGAAAATTGGTGTTGTTTCTGGTTTTTTACTCTTTCTCTCTGCTTCCTATTTGGAAGACAGACATGGCTCCAGTTGCTATGTCTGCTGGCTACCACAGTTCCCCAATATGACAGTGGTAAACCCTTATTCTCTGGAAACATCAACCCAAATAAACCCTTTCTTCTATAACATGCCTCAGTCAAAATGTTTTACCGCAGCAGGAAAAAGATAACTAATACAACAACCTAAAATTCTGTGCCCAGGAAAAATGCAAGAATTTAAGGAGAAAGAAAAAATTTCCATGATATAAATGGAATCAAAGAATTCATGTCCAACAAATTAGCCCTACAGAGAATATTGGAAATAATACTTCAGACTGAAGACCAGAGAAAAGCATAAGCAAGAGAATATAGAAAGAAAACAAATGAAGCTGTAATTATAGAAACACAAAATAGAACTAAGAATTTAAGCATCAGAAAAAGTGATGGCAATCAACACATATTTTTCAATAATAATTTAAAATTCTATTAGCTACAGCTTTCTAATTAAAAGACTCAGGTTAGTTGTATGTACTACTAAATAAAATTCAAATCCATCTTAAAGTGAAAGGATGGGAAAAAGATTCAATGAAAATGAGACCAGAGAACAAGCAGGTGTGAATATAAAAATATTTTTAAAAACATTGACTCTATCTGACAGGTGCTATGAAGTCAAAAATCAGAAAAATGGGGACCTTACCTGAGAAGATGTTAAAAGGACAATACAAAGACAGAGGGAAAGAGAAAGCACACATAACACTAATAATACTTTTTGAAAAAGTATTAGGACATAATGTTTATCTAAAATTACATATTCTATAAATATACCAATAGATAAGTGGTAGATATAGAGATAGATGAAAGATAGATAGATAGATAGATAGATAGATAGATAGATAGATAGATAGATAGATAGATAGATAGATAGATGATAGATAGATAGACTTTAAATGAAATTATGCCATTGGGGTGATATTACTCTCCACAAAACGTATAGACCTTTTAACAAAAAGCATTATAAGTCATGAGGAACCTCCTATTTAGTTATTGGTCAGAATAGTCCAAGAAAATAGAGACCATTTTATTTGCTCTTGATTGCCTCCAAAATTTTGAAGGTAAAATCCCTAGTACTGAAGAAACCATATACTTTGATCATAGGAACTGGCACATCAAGATGCAAGTTCCCTGCCTGAAGACTAGCATTTATAGAATTTTTTTTAAATGTATTATGCAAGGAGTTGTAAAGGGAGAAAATAAATCAATAGTCCTACCCAGCTGCAAACCTATGAACACAATTTCTGGCATGGAAGATATACTCAGAGGTACAATAGTCACAACTAACAAGTGTCTAATTTCACTTTAGTCCAGTTCAATAGGGAGGAGTTCATGCCTGCTAATATAAACCTTACCCATGGCTGATGAAACCATGGATGGTAGAGAACTTGCACTGCCATTTTCCTGAATCAGTATAAGTTTTAACAGCATAAGAAATACTTATCCTTATAACTACACATGAGGGTAAGCTCTTATCCTTCAACAAAGAAGATTCTTTTGCAACAAATGAAACCATTAGGAAAGGCACACTTGTCAAAATGCAGACAACAATTGACCATGGTGTACCCAGGCTCAATTGATTCATATAGAACACAGCCTCTAAGCATTTGGGAGAAAGAATATCACAGTAGGTGGGCAAAGAAAAATTGTAGGGGCCAGAAGACCAGGACATTTACTGCGAGGTTATGTTGTTTATATAGGACAGGAAAGCTGCACTCATGAAGTTAAACAACACAGTAGCCTTAACAATACCCAAACAATAGCAACACCATTTTGACATAAGTGTATGTGGTGTGCTAATTAGTTTTTGTCAACTTGACTCAAGCTAGAGTCACTGGAGAAAAGGAAGATTCAAATGAGAAAATACCTCAATAAGACTGGGCAGGCCTGTAAGGCATTTTCTTAAGTAGTGACTGATATGGAGAAGAGCCCAGCCCATTGTAGGTTTGTCTACCCCTGGGCAGGTGGTTCTGGATTGTGTAAGAAAGCAGGCTAAGAGAGCATGGCAGAAAGCAGGCCAGTGAGCAGCACCCCTCCATGGCCTCCGTATCATCAGCTCGTGCCTGCAGGTTCCTGTCCCTGTTTGAGTTCCTGGCTTCCTTCATTGATGAACTACATAATGTGGAAGTATAAGCCACATAAACCCTTTCATCCCCAACCTATTTCTGTTCATGATGTTTCATCACAGAAATAGGAACCCAAACAAAGACAGGTGGGAAAAATTTCACAAGGCCCCACCACTAGATGAAAAGCTACAGGCAATTAATGCCTGCTAAGAAAAAAAGAATCAGTCGTTAACAGTTGTCAGGCCTCTAATTGGTTATCCAATGCCATGTGGTTAGTCCTAAAAAAATAAATATATAAGCAATATTACATGGACCTAGCAGCTTATGGCTATAAATTTACATGCCTATATACTTGTAACAAAAAAAAAAACATAAAGAAAAAAGAAAAGAAAAAATCAAGCAGCAGTCAATCGCATCTTTACTCCCTACACTGCGGAGGCAGAGGCAGGTGGATCTCTGTTGTTCTAGTCCAACCTGGTCTAGAGAATGAGTTCCAGGTTGGCTAGGGCTACACAGTGAAACCCTGTCTCAAAATAAAAGAACAAAAGAAAAAAGTAATTAAGAGACATAAATTTGCAGTATCAATCAGATATGACAAAGTAATTCATTATAAACAAGGGAACAATTAATCAAATTAATCAAAAGGACATTGCAACCCTAACATATATGTAACAACCTAGTGTGCAAGCAAAAACATACTATTAAAATTAAAGGTACTCATTAACTACAGTTCAGTAATACTGGGTGACTTTAGTATCCTATTCTCTACAAAAGACAAGAAAAAAATTAGAAGAAACATCAAATTAAATGACATCATATATCAAACGGACCTAAGCAGTATCTACAGAAGTTGTTCACAAATACCAAAGAGTGTGGAATCTACTCAGTAGTTCACAGAAGATCCTCTATAGTTGACCACATATTAGGATTAAATACAAATCTTTTTTTACACACAATGAAATTTTCTTTTCAACAAAAACTAAAATAGTCATCTTTAGCCTCTTTATATACTGACAACAAATACAATGAGAAGAAGACTCACATTCCCAATTGATGAAACAAAATCAAATATCTAAGACAAAACCTCACCAAGTTGATAAAAGACCTCTATAATTAAAACTTGAATCTCTGGGGAAAAAAGTGATTGGGGAAGACATTAGAATTTATACAGATAGCCCATACGCATGGATTGGTAGAACTAATACTGTGAAAATTATCATTCTACCAATAATTAACAGATTAAATGCAATTCCAATCAAAATTGTACATGATATTCTTTACAGAACTAGGAAAAGAGTAGTAAAATTTATATGAAACATTCAATGACCCTGGAAAGGCTAAACAACCCTGAGGAGAAAAGTCAGTACTAGAGTGATTAAAATATATTTCAAACTATGTCACACAGCTACTATTATTTTTATAGTAATATAAAAATAACCATACTAAGTACGGTAATAGTAAGTACACACCGAAACAGATGTTTAGATCAGTGGAACAAACAGAAGATCCAAACATAAATTAATGTAACTATAGTCATCTGACATTTGACAAAGATGCCAAAAAGACACATTGGAGAAAAGACGGTGTGCTGGTACAAGTTGTTCACACATAGAATAACAAGATTAAACCTATTATCCATCACACTACACAAAAAATAATGTGCAAATGGATGAAAGACATCAACCTGAAGCACAGAAACTACAAGTAAACAGATAGTACCTTATGGGACATAGATGTAAGAAAGGACTATATTGGTAGGAATTCATTAGCTTGTGAATTAAGGCCAACGTGTGATAAAAGAGATATCATAAAACTAAAAAAAGAGATCTATATAGAAAAGAAGAAGCCATGGAGTTCAGTAAAATGGACTTTATCTGGTACTGTAGACTACCAATGGCTGGTGAGAACATGGAACCTAGAGCAGAATCTACTACTGCCACTCTCCTAAACCAGGATAATTTTAACTGTATTCTAAATGTGCATTCTTGGACCCACAGATCAGTGTAGAGCTTCTCTTTGCAGAAAATGGAAATAATCATAGAAAACCACAACTAGTCAAAATTCAGAAAGAAATTGACCACAGTGTTCCCTGATCCAATTTATACACCTATAAAACAAACCCTAAACTTTGGGTCAAAGATGATCAAAAAGAGAGAATAGAAAGATTTGAAGAGTTAAAAGACCAGGACTTCTGCAGTAACATTTTCCTGTGATGCTTTCCCAAAGCCTTGGTCCTGCATGGCCTCAGTTTGCCTTCACTATCTTCTTCTACCAGAGTGTCTGCCCAAATTTGCCATATTGTTTCTAAAATGGGGCATACAGATAGGTAATTTCAATATATACCATCTCTCTCTAAGTCGAATATTAGAAGTGGCAGGCTGGAGGCTTTCCTTCCCAGTTCAGATTCTTAAAAATACGCCACATTGATCTCTCTAACTCTAAATAAACAATGAAGTAAACATCAAAGACATATTATTTTATTTCATCTGAAATCTAAGAAAGATAAATGAGTTAAAACCTAGCTGTCATATGAAGCAGAATATCATAGATGTTATTGTTGTTGCCATTGTTGTGATTTTCATACTCCTCAAAGGATGAGTAATGGTAGAAAAAGAGGAGCTTGCCACAAATATAAGAGCAAATAGGCAAACCTCTAATCTACAGGACAACTGAATGATTCCCCTCTGAGGTATCAAAAACACCAGCCAGGGCAGGGCACTTCTTGCACATTTTAAGTCTGGGAAATGGGGAAGAATATAATTTTACAATGCTCAGAGGGCCAGTGATGGATCTGAGGGGCACATGAGTCTCCCTACTAATGTCAAATTCTACAACCAAGCTGTAAATAATATACTCTCTGGAGCCTCTTAAATTAAGATCCAGCATATACTATAAGACAAATATTAAGAGAAATGCCCAAACATTTGAAGCCAAAAGTGAGGAAAATTTAGAATTGCAGCAATGTAATATGACTAAAATCCCAACCAAGTTATAGCAATGTTTAACTCAAAATGCTCAGAATGAGAATGTGTTATTGGTTTTCTCTCCCTGAATTTAATTATGGAGTTTCTGTACCCAAATAGGCCATGCAGAGCCAAACCCATACCCAAACCAAAGAACATAGCAAGAGGCAAACCATGTGGGGGCTAAGTAAGCTTGCTCATCTCAGTTACTCTCTCTCTCTCTCTCTCTCTCTCTCTCTCTCTCTCTCTCTCTCCACTTCCCCCACATGAGCTCTCCCTCCCTCTCTCTCTCTCTCTCTCTCTTTTCCCCTCTCTCTCTCTTTCCCTCGCTCTCTCCCTCTCTCTCTCTCTCGCCCCCCCTTATTACTTTGTGTGAGTATAGATGCATGCTTGCAGAGTGGCTGACTGGCGCAGAGACATCAAGTGTCCCTACTTGCCGTCCACCTTATTGTAGGCAGAGTTTTATTTTTCATTGCTATGTACAACATGCTAGCTGGCCTGTGAGATTTTCCAGGGATTCTACTGTCTCTACCTCCTGTGTTGCAATAGATGCATATTATTGTGTCTGTCTCTTACATGGGTTCTGTGAATCCAGACTCATGTTCTCACTTTTACCCAACAATATTGTTTTCTCTGAGTCATCATCCCGGCCCTTGTGCCACTCTATTTATACCTGTCTCTCAGAGATATTAACTGGGATGTAATAAGAACTACCCCTTTAGAAGGCAACATTCTTACTGACTTTTGCACTTGGTCACATCTCTGAAAGAGCCCATTTCTCAACTGACCATTCTAAGGACAAGCATATAGCAAATGAACATGTAAAGGGTGAACTGCAATCTTTGTTACATAGACTAGAAAAAGAAAGATGGACCTTAAAGACAACTTAGATTTTACAAAAGAATAGCATATGACTTCTAAAATGTAGTAATAGCAGTTGGAGAGATGACACTGTCATGGTTAAGAGCATTTGTGGCTCTTATCAGAGGGCCCAGGTTCAATTTTCAGCACCCACATGGCAGCTCACAACTGCCACTCTAGTTCCACAGTCTCTAATACCCTGCTGGCCTCCCAGAGCAGCAAATGTGCATTGCTACATAAATGCAAGCAAAACAGTCATACATATAAAATAAATAATTTTAAAATTAAAGAAATAAAAATGCATCGACCATTTCATCATCATGAAAAGTGGCCATCTCTATACAACAGAAGGGTTCTAACCAGTCTATAGTGGAGTGAGAGCCTTTCTACTAAGACGAGTCCACGCATAGGCAGTTCTGAAACTTTAGGAGACAAAGGGACACATTGGCTTTGAACGTGGTGCGCCCTGAATCCTGTCTAAGTTACTAAGGCTGAAATTTTACATTGACAGCTGTCAGAATATATTGTTGTTTAGAAACCTTTGGGATATCACAGCTTCATTAGTTTTCTCCTAAAGCAAGTAGAAGTGTGTGTGCTAGAGCGACAGACACAGAGAGATCAAGGGAAGAGAGTTTGAACTAAAGAGCCAACACAACACTGATTACGATGAGGATGCACTGCAGATATATGGAAGCAAAACTTCAGTGCAATAAGAGAAAAGGAGGAAATGATTCCTATGGGCACCATTTTAATTTCATGAATCCTTTAGTCTTTCAAAGGGATTGAGTGACAATCCTTCTATGTGTCGAGCTTGAGTGCAGTTAGATTTAATGGCACAATATAATTTTGTAATTAAAATATAAAATGACATTCTGGTTTTCCATAGCATACCCTTCTTAACTAGGAATGGTTTAGCTTTTGGTACATGTGAGATGTTCATATTAATCAAAGTAGGATCCTTGAAATATTTTATTATCTCAGTGTACAAGTCAGTCCCTCATGAAACTGTATGAAACCCCCTTTCCCTGCAGCTTGTTTACCAACAGAGGGTGCAGTTCTAGAACTAATATTTGAAATTTCCTCTGATAATACAGGACATTTTTAGAATTACTTATTAATTTTTTTGTACCCAGAAGGTTCTGTTTAGGATTGTTGTTGGGGAAATAAGATTGCCCTCTTTCTAGTCTGGACATAAAATACCATTCATCCTGGGGAATCTTTTAAAGAAGAGATCCTGAGTTTTCTTTTATATTAGATGTAATTTGTGAGGATATCCTTACTGGTAATTTGATAATATTGAACAACTGTATACTCACTAGAGTGCTGATAATATACAGCAGTGTATTTTTGTACAATTAACTACAAAGTGTGACATTCTCAAGGGGCGAGAAATACTGGTGCATGCACCTGGTCCTATTGACTTATGAATTGTTATTCTATATTAAATACAAAATAATATTCGATTGATTAAAGGGACAACTAGTTTTTATTGATTGTATTTACTTGAATTCTCTGATTTTTTAATGTGTGTGTGTGTGTGTGTGTGTGTGTATCATTTTAGAGGTCAGAGCCCAGCGATTGCTGAATTCAACTTACTCCTGAAAGCTCATACATTGGAAACTTATGGAGTGGACCCTCACCCATGCAAGGTAACTGTCGCAAAGAGGTCACCATATAATCATTATTTTGTTCAAAATCAAATTATTGGAAGATATAACAAGTAGGCTATCATCACATGTTTTCAGTGTGACTAGGTTCTGTGCCAGAGACTTGGAAATGCTCGCTTTTGTATTGGAGTAGTCAAATTTTTCTAAAATAATATGCATACATTTATTCATCTAATGGATGATTTCCCTCAGAAAGTGAGAGTATTCAAACAACTTTACTTTCAAAGTTTTTGCCAACAAAACTTTGGGGCCATCATTATCAGACTTTCTTTCAAGTCCATCTCCATTCCTCTTTGATGTCCCTGTACCCACAGAATCATTCTATATGAAAGGCCTCAGTGGCTAGGGTAGGCTAGGTCTCAGGCAGGCAAATGTTTTATTATAATTCTTGTCTTCCACTCCTGACTAATCTGGCTTACCGTTAGTACTCTAATAACCTGCACATAGGGGCTTCTCCTCCCATCCACCAGCGTTCCCTGGAAACTTTGCCTTTTGATGCAGACCCAGGGAGGGAAATGCTTTGTAGATGTACCCACTGGGACTGGGCTCTACAATTCTGCATTTTGATTGATTGTGGCTTTTTGTTATGGGGCTCCATCTATTTCAAAGAGAAGTTTACTTGATGATAAGTGAAGAATATACTTATTTGTGGGGGTTTTTTATTGGTTGTTCTTAAGGATTATGCTGGTTTGCTAAATTAGTGGTTATAAATTCTCCTCCAATAACCATGACTTACTAGCTTTGAGTAGTTAGCTATGTTTGCAGTATGAAGCATGGTTCCCGTCTTGTTTTGCAGGGTGTTAGTCCAGTTAGAGAGCTGTTGTTATTATCAAGGTATGCCTGCCACTACTGCACTCTTAGGGTTACAACATCTTGCTGGCCATTGGTTGCCTCGCTCCTTTGGAAACTTACATGGTATCTTCTGGTACCATGAGTCACCATGGAGAGGGCTTTCTGATCAATTCTAGCTCAGAAGTTTCTGGGCCCTGTTTCTGAAGTGCATGGTGTCTTCAGGATCCTACCTTCTACCAGGGTGGGGTTACCAAGGACAAAGCAATGGGCTCTATGTTTTGGAAGTCTCTTAAACATTCCTGGCCAACAGGTTAGTGTAACTTACATTATATCCACAAAAAATAAAATTATATTAGCTTTTCAATGTAGTCTTCAAAATGGAGAAATGTGAAGAAGAAAAAAAGAAACATTTTAAGTTACATTAAGTGAGAATATTTGTTGATCTTTTCCTTTTTCTCATTATTTAGCAACATTTTCTTCAAGTATAAAACATAATCAACTTTTATCAGAATTACCTATCTCAGAGCTGCCGATTATTTCCCTTTGTCTATATCTCTGTCAATACATTGGGGAGGGGGTGTGCTCATACATATGTGTAGCTGAATGTGCACATGTGTGTGCTTACATGTGAAGGCCCCAGGTCAACCTTCGGTGTCTTTTATTAATCTCTCTACACCTCAACTTTATTTAAAAAAAAAAGAGTCTATCATTAAACTTGGAGTTTATTGATTTGGCTAGGCTGGTATTTTAAATAATCACTCCTCATTCATAACCAATTAGGGTTACAAGCACACATTGCTAAATCCAGGTATTTTTAAATCTGAGTTTGGGGATATCAACTCAGATCTTTGTATTTGGATAGTAGCATTTTGCTAATTTAGCTATCTCCCAAGACAGGCAATTTTCCTCATATCAATTTCCTAAAGTGGTTTTGTGTTTATATTCCCGAGAAATGTTTCATGCAATCAATATTTTCTTCTCTGCATTTTAACTGTGTATCAATCAGATAGTAACATTAATTCTAGACCAAGAGTTCTTGTCAATCCAGATATTAAAAATAAGTTTTGGAGTTATTTTTAGCATTTATATTTGCACAAACCAAGCCAGATTATTAGCTAAGTACTGGATCTATTGTACTTGGCTCAGTCTGCTCATTATCAGCACCTGGGAAACATCATAAAGATCTGCTTGCCCAGGGCTTAGTCAACTCCTATTTCCTCAGGCTCTGAGCATGGAGGCCAAGCTGCCAGATGACACAGATGTGCCAGGATGGTTCTACTTATCTATATTGAAATATTCATCTTCTTTTCCTACCTATACAATTATTTTATGGTATTCCCCAGAGGCCTCTAGTGATTATTAAATATGTTTATTTTATCCAGTGACCTATATTCTTTCCAGAAATGTATTCCCCTCTGTTCATTTTCATGTTTGGAAACTGACTGAATTTTTTCTGTTTTTTTTTTTTTTTTTGCCTTTAAGTTTTCTATGAGTTGCTTAGAGTTTCTGGTTTGGCTGGGAGTTAATTAGGCTCTTTATGGATATTGTTATACTGATTTGCCAGATATTCTGCCTGTGGTTGAATCCGTTTAGTCAAAATGCTCAAAATTTTGATTTCATTGTATTTAAAATATAAGGTCAACCAAGAACAGTTTGCTGGTGTTGCAGAGAAGATCCAGAGCTCAAGTATTCAGAACACTGGAAAGTAGAGTGTTTGCGAGAAATCTGTATTTTTTATGTGGTTCCTGATAGGGCAAGATGTCGATTTCTGAAAGAAAAATAATACATAACCTTAGATTCTTCCCAGAGTTTAGAAGTCATGTTCTTGGGAATTTGCCTTAAACACTTATTTTATGCTTTTAGTTACTGACCTTGGTTTGAATTAACCCAAGATGAAGGAAAGAAGCATGTCATTTAACATTTCTATTTCTCAATCTAAATAGTTCTTGATTTTTATTTTTTCAGGATTCAAGAGGTGCTACAGCATTTTTAGGATTCACTGCAGCAGGGTTTGTGGTATTCCAGGGAAATAAGAGAATCCATTTAAGAAAATGGTAAGTACATTTTTGAAAAAATGGCTCACCTTTTCTTGACCTTCCCCTCCTTTTTCTTTAGCATTATTTTTTCTGGCACTGTCAAGTAGTGAACTGCTTAGCTGTAATTGTCAGCTTGATACAACTTGAAATTATCTGGTCTTCTTGTTAGCTTTTGTGAACTTGACACATGTCCTAGATATACCTAGAAGAGAGACTCTCAACTGAAGGAATGCATCGATAAAATCATCATTACCCCACAGGCGTATCTGTGAACCCTTTTCTTGATGGCTAGTTGGGTGTAATAAGGCCTACCCCACTGTGTTTTACAGCATCACTCAGCAGACTGGCCTGTGCTGTCTAAGAAAGGTAGCAGACCAAGCCACTGGAACAAGCAAGCTGTGTTCTTCCAGGATCTCTGCTTCAGTTATTGCCTCGATATAAGGAAACTATATTTTTTTAAAAAAAATACTATGAGGAGTAGGGTCTTGCTGTAACACATCTGAACGTGTTTGTTTTGGAGAAGATTGTTACTGGATTTTGGGATTTTGGTGCACAACAGAGATTGACTGTTTAGAGCGTATTGAGCTACTCTGTAGGAAATTGGAATACAATGCTGAAAGCAATATAAACAATGGAGGCCTGGCTTTTGAATTTTCAAAAGAAAGAGAAGATTATATCAGGGTTGTTTGTATGATGCTTTCTATTCAGACTTTGTGGAAAGGAAACTTACTTTGCTTTACTGGGACAATAAGTAATGGTTAGCTGAGACAAAAAAGTCAGCTGATATTAATATGACCACCATCATCGAGGTTAAATCTCCTAGGAAGTGTTTGTTCTGGATCAACACACAGAAGCTGTGATCCAGAGGGGACAAAACTGGTGTCTAAGAGACTCCCATATCATACTTTTGAAGACATAAAGGTGTCATAACACACAGATGAGACTCAGCACTGTGTGGCAGGTTCAGAGTCCATGAAGAAGGCCCAGGAGCTGTCATTTATAATGGTGAAGCCTCAGTTACATTAGAAATCTCAGGACTGAAGGGGTCTTGGAAAAAAGCTGAGGATTGGCAGTCAGTGGCAGAATCAAGGTTCCTAAAATGAAGCCAGAAGGCAGGTAGCTGTCAGTGGAGGAGTAGACTCAGGTGCAGATACTATAATCTTGAAATTATCACTAAAGGCAGTGGCAGGGGTAGAGTGGAGGATGCTGAGCCTCTGCATGTGCTACTGATTGTACAGCTAGAGTGATGGGGCTACCCAAGCCCTTTGAAACCCAAAAGATCATGAGTGAGTCCCAGATACTGGACACCAGCTATTTTCACAGCTAAAGCTTGTTTTCAGTTTGATATGATTTTTCCTGTGCCTAGTGCTCCTTTTTTTTTAAGAAATAAAAAAGGTGACATATTTTTGGTTTTACAGAAGCCAACAGTAAAGTTTTTGGATTTTTAAAGGAAACTTTGACGTTTAAATTATTGGAAATTTTAAAAGATTTGGGGCTTTATTTTAGTAAAGGTAGGACTGTATTTTATATCATAAAAGATCTTGGGGGAAGCGTTATAGTTTAACCATAGTATGTTTGTTGTCAAGGTAACAAGGAGTAGATTATGCTAGCTATTTTTGGTCAACCTGACCCAAATTTCTAGACACATATGGGAAGAAGGAATCTCAATTGAGGAACTGTTTTTATAAAATTGGCCTATGGGCATGTCACTGAGAGAATTTCCTTAATTATTACTTAATGTAGAGGGGCCCAACTTATTCTTAATGGTGCCACCTCTGATTGATAGGTCTGGGCTGTATAAGAAAGGTAACTGAGCAAGCCAGAGGAGCAAGCCAGTAAGCAGCATTCCTCTGTGGTCACTGCTTCAGTTTCTCCCTCCAAGTTCCTGCCTAGAGTTCCTGTCACACAGACTTCCCTTATCTATTACCATTAAGTGTAAAATGAAATGAGTCATTTCATTCCCCTCCCCACAGAAGTTGGTTTGTTTTTTTCATGGTGTTTATCACAGTGACGGAAAAGCAAGCAAACTAGAATATCTGAAAGAGAATAAACTGAGAAATATCCTAGGTCAGATTGGCCTGTGGACTTTTCTGTGAATAATTGTTTGAATATTAATTGATATAGAAGGGCCCAGCACCATTCCCTAAGCAGGAAGTCTTAAACTGTAAAAAAGCCATAGTTCCTGCTGCACTAATAGGCTGATGAAGTAGATTCTTTGATTAGCTTGATGTATGGAACAGAAAGTTGGACTGCCTTCAAGTTCCTGCCTTGAGTTCCTGCCTTAACTTCTCTCAGTGACAATACGTCCTGGAGTTGTAACCTGCAATAAACTCTTCTTCCCTTAAGTTCTTTTTGGTCAGAATATTTTTCACATCAATAGAGATAAAAATGAAACAGATAGTAACTACTTACCATGTACCTTCATAATGGAATTATTTATAACCTGTAAAGGTAAGCTGAATTCTAACAGGTTTCCAAAGAAAATCTACAACCAATAGTTCTTAAATTATGCAAAACATTGAAACAAAGCCCTCCTTCGAAGCCAGGATTAGTCTAATACCAAAACTAGGGATACACACATGTTACTTGTATATGTGTGTGTGTATGTGTCGTGTATGCCAATATCCCTGATAAACATAGATTCTAAAATCCTTACAAATTACCTACAGGCATGTATCAAAAAGGGCAAATCCCATGATCAAGCTGGCCTTATCCCAGAGACACAAATTTAACATATATAAGAAATAAATGTAATAAACCATATAAATGGACAAAAATACAAAAATCACATGATCATATCGATAGATGCAGAGAAAGAAAAATCCTTTGACAAGGCTCAACGTGGCTTCATAATAAAAGTCGTAGTACAAGTAGGAATGTAGGGAGCACATTCCAACATAATAAAAGCTATGTAGGACAAACCCACAGTCAATGTCATCCTAAATGAAGAAAATCTCTAAGCAGTTCCATTAAAATCAGAAATGGGAGATAACTGCCCACTGTTCCCACTATTTATCAATACTATGCTTCAAGCAGTAGCTATAGCAGTAAAGCAAGAGATGGGAATTAGAGGGATACAAATAATCAAATTATTCCCAACTGAAGACGGTATAATTTTTATATCCAAGAGATACCAAATTTCCCCCAGAAAATTTGTAGAAGCTATCACTAATTTCAGCAAAGTGTTAGGTTACATAATTGACAAAATTCACTAGTGTTTGTACACACCAGTAGCAAGCTTTCTGAGAAAGCTTGGACACACTACTATTTCCAATTTCTCAAATAAAATAAAATATTTAGAATAAACTATACAAGGGAGGTGACAAACCTCTACAATGAAAACTTTAATAAATCTGTGAAGAAAGAGAATGACGAAGATACTGGAATTTGAAAAGACCTCCCATGCTTAGGACTTGATATAATTAACATTGTGAAAAAGATCTGCCAGCCAAAAACAATTTCCTAATTTAGCACATTCCCAATCAATCAACAGCCTCATCTCCTCAGATAAGGAGGGAAAAAAATCCTCAAATTCATTAGGAATAACAAAAGACCTGGAATGTCCAATTAATCCTATTTAACATTCAGTTATTTTTAAGTGCTAGGTTCATCTGTCTAAGACCCCCAACTTTTCTATAGCATCTATTCCTACTGTGTCATTGACTTTTAATCAGTCATACTTTCAATCTTCCTTTGTACCCACTTGTCTGTTCTGGTTAGAAATCTCAGAACTCACCCTTAAGTTCCTTGAGTCTTGATGTATTCGTTCATAAAATGGGCACTGGTTATATATGTCTGTCTTAGAAAGGGCAAAGGAGTTGGAGGAGAAACAAATGCAATGTTTGTAAGAGTGCTTTGGAAATCTAGTATAATTTGATAACTATAATTGTTTTATGATGATGTTGCTATCTGGTTTTCTTCTCTAGATTTTTCAGCATCTGAAAAAGAAGCTCCAAAGTGTTTACTTCAGTCAATTCCAGGGTAGATACCATAGATATTCCAACTTAGTTTGGGAAGCATGGGTAACTTGAAGACCGCCCTCAATCTATCCCAGGACTGTAAAAGTCCTGGAGGATGTTATACACAGGTTCCAAAATTACTTGAGACCTGGCTTGGTTTGATTAGAAGCTGCCGCACCTTAATGCAGATTGACTTCCTGTCTTTTCCACTTGAAATTTTGTGGAGGGGTCATTGGAAACATGGAGATGAATAGTCTCTGGATTATTTGTTTCTGTTTTCATTTCTTCAGGTTGCCTATGTTACTGGTACTGTGTTCATGTGGATCCCATTCTTCCTGGCTTCTTCTTAAACATATTTATTTGTTATAACCATGCATCTTTTGCTAAATCAAATTTTCTTCTCATGTAAATCATAGTTGTGCTTTTTTAATCCAGCTTTGTTACCATTTCAAAAATTTTATACCTAAACTGAAACAAGTGAATGAAGCACTATTTCTTTTCTCATAGAAAAAATACACAGACAATATAACTATCCTAGAAATTAAATAAAACAGATATTAAAGATCCACCCTTCATTTTACTCATCAAGGAAACGACCATGGATGTACATTCAAATCAGGTTACAACAAATAGCCTTTCGAGATAAATCAAGGTTGTCTTTTGACCATAATTTTTTGGACAATTTCAAAGTGGATGGGGGTGATTCTTTTGAAAATTTGCAAGGCGGTATATGTTCTTCCTAGCGATGGATAGAGAAGAATGGAAAAATCAAAAACTTTGAATTCATATTATTCTACTAATATTCTTCCTACTTTGAAAAGTGAACTTACCAATTCATGCTTCAGTTGCTAATGTTTACAAATAATTCAGAGCCTGTTAAATGAAAAATGTATTCTAACTTGTAAAAAAAACAAAAGGAAGAAGGAGAAATAATTTTGATCTTGTAGTGCGTCAACTCTTGGGAAGAAAATTGCTACATAATTTACTCAGAGACCTCCATTCTCAATATACCATCACTTATGATAAAAAATATTTTGATTTATTGTTGTTTCCTTGGTATCTGTAAGTCAGATAGATTTATATAGCAAAGCTAGGTGCCTTGTTCAGCTGCAGTTTTGTTTTTGTTTTTGTTTTCTTCCTTCTTACCCAGAATCTTTCTTTTCTTAGGCCAGATGTTTGCAAATTCAAGTTTGAAGGGAAGACATTTTATGTGATTGGCACCCAGAAGGAGGTCAGATACTGATTTTAATAATTACTTGATGTGTGTGCATGTGCAGTGTGTATGCATAAGAGAGATCTAAGAACAAAATAGCTTTTAGTATGGTTGCCCCAAAAGAGAGTGACTTTGAAGAGTGCTGATAATAGAAGCTGTTTGCTGAAAACATTTTAGTGCTAGACAACTTAATGGTAATCCACAGGTAAGTGAATGAGCAATGTTAACTGTATAGACCTATATAAAAGATAGATCAGGATAAACTTCATTAAACATAAAACATGGACTCTCTCCAGACGTCTTTGTCTAAGACACAAATAAATGGAGCAGAAGATAAATTCTTTTTTGTTTTGTTTTTTAAGAAAGGGTTTCTCTATAGCTTTGGAGCCTTTGTAAACCACTTTTTTTTTTTTTTTTTTTTTGGAGACAGGGTTTCTCTGTAGCTTTGGAGCCTGTCCTGGAACTAGGTCTTGTAGACCAGGCTGGCCTTGAACTCACAGTAATCCACCTGCCTCTGCCTCCCGAGTGCTGGGATTAAAAGCGTGCACCACCACCGCCCAGCGAAGATAAATTCTGATAAAAACTAGACAGCAGTCAACACTAGATAAAGTGTTGTGGCCACAGTATATATGCCCAAGTTGTTTTCCCCCATGAGTTTTTAACAGTCATCAAATATAGTTTGTTGGCTCACTGGGGAATGGACTTGGTAGAAGGCTATTCCCAAAATATTGAACCTTAAAGCTAATTTTGAAGTTTGCTGATTTTCTTGACTTTTACTAATGACTATATGTTCATTTAGTGTTGTAGTAATTTTTAGATTGATAGATAGTTCTGATAACTGGAGGATTAGTGAAGATTATGAATCAGCCTAGTTTGGCACTTAAATAGATTAATGATGTCTAGTGAATGAGAAAAAAAGCCACACCACTTCAACTTTAATGAACATAGTAATATTGGAGGGGTTGCTGGAGTGAAGGCTCAGTGTATTTACTGTGCAATCATGATGATTTTAGCTTGATGTCCAGAACCCACATAAAACTCCTGGCCCCAGCCAAGGAGAGTTATCCCTAGAGCTTGCTGACTTGTCACCCTAGTTGAAATGGTATACTCCAGGTTCAGTAAGAAACTGTTTCAAAAAGTAAGTTTGAGAATGGTAAAGGAATACACCAACACCAACATTTTGCCTCCACACAAAAATGCATATAGACCTACATAACTAAACCATCTCCATGTGCATTTTAAAAAAAAATGTGTAGTAGGCTACAAGCACATAAACAACTTAATGAAAAACATGAATAATATAAACTGTGTTTAACATACTCTTTCTTGTTATTTTTTATTAGAAAAATTCTGTCTTGGCATTCCATACTTCAACACCAGCTGCCTGCAAACATCTATGGAAATGTGGGGTAGAGAACCAAGCCTTTTACAAGTAAGACTCTTGTGCTCATTTGATTATAGGTTTTTAAAGCACTCATGATCCGTTTATGCCTTGCCAATGACTACATATTCATTTTGTTTAACACCGCTCTTTGTATTTATTTAAATGTAATATAAATTGAGGACATTATTTATCATATACACATCTGATAAAGGATTAGTGTCTAGAATATTCAAAGAACTAAAAAGTAAATTTAAAAAAATGAATAACCCAATTAAAACTGTGTTATGGAACCAAAGAGAGCTCTCAAAGAAGAAATTCAAAGGCTAAGAAGTATTCTTTTTCTCCTTTATTAAAAATGCATTCTTTCGTACAATACATCCTGACGAGAGCCTCCCCTCCCTCCACTCCTCCCAGTCAACCCCCACCTTCCTTCTTCACCAGATCCACTGCTCCTTCCTTTCCTTTCAGAGAAGAGCAGGCTTCCAAGGGCTATCAACCAAACACGGCATAACAAAATGTGATAAAACTAGGCACACTTCCTCATATCAACGCTAGATACAGTAGGAAGAAAATGTCCTGAAAGCAGGCAAAAGAGTCAGAAACACCAGACTCTTACTGTTAGGAGTCCCATAAAAATCCAAGCAAACAGCCACAACCTTTATGCAGAGGACCTAGCACAGATCAATGCAGGCTCTGTGATTGCTGCTTCAGTCTCTGTGAGCCCCTATGAGCCCTACATAGTTGATCTGTGGGCCATGTTCTCCTGGTGTCCTCGACCCCTCTGGCTCCCACTATTCCTCCTCCTCCCCTTCTGTATGGTTCCTGAACTCTGCCTAATGTTTGGTTCTGAGTCTCTGCATCTGTTCCCACCAGCTGCTGGAGGAAGACTCTCTGATCACGATTGGGCTAGGCAGCAATCTATCAGTATAGCAAAATATCACCAGGAATCGTTTCATTGAATTTTTTTTTTCTTTTAAGTTTTGGTCAGTCATGTTTGTTTCTACCCTAGGTCTCTGGGTCAGCAAGTAATCAATTACCGGCCAGTCAGGAAATATGGGTCATGGGCTCCCTCCAGTGGCGTTGGTTGACCACTTCCACAACCTTGAACCCAAGCAAGTCTTGTAGGCAGTACTGTAGAAAGAGACTGCTCTTTTCATTTCCCGGCTGCCCATACTCAAATAATCACACTAAACTATATTAATTGCAACCCTACTTTGCCAATGCTTAAGCGTATTCCTACCTAGCTCTTATATCTTAAATTAGCCTGTTTCTATTAATCTGTGTATCACCACGAGGCTGTGGCTTACCAGTAGGTTCTGGCATCTTTCTCCTTTGACAGCTACATGATGTCTGCCTGACTCCACTTATTCTCTCTATATATCTCTCTCCTCAAATTTCCTGCCTGGCTTTATTCTGCCCTGACAGTTTCATTCATTAGGCTATAAAGCAAAACATATACAGAAGGACATCCCACATTACAAGACAGGTTGTAGGTTGAAGATTTTATGTCTGGGTTAGTGTTCCAGTCCTACCACTGGAAGTCTTACCTGGTTACAGAAAATGATAGGTTCAGCTAAGAAATTTTTCTTAAAGGCTCACCATCCTTAACTTTCAGGGAAATACAAATCAAAAATACCTTGACATTTCATCTCACCCCAGTCAGATTTACTAAGATCACAAAATGAAGACAACAAATTTTAGGGAGGATATAAAGTCAGGGTAATGCATATTCGTTCTTGTTAGGAGTGCAAACTGGTGCAGTCACTATGGAAATCAATATATTAGTTCCTCACAAACTAGAAACATCTACCATATGATCTAGCTATATCATTCCAAAGTAGTCTACTCTCCTACACAGGTACTTGCTCATCCGTCATCTTTGCTAATTTATTCACATTGATCGGAATTAGAGACAGCTGAGATGCTCATCAGCTGAAGAGTAGATGATGAAAATGTTGTACATACAAATAATGGAATTTCATTCAACTCTAAAGAAAAAAGAAGTTCTGAAAGTCACAGATAAATAAATGGAACTAGAAATAGGCACTATGTGGGATAATTTGCATTTCCCTAGTTTCTAAGATGATGAATCATTTTTTAAAGATGGTTTTTAGTTATTTTTCCCCTTTTGAGAATTGTTGATTCAGGTCACTACCACCTCTGCTGTGCTTTTCCTTAAAGGTATGCCAAGTCAAGTCAGATCAAGACTGTGTCGAGCAGCAAGATATTTTTTAAAGGAAGTAGATTTCGATATAGGTGGGTAACAATGAACAATTGCAGTGATGGGTAGGGGAAAACACCCATTTACATTAGAATGTTTTGTTTGGAGATATTGTGCTTATGACCCTCTGTTCGTCTACTTCCCAATCTATTGAGTTATGCATCTGACAAGACAACCTAAACCTCCACGTAAATTCCCCTCATGGAATATAGGAAGAGGTGGACTCTTTCAGTATCTACTCACATGCCTTGTATTTGTGTATTTCATAGTGGTAAAGTTGCCAAAGAGGTGGTGGAGGCAAGCTCCAAAATTCAGAGGGATCCTCCTGAGGTGCACAGGTGAGTGGGGTGCTCCCTTCTGGCTTTGGGAAGGGTGTTTCCATGACAGACAAAGGCACTCAACAGCTAGACTAACACACATGAGGCTCTGAGTTCATTCTGAAATAGCACAAAAATAATTTTTATCCTAACTTTTCTGATTCTTCTCTTATGTCTCTTTATATAGTGACACGCAGCATGAAGTCAAAACATTTACTTCCCTCAAAATCTTTCTCAGATTTGTCAGGGATTTGTTGTTGTGGCCTGACAACAGCTTGTTTCCCTCTTTGGTAACTTGATATGCAGATAGGTATTGGGTCTAGAATGCTGCACGACTAAGCAAGAAAATGCCGTTGGGTGGCTCCTAATAGTTCTGTCTGCTCCGTCATCATGTCACACTCCCCTCATAGAATAGCTCTTACCATATCTTGCTCATCAGACATGGTCAGGCTTACTGCTCTGACTTCTTCTCTACCACTGAACAGTAATCCATCCCTGTGGTATCTGATGAATTTAAAATACCATGAACACATCTAGCGAGGTTCTAGCTTCCTCTATCCCTGAGAAATGAATTAACCAGAGGCATACAGTTGCAGTAGAGCAATGACAATTTGTTGGAAAAGAGTTCCCAAGGGAAGAAGTGGGATGGAGAAAGGAAAAAGAATAGCAGTTCAAAAGGCAACATTATACAAATGATCAGGGTTTTTAATAGCATATGGTCTTTTGGGTTTATTTGCATAGCATAAGCTTTTTCACACATGCTCTGCTACATAAAATCCTACACACAAATCATGCATTTCATGTCTCCTTAGGCTCTAAGCCTTCACTAAGGAGTGTGTGTTTTCATACTATAAAGAAACATAAGTCACCTCAGGTACATTGGAGTATCTCTGTACCTGATCAAAGGTTTGATTTGCTTGGCCTTATGGAGAGTCCTTCTCTTTAGCAGTGTGCTTTTCCATATGCTAATTTAAAAAAACACTTTACATATGGCCTCTATACTCCCAAAAGCAAAACTATGGAATGAAAGGCATGACCATCATTAGGTTCAGAGTGCACACTTTTTTTTTTTGAGACATGGTCTCCTATACCTCAAGATAACCTCGTAGCTAGAATAACCTTAAAGTTCTCATCCTCCTGCCTACATCCTGCACATCTTCTTTAAATTGACAATCTATAGTAAATTCTTAGGGATTAAATGTTTGTGTTTTTTTTTAAACTGACTTCATATAACCACAATTTAAGCCTAATATATAGCCTAAGTTTCAAACATAACAAATACCTTAAAATGAACAGTTTTACCATAACACCACCCCTTTTAAGGTAAAAATCATTATAGCCTATTTTAATTTTTAAGTTATGTGATATAATGGGCTTTATTATAGTATTTACACATATACACATATACAATATATCTTTATATATGTATATATATTGTTCTTATTCACCTTCATCTCCACTTCCCTTGCAAGCCCACCTCCAAAACTTTCCTTCCTATCTCCCATGCTTCCCCATTAGACCTCCTTTACTTCTGATAAGCTAAGTTATTTAGGGACTTTCTCAGGAGACAATTGGGCACTTGTCTTTCCTTCTTCAACTTTGAACTCAAATTTTTCCTTGATGTCCAGATTTTCTGAATTTCCTCCATTTGCAGTAATATTGGGTGAGCTCAGTGGTACTCCACCTTGTTCCTGGAGTTACAGACAAAAGGAACCTGTGATCTCCCCCAACATAGGGCAAGCCAGACTATCAAGGGCATCTCGACGTTACCTGTTTCCCAAGAAGCTGAGCACAGCTGAAGTCTTCAGAAGACCTGATACAGATTTATTCAGCTTTTAATTTATTCCTGCTTTTGAGGAGTCCTAAGGGGAGCTCTCAATGCATATTTGTAAAAGCTGTCTCTCCAGCTTTAAAAAATAGGAGAAACCTGCAGGGTCAGAGAATATAGAAGCTCCGATTGAGGGTACTTTGATGCTCCATCTAAATATGTGTCATGCTGCTCAAAGATCAGAAGAGGATTTAGAGTACTCTTCCTCTCTCCTAAGCTCTAAGTTTAGCATAGGAGAAAGAAAGATGGGGATAATAGAATATACCATGTCCAGAAACTTTGGATAGGAAATAGCCTTAAGGATCTCTTAGTTTCTTCTTTTTAATTGATAGGAAATTTAGCCATTTTCTTAGACATGAGATGTATCCAAGCAGCTCTTCCGAAAGCCCTTGACCTCTCCAGAGGCACCATGTGGTCAGAGCAGTACTAATGTGCAACTCTTTCATGTAATTTTTACTTTCCTAAAAGTCATTTGCATGGGAGACATGTTTCTCTTGGACCATTATTTTATTTTTAAACTATATTGACATTTCAATGTGGCTATCAAAAGTAAAACTGCAGTAATGAGGTTATATTTTGTGGGAACTCTTTAGAAAAGATGTTAGTCTATAATGGCAATAATAAGTTATTAATTTATCATCCTTCCCCACACTTGAGATTCAATTCCTCAAAAAAATTATAGGCTCATAGGCTGTTGCTCCTGGAAAAGTGTGTATGTTTAAAGAGAGAAAAACCAAACAGACTGAGAATATTTTAGGATTATTCTTTCCTTCAGAAAGAGAAGCTCACTCTGACGTTAGTTCACTGGCCTTTATTGATGGCATGGGAAGATCCTGGGGAAAGATGTCCTGGGCTGGCTGCTGGGGAAGAATCCCTGAGCCTAGCCAAGAGGCCACATCAGATGGAGGGCTGCAGCTCGGAGCATAGCATCCACCACCAGGGGACACACAGAACACCCAGAACCAGCAAGATACAAGAATGTTCTGATACAAAAATGAATAGATTTTAATCTTTGCTACTTGCCTGCCAGCTCTGTGGCCTTGGGTAAGTCACTGAATTTCCTAGATTATTGGTTTACCCATCTATGAAATGAGATTTTTATGTTGCCTTGACCTAGTTCTAGATTTTGTTGGGGGATTAAAAACTTTTTAAAATGTAAAGTGACAAACACATGTAAAGTAATAATATCATTATTCTCATTCATTTAGAATAAGGCGGCTAGATCTTACCATCCAGATCAGTAACAGAGGACTTGTGTAGCATTGGAATACCTCTGGTTCCAACCACAACCTTGTAAAAATGCAGAGGTAGACTCTGGAAAATACATTCATATTCAAATCCGTTCAGACACTAGGCCAGCAGTACTTCCTCTGGTCATAGTGAATGACTGTCATGAACGTCAATGTACTCATTTTGTTTTGTCACCATTTGAGTCTGGCAATTATTTGTCATCAGTTCACAAGCCAGTTGTGTAACTTAACCTTTCTCATCTTTGGATACATGTTTTTCTCACGCTGAGTGAAAAAAAATCAATACTCTAACGTCTACACAAATTTTATCTTTCATTGTTATAATCTACTTTAATTTGTCACAACCAGCCTTCCTCCTGCAATGGAATTCTTAATAACAGTTTTACTTGGATACTGTTGAGCAGGTGTGGCTTGTAAGCTAGGAGAGTTTTTTCTACAGCTAATGAATGGGATCTATAAGTATACAAATATAGCACATGTTCTTACTTGGCATAGGCATCAGTGACTTCATGATAAAGTTTGGGGTGTCCACAAAAGTCCCTGTACCAGAACCTTAATTCTAACAGAACAGTTGTGAGGAGGTGAGAAAATTAAAACTAGGGCTATATGAAAAGTGTTTGTATCATGGAGACACTACCCTCATGGATGGATTTCATTGCTTGATGCTATTAAGTTCTCTTGTAAGAACCAAATTATTGATTTTCTTGAGGATAATAATTCCTCACATTTGCCTTTTGGGAGATTTCTAGTTGTTTGTCTGTTGTGAGGTAGCCCATCATATGGCCTTCATCAGGAGCTAAGCCAATGACTACACAGGATTTTCTGGATTTTTCCAGTTTCTAGACTTGTGTTCTAAATAGATTCATTTTATTTGTACATTCCAAATGTTCCACACTTTTTATAGCATTACAGAACTGACTAAAACACCTCAGGATATGAAGAGGAAGGACAAAGTCAAAGCCAATTTGAACCTTAGAAAAGTGGTTGGTACCATGGGGCCTTCTTATATAACCCCAAATTCAAAATATTAGTTGTAAAACAAATCCTTTTGGGATGCTGTACACTCACTAATGCAGAAAGTGTGCCATAAAACAAAAGTACTAGATAAAGTTTAGAATCCTAGTTTTGCCCATGTAACTTCTTTGTTTTTATTTAGTTTTATTTTTTGAGTGTCTCATACATGACATATTAAATCACTTCTACCCTTCCCTCTCTCCATTCCAACTCCTTCCATGTGATGGACTCTCCGTAATGCACATTATATACATATATATACAGGCACATATATATACATAAATAGCTCTGCATGTATATATTAAATGTACATGCGGGTACACACATATGCACGCACATGCATATAAACCTACTAAGTTCATTTAGTGTTACTTGTTTGTACATGTGTTTAGGGCAGACTATTTAGGATTAAATATAGGAGGATCATCCCTGGAAAAAATTGAATTTAACTCTCTCAGCAGCCATAGATTGCCAGTGTGTCAGTATCTATTCATCTAAAAGTGGGGGCCTTGTGAAATTTCCTTCATCCATATTGACATGTCAATTGATATTATGCTTATATAGATCTTGTCAAGATATCACATTGCTTAGATTTATGGGTACAGCTTTTCATTTATTACTGAAAGTAATTATCTTTCAGCAGACATTCTCATCTTCTGACTCTTACAATCTTTCCAGGCACTCTTCTGCAATCTTCTCTGAGCCTTAGGTATAGAAGTTTGTTGTAAATATACTAATTGAAGCTGGGCACATCATGCTCACATATTCTCTGCATTTTGACCAGTTGTAGAATTCTATAGTAGACTCCATCTGATCGTAAATGAAGCTTCTTTGATGAGGAACTAAGTTATCTGTTGGTAAAATTATTTAGAAAACTACTGGAAGTTATATCAATTTAGGAAAATGGCAATAGTAGGTTCTCCTAACATTTTACACATCTTCAGCCATGGGTAGATGGCTAGATTTACAGTACCACACATGAATTTTGTTCCATTAATTAGTCTTTTAATACAATTAGATAGATGCTGTTTAGCTCCATCATAAAAGTGCCACTGTTGCTCAATTAGGATTATTTCACCACTTTATTCTCCTGGTTTACAGGCTTTAAAGCAGGGTAGGATAATTTGTTTCCACCCCCTTGGCAGTTTATAGAGCACCTTCTGATACTATGACAGCTAGTCCTCAGGGAGGAGACTTCCAGGACAGTTACAACTCAGTTCCTCCAAAACAAGCATCTGAAAAATGTTGTGTTTTCTGCAATGGGATCTTGCCTTCAAGGTTTAGGAGACACCCAGGAGCAATGCACTAACCTATATTTTTTGAGAATATCTTGGACCACCAAACACACAACTCTGATCAACAACTAAAAGGGACATTTCCTATGCCTAGCACTAGGGTTTTGTCAGTTAGTCTAGGACCTTTGTTGGCAAGTGAACACTACTGAATCACAATTTCTTTCATCAGTACAAATATACTTATCGTGCATGACTTATAAGCACACTGAGAGATGCAAAAGATGAGCAGAGTGTATACAAACCAGTATGTAAAATGAACTGGCCATTCAGATTTTGGTCTATTATTTGTCCTTAGCCACCGGGCCAAGGAGCCTCTCTTGAACCCCATGTCAGTAATCCTTTTTGCAACCATTCCAAATAGGTAAATAGTGATAATTTCCAGTCTAAAGGAAATAGAAGACATGGTATACTTGAGTTTCTGTAGCAAAATACAACATACTGGATATTTTGTACACAACATTTTATTTCTTACAATTCTGGAGAAAAGGAAACCCATGACTGAAACACTGAAAGATTTGGTGTCTGTTGAGGACTTCCTCATAAACAGAAATGTCTTTCTTGTCCCACAATTGAATGAAGGGAGAAACAGACTTCCCTGTTATTCTATTCCTTTTTATTTCTTTGGAGAGGGGAGGTGAGTACACATGTGTACTCATTATGGTGTGTATGTAGATGTCAGAGGACAACTTAAAGGAGTGATTATTTCCTTATTCTATAGGGCCATGGGATTAAAAATATCTGTCCATCAGCTATGATGGCAAATGGCTTTATCTACTAAGCCACCCACTGGCTTTCAGAGTGCTTTTGTAAGGAATATAGACAATTCATGAAGGCTCTCATGATGGAATTATATCCAAATGCCATGACTCTTAGTACCATTACAATGGAAATTTTGTCCTCTTTTTTATGGAATTTTTTTCAACAAATGGATTTTAAAGGACAAAATAATAATTTCAGACCATAGAAATAAGAAGGGACTGGAAGAGATTCAATTATTCCATTAACTTCCTTTGATCTTTTCTTCAAGTTATCAGGCTATCCTAGGGCTTGGAGCTCTAGAATTTTGTATTGTGGAGAATGCCCTCTAGTCTTTTACTTAATGGAAAATCTGTGTTCGTCTCTGTCATATTATTTAAAATCTGAGATTTCAATGCCCTACAAGAGTCATCTGTCCTAACCCTAGGCATAACCTTAAGCCATAGACAATGAAGCATCATGAACCTACATATAGGGGCCAAGTTATCCCCACCTTTCATCCACTACCAAGATGGACCTATACTTGGGATGTCAACCCTAGTTATCCCAGCCTGTCCTAGAACCAAGTAGTTGTTGGGCAATGCAATTATGAAAGAATATCAAAATATCCAACATCTCCAGATGAAGAATGTTGGGAGGAGGATAGATGATGCAAAATGTATTTCATAATATGTGCCTCAGATTGTTTAAAAAGTGAAAATGTTACTTCTTAAACAGTGAATTCCTTAATGGAAGAGCTACCAATCATCAAAAGAAACAGGTCACCTAATGTATACTCATCCGTTCCAGGATCAGTTTCTAGAATGAAATAAAAGAAGAAAGGACTCTGAAAACAACTCCTGATGCAGTCGATGGCAGCTGTAAAAGTTTCCAATTCCAGACAGGAATCCTACTCCATGTCTTCCCATGAAAGTCTTAACAGAAATATCAAGCCTGAAAAGATCCCTTTTTCTGAAATTCCAGGTTATGTCAAGCTAAGATTGCACTCAGTTTAAATCGGATTAAGAGTAGAAAACCTTATAAGAAGGTATCCATTGAGATACTGTAAGGCACTTAAAAATGGCCAAAAGTCTTTTCAGAATGGGGCTGATTAGTACAGTAATAATCGTAAATTAACAGAAGTAACAAACATGATGAACTGTGACAGAAGAGGGGGAAGTATGAGGAAAAGGAGGGAATAAAAGCGCAAGTCCCTGTGGTGAAGAACCAATCAGGAAGACTTCAAAGACTGTTTGGCTTGGTTTTGAAAGGGAACTGGAGAAAACTAAGTATTTAATGTATAACTTCAGGTTTCCACTTCCCTCTACGAGGGGTCCACAGCTATTCTCCCTACAACAGGCAATACAAATGGATTTCTAGCTGCCTATCAATAGTTTTAATGAGAAACCAACAGTTTCCTTGCCATTTGTTACTTGTGGCAATTTCTGTTGTATACATGTCTTGCCAAAGGAGAACCAGAACTAAGGTTCATGGCTGTCTGCTAAGGAGGACACAAATGGAAATCTTAAGCACTGGACATCCGACAACATGAAGATGGTTCACAGTTGCAGATTCTCTGTGTCTTCTGTCCAAGCAAGATATGTGGTGGTGGTTCAGTGGGTCTGAGCTACTGTCATTTACATTTCTACATGTCTAATTCAGGGCTAGGAGAATCCCTGCTGTGTTTCTTGTATCTACCTAAAATTCTTGTGTTGTTACTGAGCATATCTTTGTCTGATGACATTTTGGGAACTTTATTTTCTTTCACAAGCTGAATAGAATTTGTTAACTTTTGTCAGGAATCTAATGACTAGGAGAGCTACATGTCTTCAATGTTAGGACATTTTTACTATCAGCATTTATCTCTTTATGTGTCCTTTCTGGAGGGCCAGCATTTGCAGTAGACACTAATTTATTTGGCTTGTATCTGTTTTTAGAGTCAACATTACTCAGAGTCGCAGCTCTCACTCCTTGAACAAACAGCTCATCATTAACATGGAGCCCTTACAGCCCCTACTGCCTTCCCCCACTGAACAGGAAGAAGATCCTGTGACTGAGGGTAAGTCAGCCACTTCATTTTAGAAGCCTCCTTTCTGAGGTATGATACAATTTTTGTGAATCCAAAATATTTCTAAGCCAGGCAGTGGTGGTACATGCCTTGAATCCCAGCACTTGGGAGGCAGAAGTGAGTATATCTCTGTGAGTTTGATGCCAGAATGGTCTACAGAGTGAGCTCCAGAACAGTCGAGGCTACACAGAGAAACCCTGTCTCGAAACCAATATTTCTAAAATTACTTGTGAAAGACATAATGCTGCAATACGTGCACTGTTAAGTAAGGCAAATAATTTTAGTGACTATTTGAAATTCAGTTATAATTCATTAAAATGAAAATGCAATCCCTCAATCACCATAGCTACATTTCTAGTACTCAGTAGCCACCTATGTCTGATGGCTACTACATCCATCTGAGACTAAGGGTTATAATCATTGCAGAGAGTCCTAATGGAACGAATGGCTTTATATACTACTCAAAATTAAAGGTATGATTATAAGCAATTCTCCACAAGTACATTTGCACTGATTCTCCATGTTTTACCTTTTTATTCCCATTCCTGTTTTTTTGTTAACTTTTTACCAGTTTGGTTTGGCTTGGTTTAATTTTGAGATAGGCTGCCATGTAACCCAGGATGCCCTCAGATCCCATACATACTCAGGAATGGCTTTAACTGTCTCCTCTCCCTGCCTCTAGTTTCTGAACACTGGAATGGCTGGCATGCACCATGATTATGATGCCATGATACTAAGCAGTGATAGCAATCTAATCAAGGGCATTATGCATGATAGGCAAGTATTCTACCAACTAAGCTACATCTCCAACATGCCTGATAGTTTGGATGAAAACTAAATATTTAGTTTCTACTTCAACTCAAAAGGCTTGTATTATTAAGTAATAATAAATGTTTGTACCACTGCTATTATTGTTACTGTTGCCCTTTTGATCCACTTAATTCTCATCCTTTCTTTTTTACTTCTGACTTATTCTTCTTTCATCTTCGCTCACTTTAGAAAGACTTACTTAAGAAAGAATCTCACCACATGCTGGTTTGAGACACAAAGTGAGGCACACCTTACAAATGCCAAAGTATTTCTTAAAAAAAAAAAAAACTTGATTCTGTCCTTTTTTCTTTATCTTTTTAATTTATTTATTTATTATACATACACTTTCCAGAAGAGGGTGCCAGATCTCATTACAGATGGTTGTGAGCCACCATGTGGTTGCTGGAAATTGAACTCAGGACCTCTGGAAGAGCAGCCAGTGCTCTTAACCTCTGAGCCATCTCTCCAGCCCCCCAAAGTAATTCTTTAATGCATGCCAAATAAAGTTATTAAAACCCTGAAGTCAAACTAGCATTCCCTTAACATTTTTTGTTTTGTTTTGTTTTGTTTTCAAGGCAGGGTTTCTCTTCCCTGGCTATCCTGGAACTCTCTTTGTGAACCAGGCTAGCCTTGAACTCACAGAGATCCACCTGCATCTGCCTCGAGAATGCTGAGATTAAAAACAAGCACAACCACTGTCTGATTTCCCCTTAACATTTTTATTTAAGATATGGTTTTTCATAAAAACTCTAGATATCAGGCAGTATAAAGACAGTAGATTTCCCAGTCACCTTAACATCAACCTCAAGCTGGTAATTCCATCCATAGAAAGGACATTTCCACTTTCTTTTGGTTATCAGATTATTAAAGTAATAGACAGCATGCAGTTGGAATTTTCCAGGAATCTCATCTTCAATCTTCAATCTGTGGTCCGCTATATAAACCCAAAACTCATGTTAGAAACATAAATATGGACCTGTGGGGCTATGAACTGGATCTCCTTGTTTCTCTTCCCAATGTGGTATTACTGAATAAATTCTTTTTATGGGTTTTGCTATTTTTGTTTGCAATTTGTTTAATTGGTCTATTGAGGATGAATTGTTGAGTCTGGCTTGTTAAGAGCTTTGAGGTCCCGGACTCTGACACTAAAAACTCTGCTAATAGGGTCTCTTTAATTTCCTGGTATATCTTAGGGTTTCTTTTGCCATGAAGAGACACCATGACCACAGCAATTTCTATAAAGGAGAACATTTAATTTTGGAACTGGATTACAGTGTCAGAGGTTTAGTCCATTATCATCATGACAGGACATGATGATATCCAAGCAGACATGGTGCTAGAGAAGAAACTGAGAGTTCTACATCTTGATGTGCAGGAAAGAGGGAGACTGTGTCACTGGGCATACTTGAGAATATACCAGACCTCACAGCCCACCTCCACAGTGACACACTTCCTCCAACAAGGACACACCTACTCCAACAGGCCAGTCCTCCTAATAGTGCTACTTCCTATGGGCCACACATTCAAACACATAAGTCTATGGGGGACCATACTATTCAAACCACCACGTGGTGTAAGAATATCCCAAAGCAATAACCTTTGACTCTGAATTTCTCATGCAAACTGTTCAACCCATCTGATTCTTAAGGTTGTTTTTCCATCTAGAGTCACATCTGTATAGAAATATAAAGTCACAATTCCACGTGTAATTTGTCTTTTCCCCACAAGTCAGTCCCATCTTTCTCATCCTTCTTCAGTCAACTTTGGGATCCCATGACCATTACACAAAGTTAATTTCACTCAAAGAGATATTCCAGGAGCATGAAGTCAAGCTGATGAAAGTACTGTTGATCCTTGGGATTTGTTTTGTGATAACCAGCTACTCCTGGACATGGAACCTGCCTTGAAGTGGTTGATAAACCCAGTGTCACTCCACTGGAATTGAAGAAAACTGATTTTACTTCGTCAGTGGGTATCATTTGTAAATACGTCCTTGGTTAGGGGTGAAACCATGTGTCCACTTCTCCTTCTCAGTGTTGGGACTCCATCTGGCTTGATCCTGCTTTGGTCCTATGCATGCTATCATAACCCTGTGAGTCCATATGAACATCAGTCCTATTGTGCCTGAAGAATACTATTTCTTTGGAGTATCCTTCATCTCTGACTCATAATAATCCACCTCTTTTTTCATATAGATCCCTGAGCTGTAAGGTAAGGGATTTGATGAAGTCATCCCATTTAGGACTGAATGATCCAAAGGCCCTCATTCTTATATTTTGTGCAGTTTTACTAATTACCATTTACTTCAAAAAGTAGATTCTCTGATGAGGGCTAATCAATGCACTGATCTATGAGTATAGGAGTATGTCATTAGGGGTCATTTTATTACTGTGTACCTTTAGCAGAATAAAAGTAGTAGCTTTCCCCTAGTTTTATGATCTGTCTAGTCTCAGGGTGTTAGCGACTTCAGCAGTGTCCCATATAGATTCCATCTCTTGGAGTGGGCTTTAAGTACAATCAAGAAGTGCTGAGTTGCTCCCATAACATTTGTGGCACTGTTGTACCAGTGTATTTTGCACCTAGGTTGTTTTTGTAGGTTACAGGATTTGTAGCTGGGTGATATTAATGATTACTGGTTGCTTCTGGTAGCATGGAGAATAACTCCCGTTTCATCATAAATTCTAGTCAATAGAGATAACGGTTGTAGTTACGCACCAGCTCAACTTCTCATAAGTAACTGTTTTCTTCAGCAATAGAGCCTTATAGATGGTACTTTAAAAAAAAAAAACAGAAAAACTGCTACAAGCCACATCATAGTACTTATCCTGAAAATACACATATTTAGGGATGGGTGTTTATGTCCATGTTAAAGAGAGAAATAACTTTCAATATAAGGAATAAAAAATGGTTTATTCTGGAGACAAATGGGAGTGGTCTCTGAACTCAGATGTAGGTCTTCACATACACCATGTTCAAATAAGGTAACAATTTCATAAACTTCTTATATTTCTGTTACTGCAGAACAAAAAAATAAATAACACACTTTCAAATATATTGCTGGGTGCTTTGGGTAGTCAGGTGACAGAAAACAAATTATTTAGATTTTCTTATATATCACTTTGACTGGCAGAAACTAGAAGTTTGCTTATACATTGCAAAGGAATTACATAATGATCACAAAGGATGTTAGATCGTGCACAAAGGGCAGTAATTAAAGGCTGTTAAGGGCCCTAATGATGTCCTAAGATATTTTGACTTTAAGATTAAAACATTTTAACCTCTCCATATTACTGCAGTTTTAATCACTCAGCCAGTTTTAGCAGCAATGCTTTTTCCTAAGAATTCTCATTCACAGTTTGCCATGCTGGACAAGCATCACATTTTGTTTATGCTGGAGGGCACATATTATTTATTATATATTATAATATAGTGTCCCTTGTAACTAGGAAGGTTCATGCCCAGGATCTGATATATATAGGGCTAAGTAGGAGGCAGTACAACAGGCTTCAGGAGAGATGAATAGTTGTTGGAGCCCTCAAGAAAAATACTCCTGGGTCTTGTCATAGTTGTTACTCATTATGATCCTGATCTCTTATATCTCTTTTGTCCTCTATATCTAGCAAATATTTATATGTGACACATAATAGAAGTATTATATTTTAAATTAAAGTAATTTAGAAGGCAATCTGGCCTACTGAAGTAACTTTAGTAGATGTACATATGGAGGCATCTTAACCAAACAAAATTTCTTCTACCAGTATCATCATATTTTTTAACTAGATATGTTTTGGCCCCTTTATTATAATCCTTTCTACTTCATGTGGCCTTTTGTGTGATGTTTAAACTATATTTCTTCTTGCCAGTTTGATTCTAGAGGCATCAATTTAAAGGCTAACTTTAATTCTAGGACATCAATATCTAAACTATTGTAACTCATTAATAATAATGATACATTCTATTATCTTGGTATTGCACAAAATTTGTTAGGAGAAGCAAATGGACAGTTACAGTACAGAAGAAATCAGATAAATTATACAGTATCATTTCATTAATTACTTCCCAACAGAATCAATCTTCCTCCTTGAGCCAAATATTTATTGTTGGGGACAGACCTAAAAAAAGTTAAGTTACTATGTTTGTGGGCATAGCCAAATCCTGTTTCTCATTTCATAGGAAATGGGACTCCAACAGGAGTTATTTTTTAATACTATCCCTCTGCTTCTAGGTAAGCACCAGATCAATTTCTCCATGTTCAATGAGTTATGTAGGTGCTGTCTTCAGTAATTGAGTCTTGTCGTCGGTTTATGGAGAGCCTTGGGAATAGCCTGGATTGTTTGCAGTTTCCTTGGGACCTTTTGGCCTACAACTTAGTTAGATGAAAGCCACTCAGTGATAAAAACTTCATTTTTACAAGAGATGTCTAGTTGGGACTCTGTCTCCTGCATTATTTGTACATTTCATTTAGATTGCCTTCCTATATGTATATATTTTAGGGAACTGCTACTCTATTAAGTTTGACTAGTACTCCTCAGATGGCTCTTAGTTTTCATGATATCATTTTTAATGGCTGTGTAATATTCCATTGTGTAAATGTACATTCATTTCATCTGTTGAGGGACATCTAAATTATTTCTATTTTCTGGCCATTATGAATAGAGCAACAATGAACACGACTGAGCAATTGTTTCTGAGGTAAGATGAGACATCCGTTGGGTATATGACCAAGAGTCATGTAGCTGAATCTTGAAATAGATTGATTCTCATCTTCATGATGAACTGCCACATAGATTTCCATAGTGGCCATATAAGTTTTCAGTCACACCAGCAATAAATAAGTGTTCCATTTACCCCATAGCCTCTCCAATATGAGCCGTCATTTGTTTTATTGGTCTTGGTCTAAAAGGATGAGTAGAGGAAATGAAGGTTAGAAAAACCTGCCTGATCTGCTGGAGATGGGGACAAAGAGAAAGGAGAGGCTGCAGCAGGTGTTTTGCTACAGAAGTAAAGATCTGCAGTTAGCCTACCTGCTTCCCTGGCCTGTGTGACTTGTGAGTTCCCAGGAAATGTCTGCTGGAGATGGAGACAGAGATAAGGGCATAACATGGAGGAAGGGAGGTTGTAGAACAAGATCTATATGATCTGCTGGAGATGGAAGTAGAGAAGGAGGGGAGTCTGCAACAGATGGTTTGTTATAGAAGTGAAGATCTGCCATTAGCCTACCTCTTTCTTTGCTAATCTTAACATTTTAACAACAGTAAAAACATGGCAATCTAATTCCTTAGACAAACTTAGTGTTTTCTTTCTTTTTCTTAATATGAAATTTTTATTTCTTTTGACAGTAATAATTTTGATTTTCACACTCACAGACATCTACCTGGCTCTACCTCCTGAGTTCTGGGATTAAAAGAATGTACCATCACTGTTCAGCTTCAAGTTTATTCTATAGTCCATGAAATAGACTATAGAATATAGTCCACGAACTTCTTATGAATCCTGTAGAGCCACCTTCTTCTTATAATTACTCTTCATCTAGGGATGGTGGACCCATCAACACCAATTTTAATTATATTCTTTCCTCCACAGGGCTTTATGCTTGCTATTTTACTATCTCACATAAAAATACATCATCTTATAAAAAATAAAAAAGTACAAAAACATCATCTTCCCGATGGTGAACTTCCTGAATGTAATCAGTGGAATTAGCTTCCTTCCCTGTGAGCATTAATATAGTTGTGATCATCCCAAATAGACTTTGATTAATCACCATAAATTGGAACATCTTTCAAAACTGAATAAGAAACACATTTAGCACAATGCAGAAGATGGTTTACTATCCTAAATTAGAAATAGTTCATAAAAGCATCATTGTAGCATTGCTGATTAATTCTTTGTTCATCATCAACTTTCCCATTTAAGAACATTAACAGCCTGCCGCTGCTGAACTGTAGGACTGCTGAAAAGCTGGGATAACTTCTGCTCTTACTTATAAATGTAGTATTGGATGAGTTAAGCAAAACTCCAATGCCCATTGTCATACCAACTGATTACTAGAAGGAATTAACTTCTGTTTGGTTTGACAGCTTCTCCAGGAAAGAGATGCCTAGAGCAGCTCAGTGGACACAACAAAGACCCAAGCAAGATCTACAGGCAAAATTGTATAATATCTTTAAAGATTCTTTCTTATTCCCTTTGTCTGCTATTCCTTGGAGCCGTTCTTGTCTTTGGAATTCTAGTATTCTCTGAACACTTATGTGCTAACCAGAAGTTTACATCACTACAAACAAATCACTGAAATTGTATATTATTTTCTATATTGTATGTAATGGTAAATGCTTTACTTCCAACAAAATTCATGGGAATTTTATTTTCCATATATCATGCTAACATCACAAGAAGCTAACACTGTGCATTCTGTACATTCTGTATTAACTACTTCTCAGCACAGCTAATTGTGAATTGCAATTTTCCTCCATGTAAACATTTCAGTGGTGATAAGAGCATACCTCAGTCCTGTCGTTGACTGATATTCCACACTTAGCTCATTTTATGAACTACAGTATTTTTCATTGGAAATACAATGGAGATTCAAATTGTTGCTCTCTTTCTAATTGGGACAAAAACATTGGTCTGTCTTGGTTCCTCACCAAGATGCTTAGTGCCATAGATAAGAACATCACTTTTCGAATATTCATTTTTATAGTCTATAAAATAAAGTAAGATATGAGCAACACTCAACCACTTTTAAATAATATCAGAGTTAAAAATATTTAAGACTATGGCTCAAGAAGATTTTGAGCATGTTAAGGTTCTTATAGGATAGTCTAAGCATATGTGTGTTCCTCATAATGGATCTCAGAAGGGGACTGTTCTATGCTCTGTGATTGATGAATAGTACATAGTATGTGTTTGTTTTCAGACTGTATGATTTCTGGGTGGCATAGAAAGGGAAGGGAGTCTTGTATTCCTAAGAAAGGATGTGCAGATGATGGGGAAGTGGGGAAAAGATGGTAGAGAAAAAGTGGAGTATACTTTAGAGAGATGGAAGTTGGCTAGCTTCAAGAAAGCTAGAACTAAGGTCCTGGAAAATCATTAGTCACCAAAGCCACCCTGTGAAAATGAGGGACAATGAAAGGATGAATTCATAAGGAAGTTTTATTTATCATAGATTCTTAAATTGTATTTTTAAAAAAGCAGAGCATAGAAGGATACCATGGAGTATTGCCAACTCAAAGCTAGTAAGAATTTATTGCAGCAGTTTTCAACCTGTGAGTCACAACCACTGTGAGGGCACATATCAGATACCCTGAATATCAGATATTTACATTATGATTCACACTAGTAGCAAAACTACAGTTATGAAGTAACAACAAAATAATTTTATGGTTGGGAGTCACCACAGCATTAGAAACTATTAAAGGGTCACAGCATTAGTAAGGTTGAGAACCACTGGTTTATTTGGTGAAGATAAGGAGGGAAATGAACTTCTTGTCATAAGAGTGACTGAACCTATAAGAGGTCATTAACAGCTTGGAAATCCCCTGGTATGAGGACACACTGAAGTGATGGGTCTATATATGACTCCAAGTGTATGTTTGAGTTGAGCAAAGAATAAATAAAGAACCTCAAAGCATTTACTTTTTTGCCTTGCAAAACATATATAATTATACAATAATATTAAAAGTAATACTTCCATCTGAAGGCCATTTTTCTCTATTGTCTGATTTATATCCAGGTCAGGCTCAAGTGCAAAACAATAGCAGGCATTTCTTTTGTAAGATATGTGAATTGAAGAGCTACCAGTACGTAAGGATTCAGTCTGCAGCAATCTTTGTTAAAGATAAACAGCTACCTATCTGTAAGACAAGAGAAGATATATTGGACACAGTTCTTAATAGAAAGTAGCTGCCTTCTTTTCTGGAGCATCATCTGGCGAGTTTCCATTATTTTTCTCTCCTTGCCTCTTAAGCAAGCTTGAGGAGAAGCCCAGGACACCAGCTGCTGTCACTAATAAAACCTCTTCTTTCAAGTACCATCGTGAGAAAAAGCGGCACATCAGACTCAACCACATCATTCTAACCAGCATCTTAGCAGTCTCACTACCATTATTCTGACTGACTCTCATACTGGAACCACCATAAGTTAAACGTCTTGAGTAAACATTGAACTTTGAATGGCTAGGAAAGAAGTCAATCTCTAATGATTATATAAGGTGTAGGGAATCTTCTCTGTTGCACCTCTAATATTCTCTTCAGACATTTTCTTTGGACCTTTTTGTTTTCAATATTTTAATCAGCTAGTCCATTTTATTTTCCTCAGGCTAGGTAAGAGGCAAACATTATACGGCTAAGAATGACTTTCTCACTTTAGGAGAGTCCCTCAATTTAAAAAAGACACACTTTAGTTTACCACAGCTAACTTGAATTTAAGTGCCCATAATCTAGAAAATACAGAACATGGGGGGGGGGATGTCTGAATGAACTCAGAAGGAGATGATATCCAGATGCTCTTTTCCCTGACCCTGTCCACATCACACCCACTGGAAAGTGAAAACAAAAGCAAACAGGAAAGAGAGCACCTTGTGACAAAAGTAAACAAAACTGTGGAGCAATTCTGAGAGTGGAAATAACAGTGTCCCAGCCAAACAATACCAACCTGCAGATGTTCAACAAAGAGCAGACACTAGGATCCTGTGGAACCAGAGTACCATGCTAGCACCCAGTGCATTGCAGCTGTCCACACTAGTAAGGTAGTTTCAATACAGCTTCAGCAGCCGCCTTCCCATTTCTGGTGGTGGGTTGTCCAACACAGCAATTTATTGTTTGGCTCCAGATGCAATGCTGGGTTGCCATAAAGTCACACAGTCCAGCCATCTGAAAGTGCTAGAGCCCTTTGTCAGCTCTTATTTGATGCTTCTCTTTTTAGGAACAAATCCAGTGTTAGGGATGCAGGAAGGGTGTTCATCCTAGACTCACAAAAGGTGGAAAGGAAAAAGAAGAATGAGGTTTAAATAAAAGGAAAATGTAAAGAGAAACAGAACTATATGGAGTGTGAAAATTAGTTTGGAGGGCAGGAAAGTGTCGGTATGTGTGAAATTTTTTCTTCTGCAATCAGTATTTTAGAAACATGCCAGCTGGGCGGTGGTGGCACATGCCTTTAATCCCAGCAATCGAGAGGCAGAGGCAGGCAGATCTCTGTGAGTTCGAGACCAGCCTGGTCTACAAGAGCTAGTTCCAGGACAGGCTCCAAAGCTACAGTGAAACCGTGTCTCAAAAAACCAAAAAGAGCCGGGCGGTGGTGGCACACGCCTTTAATCCCAGCACTCGGGAGGCAGAGGCAGGCGGATCTCTGAGTTCGAGGCCAGCCTGGTCTACAAGAGCTAGTTCCAGGACAGACCCCAAAGCTACAAAGAAACCCTGTCTCGAAAAACCAAAATAAATAAATAAATAAATAAATAAATAAATACCAAAAAGAAACCAAAGAAATATGCCAACAAAATAAAATAAATATAGGTGAAAGACACATACATCTTGGGCATATTTGTTAACCCGTTAAAATTTTTCTCAGCTGTAGATTTTTCTATTGTCATTTCTATTATGATACATCATCCTGAAATGGAAAATTTAGGGGAGACAGAGTTTATCTTATCTTACAGTTTCAGGTTATAGTCTATCATTGTGGGGAAGTCACAGTGTCAGAAGCCTGAACCAGAAAATCACATCATATCCACAGTCAAGAGAAGTAAATGAAATGTATATATACCCCCTACTTGCTTACTTTTGCTCAACTTCACGTCTGTCCACTCATGCAATCCAAGAGTTCTTGCCTCTTACCATAGTGGGTAAGGTCTTCCTAGATAAGTTCCACCCACAAATATGCCCATGGGATAATTCAATACAGAGAGTTCTCCACAACCTTCTGGATATTTCCATTGAGAACGTACGCGTATTCTGATGGGCCTTTCCTTATATATAACAATCTTCTCTTGCAGTCTTCAATACTATTTCTTTGTTTCATGTATTTATTATTTTAACTTAAAAAATGATGTGGAAAGTTGTTCTTCCAAATAAAAAAGAAAGTTTAAGTTTGTATATACCACATGATTGCAATTACAGATTGATGAGTATATATGCCAAATGTTTAAGGACCTAAACTAAATCAGATATCATAGGTTTTTTTTCCTTCTGATTTTGGAACATTTGAGAATACTTTAAATGCTTGAGTGTTGCTAATCTCAGTGTCTAAAATCTGTAAAAATAAACTGAAATCTTTAACTTTGATTTGCTTTAAATTTTCTGGATATCAGGGCTTTTCATATTTTGGACTTGTGAATTACATGTTCACCTTGTATAATATTAACAACAGAAATACAAAAAGTATGCTTGGAATAAAGAATAGAAATCAATACTTCAAAATAATCACTCAATTAGTCCCATAAACTAAATTCATATAATACCTGTATTATAGTATAGCATCAAACTCTGGAAGACGTCATTTGTAATTTTCACATAGTCCTACATCATTTTCTTATTTTTCTTAAAGACTTGACTCTAGCTTAAGGTTTTCAGACCAAATAATATACTTAACTGTTGTATGTACTTCAAAATGTTGATTAGCGTTGTTTATTTTAGGTTATCATGTTGAGCTGAGAATTTACTAATGTGATTTTGTCTAATATCAATATGTCACTGAGTAGTTTACCATATTCCTTGAACTCTCCATGTTTCTACCTACAGATTTGTATAACCTAGCAAATCTGAAATTTAAACTTTATAAAATAATGTTTTTTACTAGGTGCTCCATTTCCAAAAGAAGATGTTTCTGAGCCACTGACTGTCAGCTCACCAGTGAAGGGAGCTCGGTGTGCAGATCCTCTGAGTGAAGAGGAAGATAAAGTGGAAGATCCCTTGACCATCTCTGAACTAGCATACAATCCCAGCGCCAGCCTGCTCCCTACCCCAGTGGATGATGATGAAATCAACATGCTCTTTGACTGTCCATCTAGGCTCGAGTTAGAAAGAGAAGACACAGATTCCTTTGAGGAACTGGAAGCAGATGAGAATGCCTTTCTGATGGCTGAAGAGGAGGAGCTGAAGGAAGCTCGTCAAGCTCTGTCATGGAGTTATTCCATCCTGACCGGCCATATCTGGGTCAACCCCCTGGTCAAGAGTTTCTCCAGGCTCCTTGTGGTGGGCCTGGGACTGCTGCTGTTTGTATTTCCCCTGCTCCTCCTCCTTTTGGAGTCAGGTATTGATCTCTCCTTCTTATGCGAAATCCGTCAGACACCAGAGTTTGAGCAGTTTCACTATGAATATTACTGTCCCCTGAAAGAGTGGGTGGCTGAGAAGGTCAACGTCTTTCTCTGTATGCTCAGTTGTTCATAGGTTCATGTCTGATGGGACTAAGGACTATCTTCAACACTAGTGGTATCATTTTCAGGAGGTTTTGATTAGCCTTTTCTCTTAACTAAATGCTCAAACCTTGAAATTACACTTGAGTAAATTCAAATCAAATATTACTCTTTTAGTTATTCTTCAGAAAGGCAAGCCTTGAAGTAACCAAAAAAAGAAAACTCTCCTATCATACCATAATATATAGTACATTGGAGTTAGGTATTCCTGTTTCTTTATTATGAGCTACAAAGTTCAGAATCAGAATTTTAGTAAAAAAAAATACAATCTTTTTAATAGAACCTTTAGTGAAAATAATATCCTCTTACTGATGCCTATACAAATAAGTTGATGCTGGGGGTTTTTTTCAGTTTTTTTAAAAAAATATTTTTATGTGTTCTAACTATTTTGGTAAATTTTTAGCAAAAAAAAAAGCTTTCTGGAGTTATTTAAGTATACATAATGTAAAACTAATGCATATGGAATTTTTTAGTGTTTTGGCACATGATTTTTTAAAGATATTTTTTGGCTAACTAATCCCATAATTTATTACCTGCATATGATTTTGTAAAAAGATAGTAAAAAACTATAGTAAGTACTCAAAACAGGTGATTGAACTAGAAGACATGAGCAAGGAGAACATTGAGTTGACATTGTGGAGTCCAGTTTTCAAAGTTTTGGACAAGATAATCTTCTAATTTCATTTGCATTCTGCCCATATATTTGAGCTGGGAAAGCAGAGTGTTTTTATTTGTTTTTATTTTTTTATTTTTTTTATTTTTTTATTTTATTTTTTTATTTTTATTTTTATTTTTTTGGCTTTTCAAGACAGGGTTTCTCTGTAGCTTTGGAGCCTATCCTGGGACTCACTCTTGTAGACTAGGTTGGCCTCAAACTCACAGAGATCCGCCTGCCTCTGCCTCCTGAGTGCTGGGATTAAAGGCGTGCGCCACCACCGCCCGGCGAGTGTTTTTAAAAGAAATTGATGCTACTTGCAATAGTAAAATTGTAAAAGATCCACTAGTTAATTGTTTATTGTTTACTAATCCATGTGAAAGCAGGCAGGAGTTTGGGAAATAGAAAGTAGCAAAGAAGAATTCTGGTGAGACGGCTAGGCCAGAGGTGATAAGCTTATGGTTTCTTGTATAGAAGTGATGGTGATATATGGCACTCAATGTAAAGAGCTGCGTACTCACTTTCTAGGTTCATAAAATCATGTTTAGTTAATAAAAGTGGAGAAATTTTAAGGTGAATTTTTGGGATCCCTCATGCTTTCATTGTGATTCTCTGGATGAAATTTCAAGGGGTGTGTGTGTGTGTGTGTGTGTGTGTGTGTGTGTGTGTGTGTGCAAGAGACAGAGAGAGAGAAAGGGAGATATTTCCTTTATGATTTCTTTATGTTCTAAACTCTTGTAATTGAGGCTTCCATGAAACAATGACGTGAACCATCAGATGATACATCATTTCTGTTTGGATAAAGTAGTCAATGGAAGAGAATAGCAAACAAAAGAAATGATAAATTCCTTCATATCAGCTGACCCAAGATAGAAAACATCTTGTGCTTTCCATTGCTGGTCACTTACCAACACTGTATAAGGAGTAAGAATCAAAGAAGTATAGAGATTACAATGTAATTTTTACCTATGTTGAAAATATCGCATTGCTTTGGTTATGAAGAGATTGAACACACAATCTCTACATACTACACTACAGTCATGCTTACATAGTGCAGCTCTGAGTGTTTTGTTAGATGATTATTTCGAAAGTAAACTTTGAAAGTCAGTCTTGGGACTTTGAGTTAAATGCATTATAATATATACTTGCTATTGCATCCATGATTTATATTGATATAGAAATATATTTTCTATGATTTAGACAGTAAGACATTTCTGAAAGTTTACTACTGACCAGCATTTTGATTGAATTTTTAAGTTTTCTCCATACTCTCTAGAATGGGAAAACGCCAGTGCAGTTGATAAAAAAATTACTCACCTGTTTAATTGTGCTTCACATTGTCTTTGAAGTGCTGACAACGATACCTCATCTGACCTTCTTCTTTTAAAAATAATGTTTAAGTTAAATAATATTTTTAAATTATGGAGATAGCATGTTTATATTATAAAATACAAAAAGAAAACAAGACAGATATAAAATGTAATACTTGCATGTAGTTTAATAAGGAGCAAGATGCAGACAGTTTTAGCATTTACAGTTTGCATCACCATTCCCTTGAGGAACAGTTCATTGTGGAGTAGAAATACTTTTAAGGGAAGACAGAGGAGGAACTTCTAAATTAAAACAATAATGATAAAACCTAACACTGGACTCCTATAATGCCATTCATTTGGTACAGAATTAAAGCCTTTAAGAAATATCCATTTATTGTAGAAAGATTTAATCAGTTATTTAGATAACTGAAGAAGACATTCTTCAAAAAATAGTAAGTATATAGAATAATGAGATTGAAAGTTCAAAGCAAGTACATGAGAATTTGAATATTCTGTATCATTGGTATATGTGTATTTATAAAAGATATGTATTTATGTGTTTGTATAGATATAACCCACATGCCTTTCATACATACTTACTTGTGCTAATTTTGCCCCAGGTGAAGAATTTTTGTAATACTTTTCTTCCTTTCTTTCTCAGATACTGTAGAGTTTTAAGTACTTGATTATTTCACAAAAGTACTTTGTGTACATTTGTGGGTTTGTGTAAATATACAGAAAGAGAGAAAGAGAGAGCAAGTAAATATACACATAGTTGATTTTAGTGCTAATATGAGCTCTATAATGAGAATGACGTAGGTAAAGGATCATATATTTCTGAGCTTGAAGCAAAATGTGTGTTATGTATTTACAGTATATTTTGTAGTTTGTCTAATATTTATGAACATAATTCTGGGAAGAATTTACCATGAGTTAATTTCATCGAAGTAACAAAAGATATGGGGGCCATATTACTGTTATTAAGCTGTATCTTTGTGTACTGGAATTAGCATTTCTATGTCAACATCCAGATTGTTTGTCTGTTAATATGGTGGCAGGAATCTCTAATAAAATACTCTGGGGTAAAATATTTTTTCAATCAGTTTTATTTTATGTAAAGTATGGGTAGAAACTATAGGAGGATGTGTGCTAGATGATGAAGGAAATTTTCTAATATTCTACTGAAGTTACTAAGGCCCAACTAGAAAAATAAGCACAAAAAAATGCGCTCCAGTTTAAAAGAAAAATTGGTCAAATTAATGGTATTAAGTAGAGGTATATGCTTGGGACTGTCGTTTTGTGCAGAACCATGATCCAGGACCCACTTAAGTCTTTTCCGCTGCCCTTTTCAGCCATTTCTTCTGACCTATCTTCGTTCCTTTGTGACTGCCTGCTGACACACAGAATTTGTTTATAACAGAGACACAGAACCACCATAGATGTCTGAAAAATCATTAAACTCAAACAGATTAAAGACCACAATTTTTCTCCTTCCTATTACACTTTTTCTCCTTTCTGTCCTCCATTCAGGTCTCTCTGTACTTTTAAGTTTGCCCCTTCCTACCTACCTCAGCCGCTCCTCCCAGTCTACTTCAGTCCCTTTGGGACTTGGTGCAAACCCAGGTCCAAATTAGCCTTAGTTCTTCCTGCTGCATTCTTCAGCCATGCTTTCCAAATCAACTATTTCCTTTGTGAACTCCCCATGGAAACTCAGAACGACTCTCTAACAAGAACTCCACAACCACCACACTAAGGTAGGAATCAAGGACATCATAGCCCCACAATGGGCTGAGATCTAGATTGGGCAAGAGCAACCAAAGGAAAGAACATCCACACAACAAAAACAAGACACCAAAATCACTTCAAATGTCATAACTCCAGATGCCTGAGTCCCAGAAAAAAATATGAACAATCAAGACAATATGCATCTCCAAGAAACCCTATTTGTAATATGTAATATGTCCTGGAGAAGGAAATTTAACTGAAATACAAGACAGGGACTTCAAAATAGCAATGATGCATATGTTCTTTACGTCCTCTTTAAAGAAGACCTAATGAAGACCGTGGAACACAAATAGCTAAATAAAAAATTAAAACTATTACAGAAATTGGAATAGAAGGAAAAACATCACTGAAGAAAACACAAACTGAAATAAAGCTGGAGGAAAAACTCAGGGAGGTAATTCTAACCAACAGAGTAAAGAACTTGGAAGAGAACATGTTAAGAATTGAACAAAGGGTAGAAGACATGAAAAGTTCAGTCAAAGAAAATGTTAATATTTTGGTTTTTTTTTCTAGACAGGATTTTTCTGTGTAGATCTGGGTGTCCTAGAACTCTCCCTGTAGACCAGGAGGCTTCAAACTCACAAAGATCAAAATGCCTCTGCCTCCTGAGTACTTGGATTAAAGATGCGCATCACCACCACCTGGTGAAAATTGTAATTCTTTTAAAAATCAAAGTATAAAACATTCAGGAAATCTATGACACTATGAAAAGAATAAAATTATAAATAATAGATATGGAGAAAGGAGAGGAAACCCAAGTAAAACCCATAAATAATACTTTCAACAGAATAATAGAAGAAAATTTTCCAATCTAAAGAAAGTGATCAAAGTATAAGAAGCATAGACAACACCTAATAGACAAGAATAGAAAGTAAATTCCCTATCATACATTTTATTCAAAACACTAAATGTACAGAACAATGGGTATTGATATTGAACACTGCAAGGGGAAAAGACCATGTAACATATAAAGGAAGGGTCATTAGAATAACAACTGATTTTTTTTATTTTAGTGGATACCCTGAACATCAGAAGGGCTAAATGTAAGTTATGCACACTCCGAGAGACAGCAGATCACATCCCAGACTACTGACCCCAGAAACATTATAAATTAAAACTGACAAAGAAAAACATTCCCTGGTAAAAGCATATTGTTTACCAACACAGCTCTAAAGAAGGAAAGAAGAAAAACTTTAGTCTTAAAGCTGACTGCATCCAAGTTGACACAAGTAATAAATAGTCCCAGAACATTAAAAGAGAGGGGCAAAGTTCATACCATAACAACAAAATAATAATTAATAAAAATTGTTCATTAATAATTCTCAGTATGAATGGTCTCAAGTACCTAATTAAAAGATACAGATTAAGATATAAATTAGATGACAGTATCCATCTTTCTATTGCATGCAAGAAACACACCTCACATCAAGGACAGACATCACCTTAAGGTATAAAGGATGGAAAAAGGATATTCCAAGCACATGGAACCAAAAATCAAGAGGTGAAGCTTTTGGAATATCTGACAAAATAGACTTTAAACTATAACTAATCAAAATAGATAGGGGAAAAAAGAAAATATAAATTCTACTCCACACCCCCCAAAAAAGTAAAACAAGAGCCTGGGCCAGGATGAGAGCAGCCAACCTCCCAGGCCCTGGTTCTCTGACACCCACATATCCTCAGTAATCTAGTCCATCTCTCCACCCCTGGAGCGAGGATCAGCCGCAGGTTGTACACAAGACAATATTAGGAGACCTGACCTGTGGTGCTTTCTTTGAAACCAAAGGAACCACATCCTGTGGAAATAAGCCCGAGGAATCATGGATGGACCAACCATCATACTTTTAAGCCAGGCTTACAAATGTTGGACATTAATATTATTTTCTGTGGTATCTGTACAAATGTTAGAGATGGGAGTGTTTGGAATACAAAATAAACATGAGCTTATTTTTTCATTAAAAAAAAGAGATAGGGAAGGTTACTATATTTAAGGAAAAATTCACCAAGAGGATATTGCAATTCTAAATATTTGTGCATCAAACACAAAGGCACCGATTTTTATAAAAGAAGCACTACTGCAGATAAAAAATCACATATTAACTCTCAGACAGAGAAAGTGGGTGACTTCAATGTCCCCTGTGACCAACTGTTTGTCCAGAAAAAAAATAAATAGAGAAATGTAAGAGTTAAATAACATTGTAAAGCAAATGGGTGTAGCATATATCTATAGAACATTCCACTCAAAATCTAAAGAAAATATGTGCTTCTCAAAAGCTCAATCAACTTTCTCCAAAATTGAGCACATATAAGGATACAAATCAAATTTAAACAAATAGAAGAAAATGGAAATAACATCCTGCATCCTATCTGATACAATGGATAAATGCTAGCTATCAAAAACAACAAAAAAGTAGAAAGTATACAAACTTATGACAAGTGAACAACTCACTACTGAATGAAAAGTATGTCTAAACAGAAACCTAAAAGGAAATCAAAAATGTTATAGAATTAAGTGGAAATGAAACCATATTAATCCAAACATATGGGACACAAAGAAGACAATTTTAAGAGACAAGCTCTTAGCACTATGTCCCTACAATATAATAATAGATAGATTTCATATTAGCAATTCAAACACATACCTAAAATCTCTATAAGAACAAAAAGAAATAAAACCCAAAAAGAGTAGATGGGAAAAAATAATCAAATTCAGGGCTGAAACCAATAAAAATAGAAACAAATAAGCAAACAAAACAGTACAAAAAAACAATGAAACAAAGAGGTGCTTTATTGAAAAAAATCAGCAAGATTAAACCCTTCACCCAATCAATCAAAAGATGGAAAAGATCCAAATTAATAAAATTAGAGGTGAAAAGTGAGACATTACAACATATACCATTGAAATTCAAAAAGTGAATGGCATTTTAAATTTCATGGTGAGGAGTATGTCAGTAGACATGGTATTAGAGCAGTAGATAAGAGCTTATGTTTTATCTATGAGTTGGGACATATAGACTCTCTCTCTCTCTCTCTCTCTCTCTCTCTCTCTCTCTCTCTCTCTCTCTCTCTCTCTGTGTGTGTGTGTGTGTGCCTACAGATCAGAATGTAGAACTCTCAACTACTTCTCCAGCACCATGTCTGCCTACATGCAATCATGCTCCCCACAATTATGATAATGGACAAACCTCTAAAACTATAAGCAAGTTCCCAACTAAATGCTATTGTTTATAAGAATTGCCATGATTATCGTATCTCTTTACAACAATAGAACAAGAAATTTCCCAAAACAGATCCATCAATTAGGGATAAATCATTTAAGTATTTGAGTCTATGGGGAATATTTTTATCAAACCACCGCAACATAGAAACAAAAATGATCTATAAGATACTTGCAAACTAAAATATAGAAAACATAAAAAAGATTATACAAGCATAATCAATTTGGATCCATTCAGAGATGTATGAATGTAAATCAACATATGTAAAGCAATAAATGTAATCCATCATTTAAACAGACTGAATGACAAAAAAGCACATAATAATCTCTCTCGATACAAAAAAACCCTTTGATACAATCCAAAAACCCTTCATGATAGAATCTTGAGAGGCATACAAGGGACATATATTGCATAGTAAAGGTAATTTACAGCAATTTTCCAGCCAATATCATCTTACACAAAGAGAAATTCAAAGCATTTCCACTAAATCAGGAAGAAGGCAAGTCCACTGTCTCCATACCTATTAAATCTAGTACACAAAGTCTTATCTAGAGCACTAAAACAACTGAAGGAAATCAAGGGCATACAAATAGGAAGGGAAGGTGTATACCTTTTTTGCTGAATATACGATATATATATCGTCTAAAGATTTCACCAGAAAATCCCTATAGCTGATCAACACTTTCAGAAAAGTGGTGGGATACAAAATTAACACTTTTATCAGTAGAGTTTCTATATACAAATAACTGACATACTGAGAAAGACATCAGGGAAACAGTTTCTAAAAATAAAACAATAAAACAACCAACAAAATTTTGCACGGAAAATATAAAATCAGTCTTCAACTTCATATTGAAGTTCCTCCTCGCGCCCCACAAAAAGAAAGAAAGCTCAGGATAGCTAAAAAAAAATCCAGAAAAATAAAAGAACTCCTAGAGCTCTTAGCATTACAGATTTCAAATTGTATTACAGAGTATCAGCATGCAAACAGACACATTGAACAATGGAATCAAATCAAAGATAGAAACATAATTACATACATAATGGACAACTGATTTTTGACAAGAAACCAAAAATATAAACTGGAAAAAAGAGAGCATCTTCAACACATGATGCTGGTCAACATGGATGGCTGCATGTAGAAGAATTAAAATAGATTCATGTCTGTCTTCTTACACAAACCTCATCTCCTGGTGGATAACACCTAAATAAAAGACCAGATTCCCTGCTTTTGATAGAAGATAAAGTAAGGAAAAGGATTGAACTCACTGGCACAAGAAAGAACTTTCTGAGCAGAACAATGATAACATAGGAACTCAGACCAACAACTGATAAATGGGACCACATGAAGCTAAATCAACAGCGACAATAACAACAAAAAACTTGTGTGCAGCACAGGATACCATTGAGTGTGCAAAATGGCAGCATATACTAAGTGTTGAAAAATGTTTACCAATCATGCATCTGATAGAAGATTAATGTCTGTAATATTAAAAAACTTGAACATTAAGAAAATAAACATAGTCAGGCAATGGTGGCACATGCCTTTAATCTCAGTACTCAGGAGACAGAGGCAAGTGGTTCTCTATGAGTTTGAGGCCTGCTTGGTCTACACAGTGAGTTCCAGGACAGCAAAGGCTACACAGAGAAACCCCATCCTAGAGAGAAAGAAAAGAAGGAAGGAAGGAAGGAAGGAAGGAAGGAAGGAAGGAAGGAAGGAAGGAAGGAAGGAAGGGAAATATTCTAATTTAAAAATGAGCTATAAAGTTAAACAGAAAGTTGTCAAAAGATGAAAGAAATAGCTGAAAAGCACTTAAATAAATATTCAACATTCTTAGCCAGCAGAACAATACAAATTAATTACTTTGAGGCTTCTTCATACCCCAGTCAGAATGGACCACATTAATAAACTGTTGACAGCATGTACTGACAAGAGTGTGGGGGAACAGGAAACACATTCATTTCTGGTAAGAGTTGAAACTGGAACAGTTACAATGAACATCAGTGTGAAAGTTCTTCAAAAAAGATAAAATTTGATCGACCACAAGATTCAGCTTCACTACTCTTGGGCATATACCCAAAGGATGGTACCTCATACTTCAAAGATAATTACTTACTTATCCAAATTTATTACTGGTCTATTCATAATAGCCAGAAAATTGAGACAACCTATATATTCATTAACTGATGAATTGATAATGAAAACATAGTACAATAAAACAACATAATATTTTTCAGATGTTAAGCAAAAAGAAATTATGAAATTTTCAGGTAAATAGATGGAGATAGAAAACATCATCCATGAGGTAATCAGAACCCAAAAAGACATATCATACTTGTGTTAAATCCAAATAACCACAGAGGTTAGGCAACTAGTTAGAGACCAGCTGGGGAGAAGAAGGTCCTCCAAGGAAAGGAAAATAGAATCTATGTTATAAAGAGATAAAGGAGAAACTAGAAAACAAAGACTAAATGGGAAGGAGAATGGGATGTCAGGATAAACAAGAGAATATGGAAAGGGGGAATAACTAATACTAAAAAGACCTTTTGAACAGTCAAATAGAAGCCTACACTGCAGAAGCCTCCTTAAAAAAATACATACATGAAATTAATTTAAAAGGGATCACCATATAATTAGGGAGAATATACCCCTAACTAAACATATTATGCAAGAAATTGAAAGCCCGAGTGTTGGAAAGTGGTTATATCTTTTAGAGTCATTGGACAACAGGATCCCATATGTACCCCCACAGAACATCACAAGCTATTGCCAAAGCTAGTTATTACTTCCACAACCACTTACTTATGTCACTGAACATTGAGCTAGTATTTAACTAGAAGCTTCATCCTTAGTGACTATCATTCATAGTGCAAGAAGATACTCTGTGCACTACTATAAGAGAAAGTTAATCATCAATATTGCCCAGCTACAAACCCAAACCCTATATCAGTGATCCTCCTGCAAAATGTAATGGTGGGATAGTGGCACAAATGCTATGGGAGAAACCATCCAATTTCTTACTGGGTTTAAGGCACACTCCAGGAAATGGAACCCATACTTAACACTGATAGTGGTCAACATCCTGAAGTTAGATAGGCCACAGGCCCTAAAGAGAACCTACTACTATTATTCTGCTAAAGGACCATAACAATGAATTGACTCCTAATGGTATATTAATATACCCTTAGGTCAATACATTGATCAGTCTTCATCAGAGATGTTTCTTCTTGTAATATATGGTAATTAACTCAGAGATGTAGTGATATTTTGTTCGTGTTTTAACAAATAATGAGCTTGTCAGAAGAACAGAGCACAGAGATAATGAGATGTGTTCTTTGGCAGCACCAATTTGCTTCAGAGAAGATGATGGGCACCGAAGAAATTTGACATGGAATTTACTTTCTTTGTGGCAAAAGTAAGCCACTGGGCAATAAAATGCTCTTTACTCGACTGCTGACAATATGCTGTCCTAATTGGAGAAGCAAGACCCAAGAGAGAGTGACTTCCAAACTTGTCAAGACAAGGCATTGCAGCCCTCCAAAAATCTTGATTCACAGAAAAGTCTGTTGAATATTCTAGACCTTCAGGCTGAAGATGGATGTACCAACATTGCAGAGGAACCTTGGATGACTGTCCAGGCAGTCAATCAGCTGTCTCTGTCCTTTCTTGCATTTTTTGGAAGTTGTTTGCTCACAGTTCCTGCTTACTCAGTTAACATTATTTCCCTCTTGGGTCTCCAGGGGAGTGGGAGACTAGATAGTTATAGTTTTCCTTATTTAGCAGACTCAGAAAATAAACTCATTAAAGAGGTGTAAGATGTATAAGGTTGAGAGACATGAAAAGATAGCCCTCGATGGTAAGGCAAATTGTGATAGAAAGTAAACTAGGTATAGGACTTTGGATTTGCCAAGAAAGAATAGTTAATGACGTATTTTCTCTGAATCTGTTAAATGCACACAGACTAGACATTGTTGATGTACTTGTTGCCTGTATATACAGTATATAGTTATTGTATATTGTTTTTCTTGTATTAGTTACAGCTTTCTTCTTTGTTTTACATATAAAAGGGGAAGTATAGTGATATTTTGTCGTGTTTTAACAAATAAAGTTTGCCTGAAGATCAAAGAACAAAACCACTAGAGGTCAGGCAGTGGTGGCACACAGCTTTAATCCCTGGACTCAGAAAAGAGAGGAAGAGGGATCTCTGTTAGTTCAAGGCCACCCTGGGCTGCACAAAATTGATACAATCTAAAAGAGAAACAGTTCACACAAAGGAGATCCTAGCACTTGGCATCACACGCCTTTAATTCCAGGACTAGGGAAGTGGAGACAAGAGTCATATGACTGGGCAGGAGGAGACAGGAGCTCAGCGACGTCTAAGGCAGCAGTCTGAGCAGCTGTCAGTCTGAGGATACAGTCTGAGGAAGCAGCTTGTGGACAGGGTTGTCCCTTTGGTATGAGCATTGGTAGCTCTATTGCCTGGCCACTCTGCTTCTCTGGTCCTTCAGGTTTCATCCCCTGATAGCTGACTCCAAGTTTCTATTATTAAGACCAACTAGAATCTGTGCTACACAGATACCCACAACTGAACAATGTGCAGAGAGTAATTGGAGCATAGACTTAGTTAAATGGAATGAGGCCCTCCCCTCAAGGCTGAGAGATATAAGCGGAAGAGCGGTTGCCTAGACCGTAAGGTATGTGACTCCAAGAAAATAGCCTGTTCAAAACACAACAGGATCAATACACACTTAAGCTCACAGAGACTGGCAGGCATGCACAAGATCTGCACAGATTCAAACCAAACATGATCTTAGCAGTAAGAAGTAGACACAAAGTTTCCACCCCTAACCAGAAGCTATTTGCAACTGATACCCACTGGGAAAGGGGAAATCAGTTTTGTACAGTTGAGTGTCACTAGATAAATGAACCATACTCCAAGAAAGGCCATGTGCCCAGGAGTAGTAGTTGATCAGCACAACGTGGACTCATGGCTTTTGGTTTTTGGTTTGCTTGTTTGGTTTTGGTTTTGGTTTTTCTTTGTCTCATTTACTTGCTTGTTGTGACCTTAATTTTAATTTTGTATGTGAGTGTGTGTGTGTGTGTGTGTGTGTGTGTGTGTGTGTGTGAGAGAGAGAGAGAGAGAGAGAGAGAGAGAGAGAGAGAGAGAGAATGAAAGAATAAATGAGCATAGCTTGTGGGTAGAGAGATGAGGAAGATTTTGGAGAAGCTGGAAAAAGAGAAAGAATATGATCAACATATATTGTATTAAAAATAAAAAACAGAGACATAGAAAATAAGCAGGAAAAAGAGAAAAGATGTTTTCAAAGTGCTAGAAGTTAGGAACTTTCACCACGGTCTAGAAAAAGGAGTTCCTGTTCCAGAGAAGTTGCATCAGACTTGCTTAACTCTGTTATGTTTGCCAATGACACTCCTCTATCTGTTTTAAGCTTGAAAGAATTTTCTTATTGTACTTCTGCTGCCACTCTAGTGTGTACTCCATCACTGTAACAAATCTTCAGATGAATTTTGTCAGAGTCCAACACCACTCTTCACACAACTGAAACAGCAATACTGTATGTAGGAGAAGGAGCAGGCTGCGTCCCGCTGCCCGACAAGCTTAGCCCCCAAAATAAAAATACAGAAATTGTATTAATTAAATTATTGTCTGGCCCATTAGTTTTAACCTCTTATTGACTAACTCTTACATATTTGTTTAACCCATCTCTATTAAGCCACTTGACTGTGGCTTACCAGCATGAGTCTAACCAGCATCCGTCTCAGACAGGGGAAACAGGCGTCTGCCACACTTTTCTTTTTTTCAGTATTTTGTTTTGTCTCCTCCACCCACCTAAGGGCTGCCTTATCAAAAGGCCAAGGCAGTTTTTTTATTCAACCAATGAAAGCAACAGAAATCCAGAAGGACCTCCTACACTATTTCCCCTTTTCTGTTTAAACAAAAAAGAAAGGGTGAGGTAGCAACAACATTTTGTTGTGATTGTTTCCTGAATATGCTGAGTTTTCTTACTTGGCTATCCTTAGGACAGACTCTAATGTCCAGGACAGAAAGGAACTCAGAGCTTAATGCTCAATGTCTGTGTGTCTTAGGAACTTACAATCCTGGTTCTGGCAGTTCGTATGAATGCTCTTCTCAGTGTTGGTGAAGGTATTGACACCCACTGACATTTAGAGATTCATACCTATCCCAGTGCTTAGAAATAATGCATGCCTTCTTTTTTTTTAATTACCTTGAGCATCACTTAGTGGTGTGGCCTCATGAGAGCAGGGAAATATTCTTCTTCTGTTCCAAAATGAAGAAGAAATAGTTTTTGATAATAAGCTCTCAACCTTGAATAAACCCTAAGAAATCTACAAAAGTGGGATATTTGTAATGTGTATGCTCTGTCTAGAGTTTCAAATATAGGAGTATATGTGGGGAAATTGTGTGGATGGGGCATATTTTCTTGGAGGCAGGTTAAATAAGTGTCTATTGAGAAGAAGGGCTCCAAGAACATAGCATACTATGTAGTACATTGGGTTTCTGACCAAAGGTCACATTTACTTTTATTTTACCCTATATTTTCAGCAAGGTCAAATAGAGGAAGACTCTCTTACAGTATTCCCTAAAGAGCAAATACTAGTGAGATGTTTTTACCTATGGGGTGACTTCAGGAATGGTTGTGGTTGATGGGACTTGAGCATCTTTGGGCTGACATTCTCTACTTGAGGGAGTTAAATGTGCTGAATGCCCCTGCTTACTTATCCTCCTACTTCTCTCTCTTTTCCTGTCTGTCTTGGACCTGCTTTTGGACTTCCAGTCTCTGTGCCATAAACAGACTCAGCAGGACCTGCACATGGTGGACCCATCCAATATCGGTTCTCCACATTCCAACCTCTATCTCTGACTGGGTGGATAAATTTATGAGCCAGCCAAAGGGCTCAGCTGTCATCACTTCAGAGAGGAAGAACGAAACATCACTTAGCCTCAGACTGCAGCTGCATTGACCCATCCATTAGTAAAACTGATATGAATCATCTCTTGGCCATTGTTTCTTTTATTTACTGGGAACTGGAATAACAGCATGGTAGTGGGTAGTGCTTAGGACTTTTAACTTCCAATGCCAAAGAAACAAAAGAAAGTATACAGAACATTTCTCTTCACTAAGCCTCAGATATCACAGGTTTATTTGTCACCAATATGGGTCCATACAGCCTTCACTAATTATAGAAGGAACTAGAAATCATAACGTACAGTTTCTTAGAACCATAACTAAGTAACTCTTAGTTACTGCAATATCTCTTTAGAAAGGGCATTAATGTCATTTTCCTGGTTACAAAAGAATACTTTTTTTTCAAAAGAATACTCTTAATAGAATAAAGAGCTATCTTCTATGGGTACTACATACTGAAACACATCTTTCAAATTCCAGATAGTATCCATCACCTTGATTATATTAAATCACAGAATTATTATTCTGATGACTGAATTTCTGAGAATACTCTTCGAGATGGAGAACATGTTAAGAAAGTAATTTTAGTTTGCATGAAGTGTGACAGCTGCATTGTTCAGAAGCATTTAAAAATTCAATGTTCTTGTTTTGGTCTACTGCAATTTTGTCAGTGTGAATAAACTTAATCTGTTCAGTCAACCTAAATTTTATAATATGGTTTGAGGTTACAGTTCTGCAGGCAGAAATTCAGGCTGTGGCTTACAGTGGTGGTCATGTACTCACTGTGCTTTCTGGTTAAGTGATTACCATATATTTCATCCATATTTTTAAAAATACACAATTAAACAATATTTTGAAAAAGCATGCCAAAGTAACAGAAATCATCTTCCCTAGACATTCTCATTAAACTGCTTTCCTATGGTGTTCCTTTGTATGGATGACAAAATGAAACAGAATGGAATAGAATTACTGCTTTACAATCATAGCTCTCACACTCATCAGTAATCACAGGATCACAGTATAGTTTGTCCAGCGATAGAAGGCTTTCCTAGATTCAGCACTAAAAAGAAAAAAGAAAAATGAGAATCAAATAGAAATTCACTACAATTACTTGTATCATATGTTTTGACCCAAAATTATAAATTGCAGAGAAGAAAATGTTAAACTTTACAACTGAATAGTAATAAGCACTTCCCTAACCATACCCATTAACAACAGTAAGTATAACCCTATACTTAAATTTGAATATATCCATAATGCTAACCCTAAATCTAACTCTAATGCTAACCTAGGCTTAAAGCTAACACTAATCACAAGCATAACCATTATATGTATATTTATAAATCATAAACATAAACATTACTATTCTTAAAACTAACCTTATTCCTATCTCTACTGGTAATCATAACCTTAACAGTATTGCTAATTCTTTTTTGTTGTTGTTAAAAGAAAAATTTACATTTACTGCCCTTGTTCCCGGCCCTCCCACTCCCCCACTACCCCACCGCCCTCCCCCTGCTTCCCTAAGATGGT
>JAQHUG010000339.1:1234688-1276249 GCA_028555095.1 Dicrostonyx torquatus | reverse complement strand
GTGGAAAGAGTGAATGCATGCCATATAGTAGTGCTAGAATGACTGGCATCCAAACAGAGGTTCCTGTGACAGCTTGAGATAGTGTTCAGACACAGCAGGCATGTGAATACAAGTGCCAGCGCTACAAAGACACAGTGCTGGGATGTGGCAAGTGTGCCAACACATTGTGGTGTTAGGACAAGGCAGATATATAAACCAACATGTACACACCACTATGTGGCAGTGTGGGAGCACAAACTGTGTGAGAACAGGTGATCCGGCACAATCACGTTGTGCCCTTCAAATACGTGTGAACAAATGTGCCCAGTCCACCAAGTGGAAAGTCCTGGGACACATCAGGTGTGCAAATAGGCATGCCCAGCTCTACCTGCAGTAGCACTGGAAAATGGCAGGTGTACAAACAGTTGAACCCATGCTGCCACTTGGACTTGGTACAGTTGCAAACAGGTTTGTCTGTGTCTGCATGTTGCACTGGTACATGGCAGGCATGCAAACAGGTGTGCCACCGCTGCTAAGTTGAGGCTCTGGGACACAGCAAGGGTGCAAAGAGGCATACCCTAGGTTGCCATGTGGTAGCTCTTGGACATGGAAGGAATCCAAAGGGATGAGCCCAGGTTACCGCGAGGTAGCTGTAGTGGTTTAAATGAAAATTGCCCCCTTAGGCTGAAATATTTGGACGCTTAGTCACCAGGGAGTAGAAGAATCAGGAAGTGTGATCTTGTTGGAGACAATTTTGTCCCTAGGGGTGAGCGTTGAGGTTTCAAAAGTCCACTCCTAGTCCAATATCTCTCTCTGACTGTGTTTCAGGATGTAGCTCTCAGTTACTTATCCAGTAGTAGTCCTGCATTTCTGGCAAGATTCTTTCTGCTATGATGATTGTTGAGAGACCTTTCTGGCTGATCAGATGTCTGTCATAGCCTGGAGGCTTTTTCCAAAGCTGGGCAACATGGGAGCAAAACTTCCTGTTACATTACCCGGAGAATGTCCCTGAGCCTGGAAGATTGGTCTTTTCTGAAAGTTGTCTCTAAACCAGATGCTTGATTTATCTTTAGCATGACCCTTGGAATAGATCACTGCTAAGGGCCTCCCCTGCTTCACAGCTACTTAATGCAAATAAGGGTTTGTACCGAGGCTCCCCAATCCTATATATTCCTTATACTCTGGAATAAAGTTGAGCTGATTTACTGAAGTCTATCTCCAGGATGGCTGTCTCCTTCACGTTTGCAGGTCATAAAAGGATTTTGTCATTGCTTCCGCCCCTTTGTCCTCATGGACTGATTGATGGTCAACTGATCTCAAAGACAAAGAGAAATCTCCACACAATCATGAACTAGCCCTCTGAAACTTTATCAAGCCCCAACTAAATGCTTTCTTTTATAAGAGTTGCTTTTGTCATGGTGTCTCTTCACAGCAATAAAATAATGATTAAGACCAAAGTGTTGATACACTTCTGTGTATGTGAACAGGTATGCTTGCAGCTCCATGTGGCAGTGTTGGAATATGATAGGTATGTGAGTTGGCATAACATGGTTACAAAGAGACTTTTCTGCATTGCCACATGGTAACGTTGGGACATGGCTTACATGAAAACACGTGAGCCCATTCCATGTGCTACATGGCGGGTATGCTAACAGTTATGCTCACGCCACCAAAATGGTGGCACTGGGACACCAAAATCATAACACTGGGGCACAGCAGGCATGTGAACAGGTGTTACTGTACCTCCGCGTGCTGGGATATGGCAGCCACCAGTTGGTGACACTGTTACATGGCACAGTTGTGAAGTCTTCCCTGTGCTGTTAAACGGTGCTATTGAAACACAGTGCACATGTAAAAAGGTGTGCCCACACCCTCCACCTGGTTGGGCTGGGGCAGGGCAAATGTGCAAATAGGCATGCTCACACTACCATGAGTCAGCACTGGTACATGGCAAGCATGCAAACACATAAGCCTTCTCTTGGCAACCTTGGTACAGTTGTGGGCAGGTGTGCATACAATGCTATGTGGCTGTCTTGAGGCATGGCTTCCCTGCAAACAGATGAGCCAGTGTTCATCTGTTTACATGCAAACAGATGTGCCCATGCCACAGCATGATAATGGGACATGGTGGGTATTCAAACAGGCATACACATGCTACCATGGGGTGACACTAGAACATGGCAGGTACGTGAACAGGCATACCAAGACTGTCACTTAACAGTCTTGGGTCTTAAAAGACATGAAGCAAACATGCTTAGGCCTCCACATAGTGGCACTGGAACACAACATGTATGTTGTGCCACACTGCACCTTGGCAGCTAGGGCATGGCATGTGTGGGAACAGGTGTGCCTTGGCCACCACAGTTGGTAGTGGGATACAGCGGGCATGAAAGCCGGTGTCCCTATGCAATCACAGGTTGGTACTGGAAAATGGAAATCATGAAGATTGACATTCCCAGGCTATCACTTGGTGGCATTAGGACATACATACATGTGAACTAATAATGTGCCTAGGCTACCACCTGGTTGCGCTGAGACATGACATGTATAAACAGGCATGATCTGGCCACTGCCTGTTAATGCTTTAATATGGAGGCATACGAACAAGCATGCCCAAGCTGACATGTGGTGACCTTGGGATATGGCAAGCATGCAAACAGGTAACCATATAGTGGTGCTAGGTGTAGATTTTTTAAGCTGATGTTCAGGTTGCCATGTTTTGTCCCTGGTGCACAAGGAGCATGAAAACAGTAATTCCTGGTTACCATTTGCAGATTCCGATAAACAGCAAGTGTGCAAACAGGAACGCATTCCAAAGCAACCCCAAGTGACAATGTTGGGATAGAGCAGGTGTGCAAACAGGCATAGCCATGCCTTCACATGCTGGCCCTTGGAGATGAATGGTGTGCAAATGGGTGCCACCTGGCTGCCACATGTCAATATTGGTACATTGCATGCATGCAAGCAGGTGAGCATGGGCTGCCATATAATGGCCCTGGGACACTGAAAATATTCAAATGCGTATCCCCAGGCTGCCACATGGCAGTGCTGGGACCGAGCAATAATGTGAATAGCTGTGCACAAGTTGTCACTTGGTGGCACCAGGAAGCAGCAGTAAAGCAAAAAGGTATGCCCAAATTACAACACAATCATTCTTGTACACTGCAGGTTTGTGAACAGGCATGAATCAGGCCACTACATAGTGGTGCTTGGATTCAGCTGCAAATAGGCATGCCCAGGCCACCACCTGGTGGCACTAAGCCAGAGCAGGGGTGAAAACAGTCATGCCTAGGCAGCTGTGTGGCAGCACTAGGACATACACAGCAGGTTGCTGCCTTTTCATCATGTTGATTCATGGCATGCCTGCAGCAGGTGAGCTCAGGCTCTCACACGACAGGCTTGTGACAATGGAGTCTTAGAAACAGACACGTCCAGGCAGCCATGACAGGACAAGTGTGAAAACAGGTAAAATCAGGCTGATGTGTGGTGGCGTTAGTACATGGTATGTGTGCAATAGGCAAGGTCCAGGCCACCACATGGTGACCCTATGCAACTGAAAGTATGAGAGATGGTGTGTTCAGGCTGCAACTTGGTGGGATTGGAGAAGGGCTGGCATGCAAACAGGTATGTTCAGGTCACCATATGACAACACTAGGAACTAGCAGACATGTGAACAGGCATGCCCATGTTAACACATGCCAGAGCTGGTACACAGCATTCAAAGTTATGCCCAGCCCTCCAGTTACTGGCACTGGAATGTGGTAGATGGTGAAAACGTGTACCTAGGCTGAAATATGGTGGCACTTGGACATTGAAAACATGCAAACAGACATGTCCAAGCCCCCACATGGCAGCACTGGGACACAACAGGTATGCAAACAGGTATGTTCATGTCACCAAATGGTGGCCCTATGACACAGCAGCTGTGCAATCAGAAATGCCCAGCCTGTGTGCCAACAAATGTTCCCAGACCACAACATGGCCATCCTAGGATGATAGAACGCATAACAATTGTCACATCAGCCTGGGAACACGTGGGACATTGCTGAGTACCATCATATGTTGGCATGAGCACACATTTTCACATTCACGATGGTTCTGTGTGCTTGCACACATTACTATGGGCAAACGTGTTCACACAAGTGACATTTTGTGCATTATGTAGGTCTGATTTTATTAACATGGTCAGTATGTGCATGCATGTTCTCAAGTAGAACCTTTCTGAGTTCCATTATGTTGGCATGAGATACATGTTTGCACATGGATGTTTCTAATCACTGTCACATTTGTCAGCATTGGCACATATGTTACATGTGTGAGCTGAGTGGCATCACATGTTGGTGTGGGCATGTAAGTTTACACATGTGACATTCTTAAGAGGAATCAAATGTCAGAATGAAGTTTCTGAGTGTCAATGTGTATGTGGACATATATGTTCACACATGGGGCATTTCTAAGCACTGTTACATGTCAGCATTGGCTTATGTATTTAAATGCATGACACTGGTGAGAACTAATGCATGTCTGTCTGAAAGCATTTGATCAAACATGATATATTTCTGTAAGTCATCATGTTTCAGTGTGACATTTTTGAGCACATGTTTACACACAAGTTCCCATGTATGACATTTGCTTACATGGTTACATACTGGTGTGGGCATGAATGTACATACACATGACATATCTGTTGTAAATAGGGGAGAGGTGTGGGTTATGTTCCCCAGCCGCCAGCCACTGGCCACCTGCACCCGAAATAACCACATGAGAACGGCATTCATTCAAACTTTGCCTGGCCCATTATCTCTAGCCTCTTCTTGGCTAGCCCTCACCTCATAAACTAACCCATTATAAAAGTCTGTAAGTCACCACGTGGTGACTTCCCGGAAAGGTCTAACCTGCATCCATCTGCGACGGGAGCCTCATGGTGACTGTCCCTCTCACTTCCTTTCTTCTCCTCAGAACTTCCGTTCTGTCTACTCTGCCCACCTAAGGGCTGACCTATCTTATAAGCCAGGCAGCTCTTTATTCAACCAATGAGGGTAATACAGAATACAGGAGAACACTCCCACATTACATATCCAAGTATGAGAACATGTGTTTACACATGGGACATTGTTGAATGCTTGCATGCACATGTTTCCATATGCAGGAATGTTTACACATGAGATTTTTCTCAGCACTGGCGTATGTTGGTATTTACACACTTGGTTACATGTGTGACCTTTCCTAGCATAGTCATATGTCAGCATGTACAAGCATCCTCACTCATGTGCCATTGTCAGAGTCTTCAAACAAGTGATACTGATTAGTGCTGTCACATATGTAACTGAACACATATGTTCATACACACAGAGTTTCTGAGAATTGTCACATATTGATATGATATTTCTGAGTGCCATCCAATTTTGGCATGAGCATGTGTGCTCATACATGGAATGTTTCCAATTATCAACACATTTCACTATGGGAATGTGTTTTCATACATGTGATGTTGATGAGTGTCATTACTTGTATGTCTGGTCACATTTGTTCACACACACAATGTTTCCAACCATAGTCACATGTCAGCATGTCATTTCTGAGCACTGTCACAAGTTCACATATATTCATTTATGTGAAATTTCATTTTTAACATACACATGACATTTTAAGCACTATCATATGTCATCATGAGCATGAGTGTTCAACTATGGAGTTTCTGAGCACATTCACATGTCAATGAGTACATATGAACTCATGCATGTGCATTTCCATAAATAAATAACATGTAGGCATGGGCATGCGTATTCATATATGAAACATTTTTTGAGCATCATTACACTCAGTGTATATTTGTATGCAGAATGTTTTACTACCATCATATGTCTGCTTGAGCATTTATATTCACATGTGAGACATTTCCAAGTTAAGTTATGTCATTGCATGCATTTGTATGTACATATGTACCATTTCTGAGAATGAATTTATGGTCACATGCATGCCATTTCCAAGTGCCATCTCATATCACGGGCATGTGTATTCACATATGTGTAGCTTTCAATTATGGTCATATGCTGATATGGGTATATATGTGGTCACATGTTTTGTTTCTGAGCGTGATCATATGATAGCATGTATATTTACACAAGTGGCATGAGCAATGCCAAATATCAGGGCATGTACATATGTAAGATCATGTGTGCTGTTTCCATGCTGTGGCAGGTTGAATGAGAATGAACCCAATAGGTTCATATGTTTAAATTCCTGGTCTGCAGTTGTTGGAAATTTTTGGGAAGATTAGAAGGCATGACCTTGTTGGAAGAGGTATGTCATTGGGAGTCAGAGTCATACTTGTTGACAGAGGTGTGCCACTCTTTGGCTTTGATGTTTCAAAAGCCATGCCAGGCCCAGTGTCTAGCTCTCTGTCTTTCTCTCTGTATACATATTTCTTATGACCAAGCGAGGAAATACAGGTGTGTGAAGTTGTATATATCTGTACATATCAGCTTACTTATGTCAATGTTTGGACATGCAGGTGTGTGAATGTGCATATATAAGTCTGCCTATGATTGAGCAAAGAAATACATGAACCTGTGCACATATGCCCAAATATGACAGAAGCAGGATATGTACAATCAGCACATATGAAAGTACCTATTAGTGACCTAGGATGTATGTTTGTACATATATATATATATATATATATATATATATATGTAAAAACTGTGTCTAAACTGGCACATATATACTTATAAAATTTCTAGGAAGTACATGTGTATGATCCCACACATTATCAGCTTACCTGTGATAGAGCTAGAAAATACATATGTGACCTTGTGTATATAGGCCTACATGTCAGAGTTAGGACATATAGGTATTTGTACCTGTACATAGCGGCCTACTATTATTACATAGCCTGTTAATACATTTGTGTGAATGTGCACTTATAGGCTTACCTATGAGAGAGTTAAAAATACATGCATGTAAAGATGCACATATAAGTGTACCTATGGCGGAACTAAAAGATACATGTATGTGTGAACCTTCATCCACAAGTGCTCTCACACAAACATGTTTATCTATAATAGAGCTAGGAAATGGATATCTGAACCTGCACTTAAACACATACCTATAACCGAGCTGGCAAATATATGTATGTGTAGCTGCACATACAGACCTACCTAAGAAGGATTGGAAAACATTTGTGGTAAACCTGTACATATATGCCTCTCTATGAAAACAAGGAATACAAAAGAGTTGCAATATGTGTGCATGTGTGATGTGCATGCACATCCCTGCCTTTATAGCTATTTATGATAGAATCCATTTGTGTGCACCTATAAAGATATACTTATTATAGCTAAGAAATTCGTGTTTGTCAACCTGCACATATAGGCATTCCTTTCATAGAGTTATGAAATCCATATATGTAAAACTATGCATATTTGCTTATTTAGGACAGAACTAAGAAACTCATATATGTAAATATGAAAGCACATATCTAACCCTGACCAAGCAAGGAAATGCATACATATGTGTGTGTTAACTTGCACATATAAGCCTACTTATGAGAATCTATTAAATCCATTCACATAGAGGATTGTTTATTACTGAATGATAAAATAAATGTTTGTGAACCTTTACTTATCTACCTATGTATGACAGAGCTAGGGAATACAGAGATAGAATATGTGTGTAAATATATGTTCATATATAGACAACCTATGAAAGAGCTAGGAAATACATGATCATGAATCTGTACAAATAGGCCTACCTATATCATAGCTAGGAAGTACATGCATGTGTGTGTGTGTGAAGATGTACATATATACCTGCCTACATAAGACCTACAAAGCCAGGCAGTGATGTTCCACACCTTTAACCCCAGCACTCGGAGACAGAGGTAAAGGGATCTCTGTGAGTTCAAGGCCAGTCAGTTTTATGGAGTGAGTTCCAGCACAGCCAGGACTACTCAGAGAAACTCTGTCTTGAGAAACCAAGAGAAATAAAAAAGATCTAAAAAATACACGTGTGTAAATGTCACAGTGCCAGGCAATACATTTGTGTTAACATTCAAATATACCTATTCCAGAGCTAGAAAATGTATGCGAACCTTCACATATAAGCTACCTAAGACTGAGTTAAGAAATACATTTGTACAAACCTGAACAGTTAGGCCTACCTACTAAATATCTAAGGAACAGATTTGTGTGTCAATGTGTACATATAGGTCTTTCAGTGACAGACCTTGGGATTACATGTGGATATGTACCTGCACATAGGCCTACCTATGAGAGAGGTATCAAAAACATGTGTGTGTCAAAACCTGTACATATGTACTTAATGTATGATAGAGCTAGGAAATACATATGTGAACCTGCATGTATACACTTACTTGGAAGCTTTGGGAAAAACTGTTTGTGTGTACCTGCACATATATAACTGCCAATGACACATCCAGGAAGTATATGTCTATGAAAATGCACATATAGACACACAAAAGAGGTAGGAAATACATGTGTGTGAATATGCACACATAGGCCTACCTATGATAAAGTTAGGAAATACATCGCTGTGACATTGCATATTTAGGTCTACTTAAAATGAACATAAGAAATACATATTTGTTTCTCTGCAAATATACACTTTTCTATTACAAAGCTAAGAAATGCATGTCTGTGTTCTTGAATATATTGGCCTACTTATGACAGAGGTAGGAAATACATGTGTATGAACTTGAACATATAGTTCAAAGCTGTGAAAAAGCTAGGAAAAACATGTATTTGAAAGCATGTACCTATAGACCTCCCTATTACAGAGCTAAAAAATTATCTGTGTGTAGATCTATGCACAAACACCTACCTATGTGCTTGGAAATACATATGTGTGTAAATGTGGCATATAAAATCCTACCAGTGATGGAGTTAGGAGGAACATGTATGTACCTACCTATTATGGAAGTAAGAAATAAATATTTATGTTTCTGTACATGTTGATGTACAGAAGTGGGAAGCACATGTGTATGAACCTACAAATAAAGGCCTACTCCTGGAAAAGCTAGGAAACCATGTATTTGTAAACTTGCACCTATAGGCTTCCCTGTGACAGAGCTAGAAAATTCATGTTTGTGAACCTGAGCCTACATACCTATGGCATGGCTATGGAATGTATATGTGTGTGAACATGTACAGCCACAGCACAGCTAGGGGATCCCTTTCTCTGAACATTCACATGTAGGTCTACCTACCATAGACCTAGGAAATGAGCATGTGTGTGCACCTGTGCACAACTATTTATTTTCAGAATAACAAGGGTCACCAGGTTTCATCACACAGCTGGCCTCATCATACTTTTGAATTAAGAATGGGGTTTCACACTATCTTTAAAGAAAGAACTTGCTTGTCTATGGATTGAATTCCAATGCAAACTTCTACATTCAGAAAGTATAAAAAGGGAGAATGATAAAGCTGTTGCCTTGCTGCTTCTTGAAGTTGAAAAGCCTAATGGCAAAGAAATCACAGCTCACTGGAACTAGAGAGATGACTTAATAGTTAAAAGCACATGCTGCCCTTACAGAGGGCACAGCGTCTTTTCCTAGCAGTCACATGCTGGCTTACAGTCATTCACAACTCCAATTTCCAGGGATTCAGCACTTCTTCTGACCTCCAAGGGCAGCATACACATACATAGATGCACGCAGAACACCAATCATTTTTTTGAAAAAAAAAAAAAACAAAAAAAACCCAGAGATCACAACTCAGATATTTGCCAAAAGAAGGTCTTTCTGAAATCAGAAAAAATTGAAAGAATAAGGTAATGAGGATGAAGGTGACAGAAGATACCCAAAAGATCCAACCTATAATACCAACAAAGGAAAATGTCTGTAACCCAGCAAGCAGATGGGAATGAAATCTTAGTAATGGACCAGTGCAACAGGCCATGCTAGTGAGTGTTCTGTTTCTCAACTGGTTGAATTTAGAAACACCTTTACACAACAATAAAACATTTTGTCGTAGCCTGACTCATGAGGCTGTAAGATATGGGGGAAATGGGTTTAATCTCTGCTGCAGAAGGGCAAAAACTGGGTAATAAGACTATTTGTTATTGTAATAACAAATAACTATTTGTAATAACAATAAGACTATTAATATTGTAATAACAATAAGACTATTGTTATGGTTACATCACCTGAAGAATGTAAGTAAAATCAGATCCCTGATGAACTGACTTCTAGGATCCATTAGAGACACTTGGTTATCAAGATTTGAGATGTGCATGAGTATCACCAACTAGAAACCCATAAAGGATGGAATCAGTCAGTGTTTGGTGTCCATTTCTTTGGGTCTGATGGAATTTAGTTTGCAGGAGAGTTAAAAAAAGAGATTGAGGGGTCTGGAGATGGCTCAGTGGTTAAAGAGCATTGCCTGCTCTTCCAAAGGTCCTGAGTTCAATTCCCGGCAACCACATGGTGGCTCACAACCATCTGTAATGAGGTCTGGTGCCCTCTTCTGGCCTGCAGACATATATACACACAGACAGAATATTGTATACATAATAAATAAATATTTTAAAAAAACAGAAGGTTTAAAAATAAAGAATTTTTTTTTAAAAAAAAGATATTGATTCAACAGGGAACTTATTAATTGCATGGGGTTTTTGTAGCTTACTGAGCCTCATGGTAGGACATAATTATTACTCAGAAGTTCTGGCAAATCTAAATGACAGAGACCAACTGTCATTTATAAACCCAATTATATAATGGGTTTATTAAATACCAAAATCAATCAAGATGGACTAAAAGAATGGAAAAACTGACTAAGAAAGTCTGTAAGATTTGTGTCAAGCTGGAGTTCCTAGAGAAGAAAATCAATAGAAAGAAAACTACGGAGCTAGTAAACTCCAGGAAGAATTTACTGCCTATGCTAAGAGTTGATAGGATAGGCAATTATCCACCCAAGACTATTTGTGCAAAGTTCTCTGAGGGTAGAGACTGTTCACCCAAGCTGGAGCCTTTAAACAGCAAGGTGTGGCTGATGGAAAGGAAAGGGTGGCAATGTTGTCATGGAGCTGTCTGGAACAAGGAAACCAACCCCAAAGGCTGGCTGGAGTAAAGCCCTTGTACCAAGGAACAAAGCCAGATTCACTGAGAATATCAGGATTTAAGAGATTCATGATGACCTCATGACAACAGTATTGTATGGTTAGAGAGTTCAAAGAAAATGCCTAAGGATTATGGACGGTTAAATGGAGTAGGGTCTCCTACCAATACCCCTGTACCCAACATTGCTCTTGGCCACTTAGTGAATCCTAGGCCAGCTTGACAGTCTCGAGACCCTGTCTAAAAGACAAAGAAACAATAATAAAATGCAATTTCCAAAGTGACAATAACAATAGATCAACAGATTAAAACAATACAGCTGCTCAGTAGATAATCCTCTTATGTTAAATATAGCTAACGAAATTAGGTCAATAGCAATTGTTTTGTCAGTGCTGGGGGAATGCAGTGGCACCATTGAGAAACTTTATGGCAAGGTCTACCTTACTCTATCACCACTAGTCTGAATAATTGAGGACATGAGGCAGACAATAAATGAGGAAAATGAATCTTCATTTACTGAGTTAATGAGAAGCAAGGATTATCAAGCATGTGCAATTTTAATTTTATTACTTCATTTATTTGATACTGGGTCTCATGGAACTCAGGGTATGATCTCAGACTCATTCTTTATTTAGCTAAAGATGCCTTGAACTCCTGATCCCTCTGCCTCTGTCTCCAGAATGCTAAGATTACAAACATACCATGATCAACTAAGGCAGACATGCATAAGGAGTGTTTGAGATATGTCCACATTCCTCTTCTATAATGTACGTTTCAGCCTAAGATCCTGACTTGCACGTACTATGTATTCAAACCCCACTCCTAACAATGCAGGCAATAGCCTAAATCTCCCACATGCAATTCAGCCACATACATACACAACTACAAAAAAATGTAATAAGTTTCTCCTTTCTTAACATTCATCAAATTGAGATAGTTTCTATTTAAATGCATTCCTAGCTATATCTGGGTTGTATATGATGGTAAAGAGGCTGATATGATGTGAACTAATTTTAGGTGAGTGTGTAATAATACAAACTGTCCTAAGAGTGAATTTTTACCATCTTGTACCTGTGTATAATTGGGCATGTATATGATTGCAATTAGAAGTTTGATAGGAAGGATGAACAGAAGAGAGTAGACTGACACATACTTCAAATGTGTCCATCAAAATAGAAAGCTGTCCATGTTACGCCACTTAGTAACCAGCCCCTTCTTTCTTTAGACCCCATAAAAAGAAGCCCCAGTTAACAACTGGGACCCTTGAGCATTCTCTCACTTCCTGGCCTGCTGTCATTCTTGACAGTTACTTTGATCCATTCTATTGCTGTACTTTTGGATAAAGTTTCTTTTCAATTTTGCAGTCTCTTTGTGCCCTTATTTTAGTTCTTTGAAAAAGAGGCCAAGAACCTCAAAACATTCACTCCAGACATCGACTATCCCAGAAAAGCAATTATTTGTAGTTATTAAATAACAAGAAACTAGAACAAAGGACAGAAGAAGATATTTTTATACCATATAAGTTTCCAGAGTCAAGTTCACTTGTCTAGTGGGTACCCAAGTGACTCACAACCATAACCTCATCTCCGAGTTTGACTATGTAAGAAAAAATTGTCAGTACTCAGTCCACATTATGTCACTTTATAGAGTGGTATGAGTAGGCAGGTTGCTTGATTCTGGAATCTTAATAGTAGCAAATTTTGGAACAAGGCATTTCTATACATTGAGCTGGGAATGGCAGAACATACTTGTAGCCCCAGGAATTTGAGAGGTAGGCGCAGACTTTCAAGGATCTTATTAGCTACATAGCAAGTTCAAGGTCACCTAGACTACAGGAGACTCTGTCTCAAATAAGCCAAAAGAATTATATTAACAAACTTAGACCCAATTCACATGTGGTTTCCTTGAAGAAGTATTAAAAGTGAGCTGTTAATCTGTCGATCAGGAATCAGTCCCACAGTGTCTTCCCTTTAGGTAATTGTTTTTATTTTTTTAGTAGATGATAGTTAATGAACTAAAGATTAAAGAGGCCTATGCTAGCATAACAATGTTGGACACTCCTTTGCATATTAGCATTTGGAAACAACTGAATAAAAAACAAACCAGTTGTGGTGGGTCACACTTGTAATCCCAGCACTTGGGAAGGGAAGGCAAGAGGATCAGGGGTTCAAGATCAGCCTACACGATTTAGAGAGTTTTAGACTAACGGGGACTACATACAATGCTCAACACAACAATAAATCAAAGCCAAATTAAAATCAAGCAAAAGCCTTAGTAATATGAGAAGATGTTAAAGAAAAGTTGAGAATTCTATAGAAATCTCCCCCTTTGGCTAAAATACCCGGCTTAGGGATTGCCAACAACCAACACTACATTGTCCCAACATGTTGAAATTGTTGAGAATTGTGTAACACAAAAAATAAGGAATAAGATTGCTCTAGATCTATGCTTTTCAACTTGTGGGTTGCGACCCCACACAGGTAGAATATAAAATATCCTGCATATCAGATACTAAAATTCATAATAGTAACAAAATTACAGTTATAAAGTAGCAACAAAATAATTTTATGGTTGGGGTCACCACAACATGAGGAACTGTATTAAAGAGTCAAAGATTAGGAAGATGGGGAACCACTATTCTCTAGATGTTAATGAAATGTTGATGAATACTACCCGCTAGACGTGGTTTTGGTTTTTTAAAACTTTGAACTTTAGGATGTAATTTTATAAGGAGGATGCAGGTGCTAAGGCTTGGAGAGACCGGCTAAGGATTCCAACTCTCCACACATGTATTTGGAGTACAGTTCATGAAGAAATGTTCAAAATAGAAAACAATTTCTTGGTTTTCAGTCTTCTAAAAACAAATCTTTCCCTTTTCCCCCTTTTAAAAGGTTGTCTCTATTGTTCATGAGGAAGCACGCAAGGAAAGGTTTGGAACCTTGGATGAGAATGGTACTTTGTCAGAGGAGCCATGAAAAAAGACAGGGAACTTCTGGGGGGCAATTATAGAGCAATTTGGACCATTATTACCATTACCTGGTGGATATCTGTGGATGGGAGGAGCAGAGAAATAGATAGAAATGCATAGCTTCTTATGTCTCCTCAGGTCCTAGCCACATTGGAGATACCTAAGGCAGCAGTTAGGGACATTTCTTGCAGTTTTTCTTTTCTTTTCTTTTCTTTTCTTTTCTTTTCTTTCTTTCTTTCTTTCTTTTTTTTTTTTTTTTTGTGGCATTAGGAAGGGAAGTAGTGTTGCAAGGGAGAGGAGTAGGCCAGGCAGAAAGGAGACATTGTCTTTCAATCTGAGTTTCAAATTATTGAAAGAATGGACCTTGAAGAAATGGGAATCTCGTGTTAGGATCAGGAAAAGACACCAGATGGGGTGGGGTGGGCATGGGTGGGTGGGGGTTCTTACCTCCTGGAAAGAGATTTCATAGTTTTAGCAACTTGCCAGACTGCCTTACTGGATAATAGGGAAGCTCAGACAATGGTGGGTGGGGCCACGTCTTGACTGGGACTGCTTAGATGTGCATTTCTTTGGCTCACTATTTAAATTTTAATCTCAGTTCAGGACTCCAGAGATCTTGGTGGATTCACTGATTCTCTTTGTCCCTCTTCCCAATGTGGCCACATCAAATAAATCTATTTTCTCTGTTTTCCATTTTTAATTTTTGCTCTTTGAGTTTGTTCTCAATAAGAACAGGTGGTCAGATCCGGGTTCAGAACAGTGTGTGACTCCCAAGTTCAGTGACAGGATTAATTTACAGGCAAAAGAACATTTTAAGAATTGAGAGTTGCTAGTGACTCAAGACTATCCCTAGTACTTGGGAGACTGATGCAAGAGGCTCAAAGCCAACATTGCCGATGGCCGACTGTGTTATTCGGGATTCTCTATCGGAACCGAAATGACAGAATGAATGAATGTGTGTGCTCTTTATATATATTTATTAAAGTGACTTCCAGGCTAGTCCAACAATAGCTGTCTCCTGAACCAAGAACCTGGTAATTTAGGGTACATAAAGCTGGGCATGTCAGCTGGTCTTCAGGCCATGTGGAAATCCTGAACAAGTATGTTCTAATGCCTCAACAGCAGTGTAGACGGTCTAATCAGCAAGAAGGCAAGCAGGCAAAAAGCAACAGGGCTGACCAGATTTGAACTGGGTCTTTCCACTTAAAATGATCCAAGGAAGAAAAACTCCTTACAAGTTTGCCAGCTGCTTGGGTTGATGTCAGGTGTGGTCAAGTTGACAAAAAAGTTAGATATCACAGCTACATAGAAAGATTCTATTTTAAAAAAGAAACACTGGGCCTGGCGGTGGTGGCGCACGCCTTTAATCCCAGCACTCGGGAGGCAGAGGCAGGCGGATCTCTGTGAGTTCGAGACCAGCCTGGTCTACAAGAACTAGTTCCAGGACAGGCTCCAAAGCTGCAGAGAAACCCTGTCTCGAAAAAGAAAAAAAAAAAAGAAACACTGCCCCAAAATAGAGAGACAGTATATTATTAGTATATACTGTATATTATTAGTATATATTTCTTGAAGTTGTAACTTGGGGCCTTTGAGTATTATTTTTTAAAAAAATGCTAAGTGGCCGGGCGGTGGTGGCGCACGCCTTTAATTCCAGCACTCGGGAGGCAGAGGCAAGTGGATCTTTGTGAGTTCGAGGCCAGCCTGGTCTACAAGAGCTAGTTCCAGCGCAGGCTCCAAAACCACAGAGAAACCCTGTCTCGAAAAACAAAGAAAAAAAATGCTAAGTGATGGTGCCAGCTATCTTGACTCCCCAAGGGAAGCCTTACCCCTCTGAGGAGTGGATGGGGGATGGGATGGGGGAGGTAGGGGGCGGGAGAAGGGGAGGGAGAACCGGGGTTGGTATGTAATATGAAAACAATTTAAATAAAAAAGAGAAAAACACGCCAAGTGTATTCAGGAACAAAAGTAAAAAATTCTAGTTAAAAATCGGAGCATTAAATTTGCTGTGTTAAACAAAGGCTGTGCAGCATTACGTTTTTACTCCTGTGAGGGATTTGGAGGTCAAAGGGCCAGGCTTTTTATTCTACCGCATCAGGTTTCCAATCTAACCTAGCTGACCGCTCTCTTTAGTCCCTTATCTTTTTCCTTTGCTTCCTTCCTGACTGGTCGTACATATTTTATTTAAACGAAAAAATCCGGGGTAGGGAACAGAAGGGAGGAGGGAGGAGAAACTGCGGGTGTGGTGTAAAAACCAATGTAAAAAATTAATTAAAAAATCATGTCATTAATTTCTACACACACACGCACGCATTCCTAAAATGCCCTTTAAAGTTGAATTTCCTTTCTTTCCTTTTTTTTTAAGCCCAAGATCTGTCATATCTCTTTGCTTTTAACCTAGATCTACTCGTTGACTTTATTTCTTTTAAAGATAGGCTCCAGCTGAGCTATAGCTAGTGTGGCCTTGAACTCGCAGCGACCCACGGGATAAGCGCTGGAACTACAAAGACTTGTGCCACAGGTCCAGCACGCTTTGACACATTTTTTTTTGGCTTTTTGAGACAGAGTTTCTCTGTCTAAAAGTCGGCCGTCCGTCCTGGTGCCGACGGTTGCCAGGGTCCCGTGTGCACAGTCTAGGCTGGCTTGTGGAGCCTGTGGGTACCGAGTGCTCCGGGGAAGATCTGTGCACCTGCTCCTTCGGCTTTTCCACTGTGTTTCCCCTTTGAGGAAGAAGACCAGCCTGTCCCCGAAGAGCAGGAAATACACAGCGGAGACCTCAGGCTAAGCAGGGAGCGGAAGTCTCAGCTCAGAGTAAGGTACTGGATACCTTTAAACAGTTTAGCAGCCCACGTGACCCCGAGAGCGCCCGGCCCAGCGGTCACGTGAGGGCGAGTGCGGCACACGCAGAGGGAGCCGGGAGGGCGGGGAGCGGCGGAGGGATCCCGCGGTGGCGCCCCGTGCGCGTGCGCAGCGAACAGCTGTCACCTAGTGCGGAACAAGTCTTCCAAAGATCCCAAAAGCCTCGGGGGAGGCCGCACTTTCCTCTCCTCGGCCGGGCGGTGTCCGGGCCTCCGCCCGCGGCGCAGGTAACCGCTTCTCGCTCCGGGCGGAGCGGAAAGAGTGGTGGCCTCGGCCGGCCTCGGCAGGGCAGCGGCACAGGCCTGAGCGCTCCGCGGTGCACGGCCGTCAGCTGGGAGGGAGGAGGCGGCCGTGACAGCCCGTTCTGGCCCCCGGCCTCCCGGGAGCCGAGCCGAGGCGGCGCTGCTTCGGACTGGGGCGCCGACCGACCTGTCTGCGGCCGACCCCGGGCAGGCCGGGCCTGGGCCCCTCCGGGCCTCCCGTGGGTCGGGCTGCCGGGACCCGCGCGGTAACAGGTAGCCCCCACCACTCGGGTTTCTTCTTGGCCCTGGCAGATGACCTTTTGCGTTTTTCTGGCCTCCGTCTTGAGGCCATTTCTTGTGCAGTTCCTGGAGGAGCCAGGGTGCGGGGGAGACAGTAGGCGCTTAATAGATGCGAGTACGATGTGGCCTGTGGGGTGCCAGGCACAGGACGTGGTGTGCGGTGGGAATGGCGCGGGGAAGGCAGGCGGGCTAGCCCGGGCTGGAGCCCGCTGTTCTCTGCTCAGCAGTGGGAGCAGCTGCGCTCAGTTCGGCTGCTTTCGTCGGGAACCCAGGAGGCTGCCGTCGGTGTGCCTGAGCCCAGCAGCCTCGCTCGGACGGCCTTTGCTTAGGTGTTCCCAAAGAAGACTTAGCAAACTTTTCTTTTTTTTTTTCTCCTTCACTCAATACAGTCATTCACACTTGGTAATTTACCCAGCACTACTTAGAAAGCTTGAGTTAGACTTGCGGTCCGTTCCCGGGAGAAGCTTTTGATAGGCTCGGTCTGCTTTGGTTGGCACCAATCTTTGCCCTATTTCACCCACTTGAGTTTTGCACTTAAGAAGGGCGGGAGGGGGAAAAGCCACGGTTTCTATGGCAACGTTATTAATATGCTAATTGAAAGCGCGGTGCTTAAAAATTAGTGGCTGAAAAAAATGTTATTTATTTATTTTGCCTTTTGAGTCAGGGTCTTACTATACGTAGTCCTTCCCGACCTGAACTCATGGTAGCTGGCCTGGAGCTCAAGATCTACCTCTTCTGTCTCCCCAGTGCAGGGATTCTTGGTGTTCACATTCACATTTCTGCACTGCTACTGACTATTTACTCTGTAAAATTTATGGTCCCAGGCTGGGATATAGTTCAAGTGATAGGGTGAATGCTTAGTATTCGAAGACCTTCGGTTCAATTTCTAAGACTGGAAAAAAAGAAAAGAGAGAAAAAAGTCCCCCCCTCCTTTTTTTTTTTTTTTTAAAAAAAAAACAAACTAAGTAGCGTGATTACTAAAGTTTTCCTGAAGCTTGTTGACCTAGTAACCGGCCATACCTTGTTTTGTTATGTATTGCCTGTTGTTCAGGAATTTTAGGCCCTTCTTCCCATCTTAGCATTGCGAGTTTACACATAATGTTTACGGTTCTCCACAAAATCGGTAATACAACAAAATTTAACTCAGGCCTGCATTGTTTTACTAGGAAATGTACTTAATTACTACCCTAGCCCCTGTGCACTTCCCCTTTGTCTTGGAGAAGACTGTCTCTAGTAGCCCACCTGGGTTGGTGGGTGACCTTGAATTCAGGAACCTTCTGTCAACTACTTCCTGAGGGTAGGGAATACCATTGTCTGACTCAAAGCGGGGTACTGAAGTCAGGCACGCCACCTAGCTACCTTCTAAATCCTACTTTGTGTTAGCAGTATTTCTTACTGCTTGTAGTTATGCCTTTGCTATTTATTTATTATTTATTAAAGGTTAAATGATAAAATTCTGTACTGCCATTAAGTAATGAAGGTCTTTAAAGATTTTCTTTTATTATATATTAATGTTTAGTGCTCTTCTATAAGTACCATTTTTTATTTTTATTTAAAATTTTTCATAAATATTTTTAACTCCTTCCAGCTCCTCTCCACCTCTCTACATACTTTGTGTTCTGCCTCTCTTTTCATGCTCCCAAACCAACCAACCAAAAATCCAAACAAAAAAATAGTAAGACAAAAAATTCACAAATTTAACAAAAATGTATACACACACAGAGGGGTGCTAAGGGAGGGAGGAAGGGGGGAAGAGAGAGAGAGAGAGAGAGAGAGAGAGAGAGAGAGAGAGAGAGAGAGAGGGAGAGAGAGGAAGGGAGAAAAGAGGGGGTCCTTTTTTATTGTGGCCAGCTGCGCCTGAGGCCTGCCCTAGAGGGTAGTTGATATTTATCACTCCATTGGAGAAAACTGACTTGATTTCCCTTTACAAATAGCTTCTTGCTCAGGGCTGAGACTGTGTCCACTTATTCTTCTCAGTGTGTTGGGGGGGACCTCATCTAACTTGAACCTATACAGACTTGTGTGTGGTGCCACAGTGTCTGTGAGCTCAAATGTGTCATTCCTGCTGTGCCTGGAAGATGCTGTTTCCTTAGGCCATCCACTGGCTTTGACTCCTCTTTGTATAGATCCTTGAAACTTGGGGATGGAGGAGTTTGGTGAAGATATTCCATTTATCCGGAGTGCTCCGAAGTCTTTCATTCTCTGCACATTGCCCAGTTGTCAGTCTCCGGGTTAATTACTGTCTACTGCAAGAATCTTCTCTGATGAGGGTTGAGTGAGGATCTGTGGGTATAGTGATATGTCATTAGCAGTGATTTTATTATAATGTTCCTCTAGCAGAACAACAGTAGTAGATTTTCTCCCATGTCCACGACTTACTTCAAGTGTTTGACCACCTAAGCTGTGTCATTTATGGGTTCCATCTCATGGAGTGGTTGGTTACTCCAATAACACTAGTCTACCTTGCAGTCAGGTTACTGTTGTAGGTTACAGGGTTTGTAGATGGGTGATGTTGATGATTAACTTTTCTTCTCTGGCAGCATGCAAAGTACCTTCCAGCACCAGTAGGGGTAAAGCTGTTTAGATACCACATCAATTTTTCTGAGTTTGATAACAGATGTAGGTGATGAGTAACCAATAGCTTTGGCAAAAACCTGCGATTTTTTTTTAATAATTTATTTTTATTTTATGTGCATTGGTGTTTTGCCTGCATGTATGTCTGTGTGAGTCTGTGTCTTGGAGTCACAGACAGTTGTGAACTGCCATGTGGGTGCTGGAAATACAGCCTAGTTCCTTCTAAGAGCAGTCAGTGAGTGCTCTTAACCACTGAGCCATCTCTTCAACCCCTAGTCTGTGATGTTTTGCAGGCATGTCTATGCGACCTATATGGTTATCGACTCAAAAAGATCCCAATGGGGATTTGTGGCATTTGATACGTAGTTGGGGTGTTGTCTCCCCTATTATATAATGATTCCACTTAGATTACTTTCATAAGTGTATGTTTTAGGAAACTTCTAAAGTAGGTTTCTATATGACTTTTCAAAAGGGTCTTCAGTACTCCTCCCTAGAGTCCCTCTTTTACCCTGCCCTTCCATTTCCCTACCAATTTGATCTTCCTAGTATTCCTTCCCCTTTATTTCTCCATAACACTATATTTTATTGTTAACAACTGAATACTATTTCATTGTATAACTCTAACACATTTTCATTATCCATTCCAATAGTTTATTGACACCTAAGCTGCTTACAGTTTCAGGGTATTATGTATAGAGCAGCAATGAACATGAATAAGCAGGTATCTCTTTACTAAGATGGAGAGTTTTTTGGGTATATGCAAGGAGGTAGCACCATTCCTGATTTCAAGTTATTTTACAGCTTTAGTAATAATAACAACATGATATTGCTATAAATGCAGATATATTACTCGGAAGAATAGAATTGACTATCCACACTCATGTGGACTCCTGAACTTAGATAATGAAGCCAGAAATACACACTGGAGAAAAGAAAGTATCCTTAACCATGGTGATGGTCAGACCGATGGCTCTATGTAGGAGAATGAAAACATATCCTCATAAGAAAATGCAAATTAAAACTACTTGTATATTTCATCTTAACTCAACCTGAATAGCCAAGACCAGTAAAATGACAACACATGCTGATAGGAAAGGATTATTCATTTTGGTGGGAGTGCAAACTGATATAGTCAGTATAGAATTAAGCATGGAGGTTCCTCAGGAAGCTGAGAATCAATCTGCCTCAATTCTGCTGTTTATTTATTTATTTTGGGGGGACAGGTCTCACTTTGTAGTTCTGGTTGATCTGAAACTCACTGTGTCCACCAGGCTGACATGGAATTCCTGGAGAACTGCCTGACTCTCCTTTCATAGTGCTGGGGTTAAAGGCTTGTGCCACCATTCCTTTCTCCTCTCACTGATGTTTCTCATCTGATTTTGTGTAAAGTCATTGCCTTTTTGTTTTTTTCTTTTTGTAGTATTGGGGATAGAACCTAGGGCCTTATACATGCAATGTGTATCTTTGTTTTTATGGCTATAGAGAATGTTGTGCATCCTAAATATAAATTTAAAATACTAGTGTTCCATGAAACAAGATTAACAGGAACAGTCTGGACAGGGAGCTGACCCATAATTCATAATTTCCTTCAGGTATGAGGTTTAATTAGAGTGAGACAGACTCAATGCTATAACATTTCATTTTTCAGTCACCCAACTTCCAGAGCCTCTTGAAATTAACTGACAAACCGAAAAGACCTTGCCTTTCATATTCCATGCTAGCTGGGTCTAATCCCATCCATTCAGTCAGAATAATCCCTTTAAGAAGTTTATCCTGCTTGCTCCATCTTCTAGCCTTTCTTCATTGTAGAACCAGCCTGTAGTTTTGATCACCTGGTCATTTCTCATTTTACTCAACTGTTTCCTTAGTTCTAAGGATGGGTTTGATACTTTGTTCTTACTCCTTTTGATTTCAGTGCTACTCTGTTTTATGCTTCACTGTTTATTCATTTTAACTACTTCACCCCCTTTTTGAGAGCTCTGCTGGAATTGAGGGAGGTTGAGTGTACATTCCTGGCCTGTAATCCCAGCCATCCATTGGTAGAGGCAGGAGGATCAGGAGTTACAGGTCAAATTAGATTTAGCGCAGGGACTGCTTGGGCTACAAAAACGTAATAAAATAAAACAAAGAAGCCAACTGCTCAGTTGGAGTTGTTGTCTCTTTAAGTCAATTTCTCTTTAATCCTGCACATTTGCCATAAAGTAGGTTTGTTAAAGTCTTAAACAGTTATTCTGTTTTCTTCCTTCCCCATAGCCATTGATAGTGGTTATTACTTTTGGTAATGAAGTAGTTGGTAAATTGTTGCTCTGTGTGCATTTTCAAAATTTTCTTCTGTGAATCATGGTTGCACTTGTGAAGAGGAGAAAAGATTTTAAATCCATAAAATAATAAATTTATTTTAATATATATAATAATAGACATAATAAAATTCATGTCTTTTAGAAAGTCTAGGAAATAAAAGGAGGAAAAAGAAAAGCCTCCAGAGCTGATGTGTTGGGTGGCTGTCTTCTCTTGTAATCTCAGCACTTGGGTAGGCTAAATCAGAAGAATCTGAAGTTCAGTGTTATGTGGGCCATGTGGCCAGACCTTGTCACAGGGTAGGGGGTTGGGTGTGTCATCACTATTAGTTTTTCTTTTTTTAATTAAAAAATGATTTATTTTTATTTCATTTACATTGGTGTTTTACCTGCACAAATGTCTATGTAAGGGTGTCAGGTCCTCTGTCATGAATTTCTGTGTGGGTGCTGGGAATTGAATCCAGGCTGTTGGGAAGCAGTCAGTACTCTTAACCTACTGAGCCATCTTTCCATCTTCTGGTATAACTTTTTTGTTCACTATTCAATTTTACTTCCTATAACTTTTAATAACTTTGATGATATTTTTAGTTCAGCCTTAAATTAATCAAAAATTTTCTTTTGAGTCTCATGTGTTCCAGTGTTTTTCAGGGTATGGTATCATGAGATTACTATTAGTTGTTTATATGAATTTTTTTTATATTGAAATTAAACTGATTCTTAGAGAACAGAATTTAGTGTTTTAAGAGTGAAGTATGTGTCAAATAACTTTCTTGTCACTAATGAATGTATTGATTAATATATTTGAGATTTTGCAGTAGTGACTTGTGTTTGGATAAAGGCCCATTATTTGTATTGTTTATTTTTGCTGGGTGGTATATTCTATATACATTAAAAAAAAGTAATATGGGGCTGGAGAGATGGCTCAGGTTAAGAGCACTGGCTGCTCTTCCAGAGGTCCTGAGTTCAATTCCCAGCAACCACATGGTGGCTCATAACCATCTGTAATGAGATCTGGCGCCCTCTTCTGGTGTGGGGGCATACATGGCGGCGGAGTGTTGTATTCTTAATAAATAAATAAGTCTTTTTTTTAAAAAAAAGTAATATGTACATTGTTCTAAAGCACTTATTGGATATGGGATGCCGTCGATGCAAAAACCACAACTTTCTTTTTAAAGGGAATACGAAGTAGTTTATTCTGGAGCCATTTTGAGTGACCACAGATTTAGATTACCCCAAATTTTATATTCTTATGTTGAAGGAATTTATGACAGGGTTTTATCTTTCTGTGTGACACAGGCTACTCATTATATAACCCACTATGTAGCTTCCAACTCCAATGATCCTTCTGCTAAAGTCTCCAGAGTAGGTGAGTTTACAGGCCTGGCCTTTTTCTTTTTCTCCAGTTTTCCAATGACTGGGTCTTATTGTCCATATTGGTCTTAAATTCTGTGTAGCTCAGGCTGATCTTGAACTTGTAATTTTCCTGCCTCATTGTCCCTAGTGCAGGGAATATAGGAATGTCCTACTTGTACCCCTCTCCTTTGTTTTTGTTTTTTTCCGGGCATGGTTTTTGCTCTACAGTTATAGATGTTCTTGAATTGATGATTATCCTGCCTCAGCCTCCAGAGTGCTAGGATTTTAGGTGTTGGAATTATTGCTAATGTCCAGACCTACTCCCTTCACCCCCCCCCCCCAACCCACCCTGCTCCCCAACCAGTGCTGGGGCTCAATCCTAGTGCAAGCTAGGCAAGTATCTTACCTCATTGAGCTACGTCTGCAGCCGCAGTTCAGAAATGTTGACTTTAATTCCTTTTTCATTTTTGTCATGGAATTTTCTTCAAAATATACCTAATAGGCAACCTAAATACATCTCACTGCCCACCATGTATACAAACCTTTATTCTGTCTTGCCTGGATTTTGATAAATTGCCTCCTTGGTGCTCCCCTCCTTTATTTCTCTTCCTTCCTTTTTTTCCTTCCTTCCTTCCTTCCTTCCTTCCTTCTTATACAGTAATAAGAAATCAAAATGTAAGTGAGATAACTTTTCTACCTCACTTTCCCCAGAAAACAGGTAGCCTTAGAGAGCTATTATCTCAGTGAATGGTATGAAAAGACGTTTGAGTTTAGGAACTGCAAAGGTTAAAGGGAAGAAGTCCAAAATTATTTCCTGGCATACTAAGATAAATTGCAAATTTTCTTTTCTAATCTTTTCTTTCTCAACCCTCTCTCCTTTGCTTTTAAATTATATTTGCCTCCTTACTATCTCTTAAAGAAAAGAGCCTAAGGAGACTCTCCTTTGCCTGAAATAGCTATCTTCCACATATATACCTATTTATTTCTCTCTTTCAGGCATCTCCTGAATTTTATTTTTCTGAATCACCTTCTTTTTCCTCCTTTGAAACAGGAACTACCCTTGTAGGGACTGCATCTTCTTAGTACTTACTATTGTAAATCAGACCGCCTGAAAAGCAGCTTTGTCTGCAGAGACTGACTGATTAGAATTTCAATGCTGTAGAGACGTTGGAATGTTGCAGGTCTAGAGGGTAGCAATAACCTTATTGTGGAGTAGTTACCTTATCTTGGGCTAGTTTTAGTCCTCTGCACCCAGTAGTAGATGTTGCTTTCAGCCATCTATGCCAGAACTAACATCTTGTGACTAATAATTAAAAACCTTTGGAATCTGTTAACTTAGTTTCCTCTAATCAATGGATAAGAATGTTAGTAAGAGCCGGGCGGTGGTGGCGCACGCCTTTAATCGCAGCACTCGGGAGGCAGAGGCAGGCGGATCTTTGTGAGTTCGAGACCAGCCTGGTCGACAGAGCTAGTTCCAGGACAGGCTCCAAAGCCACAGAGAAACCCTGTCACGAAAAACCAAAAAAAAAAAAAGAATGTTAGTAAGTAGCCTTTAGGGCCTCTAGAAAAGTTTCCCCTGTCTTTTTGTAACTGCCTCTCTAATGTGCCCACCAATTTGTTTTCAACTTGCCTTCATTTATAATTCTTTGTTCTGTAAAACTATAAGACTCCGTGAAACTGCTTCCATGTTGGACCATGGAATTTGGGGTAACTTAAATCTGTGCTTCCCTGGTACACAATCACTCAAAATTGCTTCAGAATAAACTATCTCTTGCTGTCTCTTGTTCCCCTTAGGATGAAAACTGCTTTTTTTTTTCTTAAAATGAGATCTGCATTTTTTGCATCAACACATTATATGTGTTATTCCATTAGTGACAGGACTGTTCTGTACTCTGAATGCCTGTGGAACTAAAGTTAGTAATTCAGTCATTGTTTGAATGGCTAGCTGCATTTCCAAGTTCTTCAGTGGCTGCTTCCTCTGCTCAGAGAATTACCAAGGCTACTCATGTACTTTGGTCAAAAGAAAAGGAATGTTTCATTTCATGTACCAAGTATGTTTTGACACACACATTTTGTAGGCTGCTTAGAGTTTTTTGCTGTTATTTTTTTGCTAGTGAAGCAAATGAGTCTTGTTTGTTGTTTTGCTTTTTGTTTTTGAGATGGGACTGTGTAGCTGCCTCACCTAGAGTTTGGTATATAAAACAGGCTGACTTCTGAAGTGTGAAAATCCTCTTGCCTCTGCCTTTCAAGTACCAAGATTATAGGTGTATTCTATCACTCTTGGCTAATCTGTTTTCTGTGTAACTTTTCTCTTGTTTAGAACAATTGTTTTCCTTTTCCCAAATGTGCCATTTTATGTAAAGACTTTAATATTTGACACTACTTTTTTTCTGGTTTATTTCATTTGTAAGAGTGTGTGTGTGTGTGTGTGTGTGTGTGTGTGTGTGTGTGTGTGTGTGTGTGTGTATACCACATACATTCCTACAGATGGTTGTTAGCCACTGTGTGGGTGCTGGGATTTGAGCCAAGGTCCTATGTAAGAATAGCAAGTGCTGAGCTATTCTCTCTGAGCCTTCTCTCCAGTCCCCTGATATTTCCTGCATGCCTTTCTCTTCAGGACTTAGCTCAGTGGCTAGTGGGAAAGTGCCAGTGTTGGGAGAAGCAGCTGCTGTATATAGTGTGTGTATAGACAAGGAGATGGAGCAGGGGGTGGCCCATTGAGTCCTACATTGGACAGTGCTGTATTACCAAAAGTCGGAAGCAGACAAAGGTTTCTTCAAGGGGAGGAATATTTAAAGTCAAAGAGTTTAGCTTGTTTGAGAAGGTTAGGTTAAATACTGTTAGAGAGTAAAGTACATTTGGCTTTCTGTATTTGAGATTTTTGGATTAATGAATTGAAACAACCAAGGGCTTGTAAAAAATTACATCTGATTAAGGATGTAGCTTAGTTGATGTAGTATTTGCCTAGAGGCTTTGTGTTTGATTCCTATTACTACATAAACCTTGAGTGCACATGCCTTTGATCTTAGAGTATGGGAGGTATAGGCATATGGATAAATGATCAAGGTCATTTTCAACTACATAACGAATTCAAGGCTAGTTAGGGTTAAATTAGAGGTCTCAAAAAGAAAAATTGTATTAGCATAAGTTTTTTTCCCATGCTGGAAAGTTCTATATCAACTTGACACAGGCTAAAGGAGAGAGCCTCAAGAAAATGTCTCCATAAAGGTTGGCTGTAGGCAAGCCTGTGGGACATTTCTTAATTAGTGATTGATGGTAGAGGGCCCAGCCCATTGTCATTGTTGCCATGCCTGGGCTGGGGGTCCATGGTTCTATAAAAATGCAGGCTGAACTCCTCAAAGGCTTCTGCTTCAGCTCCTGCCTCAGGTTCCAACCGTTTGAAATACTATCCTGACTTCATTTGATGATGAACTGTGATATGGAAGTATAAGCCAAATAAATCCTTTTCTCCCCAAGTTGCTTTGGTCATTTAGCCTTTATATTGTATTAGATAGTATTAGAAATGATTTAAAGAGTAGAGAAGATATATGTAGGTTATATGCAAGCAAGCAGTAAGCAACTTTACGTGAAGGATTTGAATATTTTTGAACTCTGATTTCCTGCAGGGAGAGTCCAGTATTCTGTGGATGCCTGAGATGAGTCCATGATTGTTTTGCAAGGACTTTTATAAGTTTGCTATATAAAATGAAAGTCTTGCGATTATTTTTTATTGTGTGTGTTATGTATTTATATGCATGTGGTGTTTGTATTAGTTTGTGTGGCTGTACAAAGAAAGGGACCAGATAGGACATCAGGTGTCTTGTGATATCATGTTCCACCTTAATCCCTTGAAACAGGACCTCTTAGCTGAACCTGGAGTTAGGCTGGCAGCCAGCAAATCCCAGTGTTCCTTCTATCCCTGCCTTTTCCAACAATGCTGGGGTTACAAAACATGACCATGTTTGACTTTTTTTTTTTTTTTTTTCGAGACAGGGTTTCTCCGTAGCTTTGGAGCCTATCCCGGAACTAGGCTGGTCTCGAACTCACAGAGATCTGCCTGCCTCTGCCTCCCGAGTGCTGGGATTAAAGGCGTGCGCCACCACCGCCCGGTCATGTTTGACTTTTAACATGGATGCTGGAGTTAATTTTTGCACAATAAATGTCTTTTCTTAGCGGAATAAGCTCCTCTGATGCCCCTATTCCTGTTTTCTGTCCTCAGTACTTTAGCCTAGTTTCTAGTGGTTTTGTCATGTGATTGGTTTGTAAATTATCATTGAAAAGCATGCTATAAAAAGCTGAAGGCATACTTCAGCTCTGTGGTAGGTATGTTGAATTTTCCATGTAGTGTACATTGTATATATGTGCTTGTGTGAGTGAGATAGTAGAACTTGTACATCTGTGAGGGACTGTACTTCCAGAAAATTCATTTTTACTTGGAAAAGTTTCATGGAGGTCAGCAGTATACTCAGGTCAGTGATTCTATACCCAGGATAGGAACATGTCTGGAAGCCACCTGAGGCCAGGAACAGACCTGAAAATCTCAGGGAGGTGGAAAGGAATGGTCAGTAACTAAAAAGAAGAGTTCCTTTTCCTTTGGTAGACGCGTGCTATGTTGGTGAAGGCCACTGATAAGCACAGCTTAGTAATTCATTGTTAACGGTCACATTTTCTCTACAGAGACATCTGTAGCCATCATGGAGGTGGTGGAGATGGAGAGCCCTCTGAATCCCAGCTGTAAGATAATGACCTTCAGACCTTCCATGGAGGAGTTCCGGGAGTTCAACAAATACCTCGCATACATGGAGTCTAAAGGAGCTCACCGAGCAGGTCTTGCGAAGGTGATTACTTAGACTAGTCACAAAAAAGTATCATTTGAGTTTAAATTATATTTTTAGTTTTGTTGTTGTTGTTGTTGTTTGTTTCTTTCAAGTGGAATGTGTCTTCTATGCTTGTTAATCCAACTGGAACACTTAATTTTCTTAAAGAATATTTATTTATCTTGGTTTTCTTTGGATATTTTTTTTATGCTAGAGTATGTTCTTATAGTGGTTTCTGCTTTTCTTCTTCCTCCTTCTCCTTGTCTTTTTTCTTTCTCTCTTTTATTTTTTTTTTAAACAAGGCTTCCAGAGGTGTGAATGTTCAGTTTTCATCCATTCCTCGTAGAAAACATCTATTAAATTGAAGGTTAAGGTGATTCCCTCTCTGTGTTCTTTTCCTCACTCCTACTTTTTCTTTTTATTTGTTTTACTGTTTTGAATCATGGCCATCCGCTCACGGACTCCCAAATGATGGGATTATAAATCTTGCGTACCGTGCCTGTCTCACCGTAAAACAACAACAACAACAATTTGTAGAAGTGTACGATACATGTCTTCATTTATAGTTTGTAATTCAGTGTTTCTTGTTTATTCGCTTAGATGTGTAGTAGTCACCACTCTATCATCACCACAAACAGAAACTATATATTTTAAATAGTCATTTTCAGTTTCCTAGTATCACTGCAGCCATAGGCAACCACAGTCTGTGTTCTTTATTAAGTTGCCTTTTTACCTATTTTTTTAAAAAAATCAAATTGTATGATATGTGGGATTGTACATATACCACAATCCATCTACGGAGGCTGAGGACAACTTCAGTGTTGGTTTTCTCTTTCTACCTTGATGTAGTTCCAGGGTTCAGTCTTGGTTGTCAGGCTTTTATAGCAAGTGTGTTTACCACTGAGCTATATCTCCAGACCTTAGCTATTTTGTTTCTTCAAGTGTGAAGTGCTTGTTGTGTACCAGAGTGTGTTGGTGGAGGGCACACAGATAGAGTGGACCAAGTTTTTGCCTCCATAAAGCTTCTATTTTAGAGATAAAAATATTAGAGTGAAAGAATCTAGGCTGGGGACATGGCTCAGTAGGTAAAACATTTGCCACCCACGTTGTGAGATCCTAAGTTCAGTCCCCGGAACCCAGTAGGATGTCTATTGTGATCCCAGCCCTCCTGTGGCAAATGAAGACAGGAAGATCCTCAGAAGCTTGTGGGTCATCTAGCCTGGCATAGAAGACCACCATGTCAAAAGGGAAGAGGTAGGAGATGAAGGTACACACCCTAGTCCTCCGACTTCTACTCACTGGCTATGTAGGCTAAGAAGAACTTTGGATCATTTGGAGCTGGAGTTACGACGTTATCAGCTACCCAATATGGGTCCTTGAATCGGAATTCTTGTCACCATGATTGAGCAGTGAGTGCTCTTAGCCATCCATTTATCTAGGTCACTTCTTTTGTCACTTGTTCTTACTCTTTGCTCTTTTTGGCTCTTTTGGGGACATTCCACCCAGTTAACAAAAAAATAAACACATGAAGTCTTATTCCTTCTTATAAACGCTTGGCCCTAGCTTGGCTTATTTCTAGCCATCTTGTCTTAAATTATCCCATCTACCTTTTCACTCAGGGCTTTTGCTTTCCTCTTTTTCTGTATATCTTTTCTTCCTTCTTCTTTGTTTGGCTGTGTGACTAGCCCTTTTTTTATTGCTCCTTGATCTTTCTTGTTTTCTGATCCTGCTTTTTCTCCTTCTATTTATTCTGACTGCGAGCTGTATCTATCCTGTCTTGCTATTTGCCATTCAGCTGTTAATTAGATGATAAATCAGGTGTTTTAGACAGGCAAAGTAACACATTTTCACAGTTAAAGAAATGTAGCATAAAACAATGCAACACATCTTTGCATCATTAAACAAATGTTCCACAACATAAACAAATGTAAAGTACCTCAAAATAATATAGTACAACACACCACCCCTATTAATTTATTTTTAGTTTTTCTTTAAAGGCAGGGTCTTTTGTAGCCAAGGCTGGATTCAAACTTGCTAAGTGTTGGAATCATACCCCACCAAGAATAAACCATCAGGGGTTTATTCTTCCTGCAATGAGAAGTGAAGATGGGCTTACAGTTATGATTTAGTATGACAAAACAATTTCATGAATGAATGGTTTATTTTGGCTCAGTTTTAGGATACTGTCCATCATGGTGGCCTGGACATCAGGCAGCTGGTCACATTGCATCTACGTTATGGAAGCAGGGAGAGACGAATACTGTTGTTCAGCTTGTTTTCTACTTTTTGTATAGCTCAAACTCTGAGCCACTTTTGAGGTGGGACTACACATCTCTAATACAATCTAGATCAGTCTCCTAGGTGATTTTTGTCAAGTTGGCAATCAATACTAACCATTAAAGTTGGGAAGGAAGAGGTAGTAAATATTTTCTTGTAGTGTTCTTTTGCTATGTTGAGTTGAGACAAATTTGAAAAAACAAGTTACACAGACTTCTATGTAAAAATGGAGTTTGGTGTTCAGGGAAAATGTCCACAAGAAGTCTTAACCAGGAATAGTGTGCTTATCTGGAGCTATTGGTAGCTTAGAACAGTTAAAACGAAAAGTGATCTGTGAGGATGTTCATTTATTCTTTTTCCTAAAGATATGCCATTATATCTTTAAAAAATAATGATAAATGATGTGCTTAGGGTCATAGGAATGTTCATCAAGGTGCTAAAGACTATGTTGCAGGTTCAGATCATACTTAGAGCTTTGAAGGAGCTACTACTGTCTGTATAATTTATCCTTTGATCTACACCAAGAGATGTAGCCTTCCAGAATATAATGAAAATGTATCTGTGTAGCAGGCTTTCTTTTCTGTCACCAACCAGCTCCCAGATCATGACACGGAGACTTATTATTTATAAATGCTTGGCTTTAACTTAGGCTCATTTCTTGCTAGCTGTTTTTTTCTGGAGTTCCCATATCTATTCTGTAGGTCAAATGGTGTGGACATCAATTGGTAGCTTCAGGACTATAACTATTAGAATACAGAATGTCCTGCTCCATATTTGAGGAGGCTGTTTATAAACCAGTTCTACATTTTGGTCCCAAAGGTCATTCCTTTTGTTATGTGGTTGCTTCCAGTAGCTGTCGTAGGACTTCCACATTCATGCTATGTGGCATGTGCACATTCCCCATGCTTCCATCCACCAATATATAGAATAAGTAAATGTAAACGTTGTTTAGAATTTACTTTTTCAGTTTTTGCATCTCAGGACTTCCAGATTACCATTTGAGGTAAAGGTGGGGTGATCATTCTTCATTTGAGCAGGTGCTCTATTTTTAGAATCATTTGGAACACATAATTAGTCATGAAGATGTAATGATATGCAATGGGTTATCAAGAGTTTGACTTTATTTGCATCCTTTCTCGCCAGATCTGTCTATTGATCCATTTCTCTATTGTCTGTCTGTCTGTCTGTCTGTCTGTCTGTCTATCTATCTATCTACCTATCCTCCTTCCATACCTTCAAACCTACCATCTAATCTTTTTTCTTTCTGAGACAGAGTTACCATATATATATCCCAGATATTCTGGAGACCTCTGAACTTCCTGGTCCTTCTGCCTCCATCTCTGAGTGCTAGGGTTGTGTGTCACCACACTGTTTTTGTTATTTGACTTTTAAATGAAGCATTTTGTTTTGTTTTCTCTCTTTTTGTTTCTTAAAACCTCCTTTGGTCAGCTGAGATTAATATACTGTTCAGTAGTAACGAAGAGGAAACAGTGGTGACCCTTATAAGGGACCGGCAAACACACTGAGCACACTTATGAAGCTTCGGACAGTATGTAACAGAATAAAGTTAATTAGAATTACAAACACACCTGAGCCCCGTGTAGACCTCCCTCAACCTGAGGCTCATTAACAGAGTTTTATAATAATGTCACATTATACTAGGATGACAGTTGAACTGCTTGTTTCAAATCATTTCTGCTATATTTTCATTGTCACATAAATTATGTTTAGCCTAGTCTCATTCTTGTTCTAGAGGTTGAAGTAATTTGAAGTGTGCAAAACTGCAATTAGCCAAATTACATGATAAAAAACCAGATTACACAGATGTAGATGTTTTTCTTTAGGCCTTACCCTGGGGGAACAAAGGCACACTGAGGTTCTTTCTTAATGTATTCTTAACAACATTAAATGGATTCATCTTAACTATTTGAAAACAATAGCTGAGTACTTCCAATAGTAGTGATTTTGATTTCAGATATGTACTTTTGGTTTTTCTCTAATTAACACTTTCTAGACTTAGACTTGCATTATTTTGTTGTTGTTAATGTGCATTGGTGTTTTGCCATGTCCCCTGGACCTGGAATTGTAGACAGTTGTGAGTTGCCAAGTGGGTACTTTGGGTCCTCTGGAAGAGCAGTCAGTGCTCTTTACCACTGAGCCATCTCTCTAGTCCCACTTTTTCTTTCAATCTTTCTTTCTTTCTTTCTTTCTTTCTTTTTTTTTTTTTTGTTAAATTTCTGTTATATAATCTTGGCCGACTTCAACTTTTAATTATTTCTCATTATTCCAGCATTCCAGGTACTGGCATAATACCATGCATAGCATTGGTATCAAATAAACTTGATTGTCTGCACACTTGATTTTCAAGTTGGGAAATTGAAAATCTAAGTATAAAATGTTTTATTGTAGGGGTGTCATGATGAACTTCTAAAAATATGTGAAATGTATGACATTTGTCTTCTATAGTACTCCTGTAAATAGGTTATACTGGAGAATGTTATACACACTATGTGCCTCATAAACACCAGAGAGTGCAGATGTGTCCATCTGTGGCTGCAAGATGGAACAGAAGCATTGTTCTTCCTTTGACCGTTTGTAGACAGCATCTGGCTTCAACATTTATAGTAGACATACATATTTTAGCTGGAAATGTCTGGGTTTGGGTAACAGTGATATAAATGTATATTCTGCTTTGGTATACTTAGAAAGGTGAATCTATACAGTTTATAGAAATACAGCAGAATAGGTTTCTTTTACTTTAACTCATAAAGGTGTTAACTTTGAAATTGTTTAATAACCAGATATTTTGTACTTGATTTCTAATTGTGTGAAGTAATTTAACACTTAAAGATTTAAAATGGAATTGGTGTGTGAGCTCAATAGGTAAAGCACTTGCCTCATGAACCTGATTACTTACTGATTCTTCTTCAGTCGCTGGATCCCACCGGTAGTAGAGGGAAAGAACCAGCTCCTGAAAGTTGTCTTCTCATCTCTGTTTGTATGCCACTGCCCTTTCCCTATGCATATCAATAAACTAAAATAAGAAAATTTAAAATTAGTTCAAAAGAAAATATTTGTTGCAGGCTTTGTTTTTTTCTGTTTTCCTTCCTTCCATTTATTTTTTCTCTTTAGAATGGAGTCTTATTGTGTATACCCAACTGGCCTAGAATTTATGATATAGACCAGTCTGACCTCAGATTTATAGAGATCTTACTTATAGGCTTAAATTTGTAATGATTTTATTTTATGTTCTGTTCTTTCTTTAGAAATTTGTTTCAGAATATTCCTGGGGGGCTAGAGAGGTGTTTTAGTGAGTAAGGGCACTTGCTGATCTTGCAGAGGACCTGGTTTAGTACCCAGGACACCCATGATAATATGCAACCCTTCATAACCCCAAGGACATCAGACTTTTATATGATGCGCATACATACATGCAGGTAATACACACCCATAAAATAAAATAAATATTAAAAAATAAACTTTTAAGAAAAAATATTGAAATATTCCTAGGAACCAATTACTTCTTTTTTTAAGTTTATTTTCCCCACGCCATCCCAAGATAGGTTTTTTCTGTGTAACAGCCTTGGCTGTCCTGGATTGTAGACCATTCTGGCCTCAAACTCACAGAGATTCACCACCTCTGCTGGGATTATACACATGCACTACCATGCCTGGCATACCTGTTTTTATTTTTTAAAATAAAAATTTTATTATTTTGTTTTATTATTATATATGAGCGTGTGTGTGTGTGAGTGAGTGTTGGTGTATGCAGAAGTCAGACAACCTTTAGAAGTCATTTTTCACTTTCCATCAAGAATTCCAGGGATGAAACTCAGGTAGTGGCTTGAATATATGTGGACCACTTGTTTGTAGGAGACCTCAGAGGTCAAAGGAGGGCATTGAATCCCCTGAAACTTAAGTTACAGGAAGATGTGACCTGCTATTGGGTGATGGGGGCCAAACCCCAGTCTTCTGCAAGAGCAGTGAATGCTCTTTGCCACTGAGCTATTTCTCAAGCCCGTATTTTTTATGTTTTATTTTTGAGACATGGTCTCTTGTATCCCAGGCTGGCCTTAACCTTACTCTGTAGCCAAGACTGCTTCTACTGTCTATAGGCATTTACTACCATGTCAGGCTTATGTGTTACTGGAGGTAGAACCCCAGGCTTTGTGCACACTTATTTCTTATTCTTTTAAGATTTATTTTTATTCATGTTTGTATGTATATGTGTGTAATTATATGCTGTGTATTTTCAAGTGTCTTCAGAGGGTGAAGAGAGGAACTCTGGGCTCAGAGAAAGACTCTATCTCAAAATAAAATAAAACAAAATAAGGTAAATAGAAATAGAGGAAGACATTTGATGTCACCCTCTGGTCTCTACATACACATGTATGTGTACCCTAATACATATGCACAAACACAAAAATATACGGCTGCTACATATACTAAATAAAGCAAAGCCTAGTATTTAAGAGTACATAGCCACATATAAAACTAAATTTTATTATCAGTAAATTCCATAGTTATTACCTCTTAAATAAGAATAGATATTTGGAAGAGGTGCTAGCAACATTCTGCTTCTTATTCCTGGGCTAGTGAGTCCTTTGGTTTGGCTTCTAATAATTCATTTTCATTTTCTTTGTTTTAAAATATTTTAAGAATTTTCTAAGGTATGCTGGTGTATGCATGTAATTCCAGCAACAACAGGAGTTCCAGGTCATTCTTAACTATATAGCAAATTCAAGGGTGGTTTGGGTTGCATGCGAACTTGTCTCAAAACACGAGAAAAACAACAAAACTAAAAGTACTGCCCTTGTTGGAAGAGGCATACTATGGAAGTAGGCAAAGACTACAAATGAAGCTTTTCCTCATCTTCACAGATAACTGGGTTTTAGACATTTATTAGTTTGCTGTAAACCAAGGTTTCTTTTCCTCCTGCCAGTTCCCAAATAGCCACGCAGAGGCTTAATGTTACTTGTAAGTCTTTTGCTGCTGGCTCAGGTTTATTATTAGTTAACTCTTACATTTAAATTAACAAATATTTCTTATCTATGCTTTATCATGTGTTTTGTGCCTTGTTGCATCATTTTTTTTACATGTCTTGCCTCCTTGGCAGCTGGCTGGCATCTCTTAGATTTTGTTCTTTCTCCTGTATCTCTGATTGGATTTCTCGCCTAACTCCATCCTGCTTTGCCATATATCAAAGCAATTTTGTTTATCAACCAATGAGAGCAACATATAGTCACGGTGTATAGGATCCCACAGCAATTTGCAACCATGTTGTTTCACAGTGAAGGGGAGTTGGATGGACATAGGCAAAGGAAGTGAAAGAGACCTCCCTGCGATGACTGCTTCTTGTTACCAGAAGACATTATGGAAAAAGGTTTCGAGAACCTTTGGGAAGGCACAGGAGTTGGTATCTAAATAGAACCAGTAGTGGAAAGGGGAAGACACAGGATCCCTGTAAAATACACAGGCTAACATCTAACCTTAGGCCTCTCACATTCAGAAGGGATAAAGCTTTCACTTTCAGTTTGTCTTTGTCTTCCCAGACATTCAGTTCTTTGTTCATGCAAGACACCAGACTTGGAAGTTCCTCTAAATGACTACAGCAACCCTGTTATATGCTATATTGCAAAAGAGTTCTAAAGAGGAAATATTGACCAAGCAAATACTTACTGATAGGTATCACATAAAATCACATAAAAAAAGAGACACTTAGATAAAATTCAGTTAAGATGAACTTCTTTGAGGACCATCAACATTTCAACTTCTGTTGAGTGGTGACACAGTGGTTCATTGTTTTGGTGTCATGTGTTTCAGTTAACATCCTAGCCTCTCTATCATTAACTCTTTCACCCTCAGTCTTTCTGTATGTTTTAAAATCTTACAAACTAAAATCAGTTGTTAATAGTACCGCTGAAAATGAGGTAATACAAATATAGTTTTGAGTGTAGTGAGTAGTCAGTAAATTTTGTTAAAAATCATCTACAAAGTCTTAATGAGTTTTTAAAGTACTTTTGTTTAAGAGATGTTGAGAAAATGTTAAATTATGTTTGTCTGAAAAAAAAAGATGTGTAATATTTAGTTTTGAATAGTTTCAGGTTAATATTTTGTTTTGTTTTTAGGTGATTCCTCCTAAGGAGTGGAAGCCGAGGCAATGCTATGATGATATTGATAATTTGCTTATCCCAGCACCAATTCAGCAGATGGTCACAGGGCAGTCGGGACTGTTTACTCAGTACAACATCCAGAAAAAAGCCATGACTGTGAAGGAGTTCAGGCAGCTGGCTAACAGTAGCAAGTGAGTCAATTGAGTTTTTATTTGTATTTTTTCCAAGGAGGTATGTGAGTATGGCAGGAAGCCAATTAGATAGAGAAGCTTATAATTAAAAGCTGGGCTGTGGTGATGCACACCTTTAATCCCAGTACTCAAAAGGCAGAGGCAGGTGGATATTTGTGAGTTTGAGGCCAGCCTGGTCTACAGAATGAGTTCTGTACACACAGAGCTACACACAGAAACCCTTTCTACAAAACAAAACAAAACAAAACAAAACAAAAAAACCAATAAATAAATAAATAAGGAAAGACAGAAGAAAGAAAAGTAGGAACCTCTTTTATATCTGGTTTCTGTGTTTCTTTCTTTTTTTTTTGGCTTCTGTGTTTCAAATGGCCTATTCACATTCACTTCTAAGGAAATCCCACATTTTATTTCATATCATCATTATTATTATCGCAGAACCTAGAAATGGCTTTTTCTTTTAGTTGTCATTGTGAATTCTTTTTATTTGAATTGTCTTTAGTTTTATTGGATAAAATCTTATTCATATTTTTTAAGACTAAAATTTCATGAACATTAACAATTTCAAAAAGGAAACTTTGAATGAATAGGAAGGTACATATTATATTATCTATGGATATATAACAAATTCTCAAAATTAACCTCTTCAGCTAGCTCACTGTTTATAAAAGTCTGGAGCCTAGGAGTCATGTAGATATGTGGACAAGTGTTTTTAGTTTGGGGTGTTTTGAAGTTTATTGTTAGGTGTTGACTGGAAGTGCTGCTGCTTGGGAACATGGCTAAAAGATTTTTCCCAGGTGAGCTCCTTCTATGACACTAAAGTCCTTGCTACAAGTTTTTTTTTTTTTTTTTTTTTTTTTTTTTTTTTTTGTGTGTGTGTGTGTGTGTGTGTGTGTCTAGCCCTGTTTGTCCTGAAACTTGCCTTATAGACCAGGCTGCTGTTAAACTCCTCTGCCTCCTGAGTGCTGGGGTTAAAGGCATGAGCTGCCACACCTACCTTCACTCACATATTTAAAAATAGACTTCATAGTAAACTGTAGACATTGTCCTTTTTCTCTTAAAGATTTTTGCATGTATATGTACCTTTATAGTTTAATATTTGCTTTTTATTACATTTATTTGACAATTTCATGCATGTATTTAATGTATTCTGGTACCTTATTCACTACCCTCTTATCTCCCTAACACCCATTTCATTCCCCTTTCCTTCTTTAGGTCCCTTTTCCATCATGCCTTCCTTTTTGTTTTGTTTTTTGACTTGCTGAGTTTAATCAGGGATGTCTGAGAAACCATAGTATTATAAATATACAGTGGAGTCTGATAGGCTCACTTGTGGTTATACATTTGAAGATGTATATAATGATGCCCTTTTTCCAAAATCCTTCATTAGCCAATAGATTCCCCATCCTTCACTAGCAGCTGAAAGGTCTAATATTGTGCAGACACAGAGTTACTAGTCATGGGTGCAGTGAGTTAAGAATTAATATGGGTATGTCCTGTCTAGTGGATGTCATGTCTTTATTTCTTCTCCATTTTCCTGATCCTACAGTCTTTCTGCTTCCTTTTTGGCATTTGTTCTTGAATGCTCAGATAGTGGCAATTGGCTGCTTCCAGAGAAATTGAATAGGAGCAGCATATACTGAATGGGGAGGAGAATGAAGTTTTACTGTTTGGGGGACAAGGAGATATGCTGTCACTATAAAGCCTAAACTGACAATGAATTTGTGGTCCTCCTGTCTAAGTCTCCTAAGTTATGGCATTAAAGGTATATGCTACCAGACCCAGAAAAATTTCCTTTCTTGAAGAAAAAACTAATATTAAAGAATTTATGGATGTATTTTAAAACCATCACAATTAATTTTTCTTTTTTGATATTTTATGCCCTAGATAAAAACCTTAACCTGCAGTTAGAGGCATAGCTCAGTTGCTGGAATGTTTGCCTAGCATGCATGATACTGTGAGTTTAATCTCCAACTTGGTGTTGGGACATTATGTACCTGATGCTAAGGATCATCTAAAGGTTAAAAGTCATCTAAAAACTCTCATGAGTTTTTAGTCTCGTGTGTGACTGTGCCCTAGCTCCTGCTTTTCTCCCCTCCTCCTATAAAATCTCAGAGTAAAGCTCAACCTTAGAACAACAACAATAAAATATCCATTCTGACAAAAACGAAGCCAAACCAAAAGGACCAATCAAAGACATAGATGTCTAAATTCCTTGCATGGTTGTGAATGGAACCAAATCTTTGGATGAATGTAGCTGATTGGTCATAAAGGTAAATTGTGCTTGTGTGCTTGTTTGACAGTAAGCAGAAAATGAGGAATACTTTTATATTACTAGTGTAGAACCTTCTGATACTCCATAGAAATTATAAATTTTAATTTTTTTTTTCGAGACAGGGTTTCTCTGTGGCTTTGGAGCCTGTCCTGGAACTAGCTCTTGTAGACCAGGCTGGTCTTGAACTCACAAAGATCTGCCTGCCTCTACCTCCCAAGTGCTGGGATTAAAGGCGTGCGCCACCACTGCCCAGCATAAATTTTAAATTTAATTTTGAATTTTATTAAAATACTAGTAGACCCTCATTCTTTTATATCTTAGTGAGATTGTAAGACTTTCCTTATATGTTGAGTACATTATTTGGTTATTAAGAAACTTTATTAGTGTGTATGTGTATGTACTTGAGTCTGTGTTTGAGTGAGTATGCATTTGCCATATAGCTTCTGTGTGGTGATCTTAGGACAGCTTTGTGTAGTTGGGTCTATGGAATGGAACTCAGGCCCACAAACTTCTGAGGCAAATAACTGACTTTATCCACTGAGATATCTTGCTGATCGTCATCATAATTCCCCAATGGTACCCACTTTAGAGAATGAGAGAACCAACTACCGCAAAATTTCCTCTGGCTTTCATGTGGCACACTTATGAGTATACACATACAATAAAGAAATGAATTTACTAAAAAATAAGAAATCATCCTTTTGATAAGCATCATATCTCTGTATCATGGAAAAGGTACACAGTGCTTTGAGGCTTACAATGACGATTTAACCTTTGTGATGTTTAACTAGGGAGACAGAGATGTTATTTGTGGGTTCTGTTGAGATAGATTTTGGAGGAGGTTCAAAAGTTTCAACCTGATACAGAAGTAATATGTGATAGCCACATATGGGAAATATTGTTGTGCTGTTACACACCATTCATATCAGAACTAGGAAGGCAAAAGTAGACCAGTCTCTGTGAGTTCAAAGCCAGCCTTATCTCCATCATCAGTGCCAGGGCATAAAGGACTATATAGTGAGATTCTTTCTTTAAAAAAAAAAAAAAGTAATACATAATTAAAATCTCAGATACAGAAATACATAACTCCCAGATAAAGTCATTGTAGTATATTTACTTAATAACAATATATATTTCTCTGCATTATGTAGTTTAGAAATGATTTTTAGATATGGTTCATTTTTTAGTTATAAAATTTAATTATTAGGAATAGTTTGATTTCTAGATTGAATTTTTTTTAAAGATTTATTTATTTATTATGTATACAATGTACTGCCTGTATGTCTGCCTGCAGGCAAGAAGAGGGCACCAGATCTCATTGCAGATGGTTGTGAGCTACCATATCGTTGCTGGGAATTGAACTCAGGACCTTGGGAAGGAGCAGTGCTCTTAACCGCTGAGCCAGCTCTCCCGCCCATGAATTTTATTTCTTTCAAGTCAACTTTCCTCTAAGTTTTAGTTACTCTTTTTCATAATAATTATATTGTAAAGATGCTGTGCTGCTTAGTTTTTGTCAATTTGACACAAGCTAGAATCATGTGGGAAAAGGGAGCCTCTGCTTGGATAATGCCTCCATCAGATTGTCTGTCAACAAGTCTGTCGTATCCTGTACAATAAAGGAACTTCTGGAGGCACCACAGTCCCTGACTTCAAACTCTACTACAGAGCTACAGTACTGAAAACAGCCTGATATTGGCATAAAAACATACAGGACCACCAATGGAACTGAATCAAAACCCCAGATATTAATCCACACGCCTACTAAGAACACTTGAATTTTTGACAAAGAAGCAAAAAATATAAATTGGAAAAATGAAAGAATATTTGACAAATGGTGATGAGATTACTGGATATCAACATGTAGAAGAACGAAAATAGATCTATATTTATCACCATGCACAAAACTCAAGTCCAAATGGATCAAAGACCTCAACATGAAGCCAGCCACACTGAATCTCTTAGAAGAGAAAGTAAGAAGTACACTTGACTACATTGGAACAGGAGACCACTTCCTAAATATAACCCCAACAGCACAGACACTGAGAGGAACAATTAATAAATGGGACCTCCTGAAACTGAAAAGCTTCTGTAAAGCAAAGGACACAGTCAACAAGACAAAAATGACAAGTCTACAACATGGGAAAAGATCTTCACTAATCCCACATCAGACAGAGATCTGATCTCCAAAATATACAAAGAACTCAAGAAACTGGTCATCAGAAGAACATTCAATTAAAAAAAAAAA